>OY747715.1:24955238-25425238 GCA_963556495.2 Valencia hispanica
TTGCTTCCATTGCTTGGATGTCCAGGGCTGCTCTCGTTACAGCTAACTGAGAATCCCACAGAGAAATCACCCACATTCGCACTAGGCTAACATGAAAACAAGTAAATCAATAGATGAATAAATTGGCCTGTTCAACGCAAGGAGACCCAAAGGAGAAATAAAGGGTGGTCATGTAAAAGGGCAAGTGTGGATCTTTCCAAAGAAAAGTAGCCCTGGAGCAAAGATGCTCAGACTGGTTTCGCTTTAATGAAGTTGCCCTCTTGAATTTAAATAAGCAGGAGGCTGGAAGAAACATGGGGATCTCAAGAAGAAAGGGGCAAACCTCAGACAATAAGATGTCTGTACTTCATGACTTATTCATAGGCCCTGTGTGGATGCTTACCATCCCATGGGAGGAATTAGAAAGATGGGAGGGAGTGCAGTCAACCAGTTGATTTCTCCAACACCAAGAAGTCACACAGAAGCTCTCTGTGCAGGGCTTGGCCACTTTTAACGCAAGTATTGAGGCTGACTGAGACTGATCATTAATAAACAGAGTTATCAACCCAAACATGTACAGTATATGTCTCTCTGGGACATGCAGCAGTTGGCCACTAATTCATCATCTGGTCAATCTTGACAGATGCTTCTCCAGATCTGGGTGGAATTTTCTTTTGCAAAGAAAATATTTAATAAATTGTCAATGGCTCCAATAACTTATTTTGAGTTTCTTAATGTTGAAAACACTGAAATAATCCAGCATCAAAATGGAAAGCTTTAATTCAGACACACAAAAACACCAGCCCTGATGACTGGAGGCAAAAGCACATGCCTGGGAGTTGACCAGATCTTTGCACTGGCTGCAGAGTGTGACAGTCCAAACCATACCATACTGAGAGGGAGGCAGGGAAGGGCAGCATGCTGAAAACACATTAGCAGATGAACATAACTCACCAGGCAGGAGCTCCCTCAGTCAGCGGCAAACTCACAGAGTCCCTAACATGGTTTCAAAGGCTTCTTGGTTTACCTCCAGGGCCACTAGAGCTGCGGCGCTTTTTTATGCCATTGAGAATTTAATGGGACTCAGAGTTGTGGTGTTGACTCAGTGAGGTTTGCCTTGGTTTAGCATGGCAACCATTCATTATGGTGGGACCATGTGAGCTCAGAGTGCACTTGACAGTTCTGTTTATTCAGCTATTGGAGTATTTGATGCCGCTTTGCTTCGCTGTGGTTGTTTGTGTGACTGTTTGTTAAATTCTGTCATGTTCTCAGATGATATAAACCACAAAGAAAAGGGGATGAGATTTATACTTTACATGACTGAAATATAATCACCAAGAGCTATAAATCTCAGAAAATGTTTCTTTTTTCTCGTAGATGCACATCATAAAACTATCCTTTTGTGTTCAAAATTGTTACATATTTAACTGGCTTTTTTCAATCTGTCTTTTTTTACATATTTCTTTTTGCACTGTTTTTTTTCCTATTTATAGTGTAAATAACAATGGTTGAAAATGTGTTTTTTTTTGGGGGGGGGGGGCTATGTGGCCTCTTAGGGACATTAGGGACACTTGAAGTAAAGTTTAAGACATTGTTTGACACCTAATAGAGATGCACTGAGAAATTGGCTGGTGATTGAAGTCAGATCCTGTTGGGTGTCCACCTCTGTAGAAACTCAAAAATCCCATCTTTCTGCACTCAGTAAAAACACCAGAACTAGGTGCTACGAGGTCACACTAACAATAGCATTCCTTAGTCAGGAAGTTGTTACTGTTAGAAAGACTTAACGTCACAGTGGACCCCCATTATTTGCAAGGGTTAAGAACCACAGCCACCTGGAAATAGCTAGACTCTACAAATGCTTGTGACTCCCTCTAAAACCACTTATAGCTACCTATTTTAAGTTAAAAAGCCAAAAGAAACCATAATTTGCTTTAACAAGCACAGTGGATACCATCTTATCACTATGGCAGAAGCTACAGTCTTCCTATTTTTCTAGGTACCTATTTTAACTTCCCAAGTGGCATTTTCTTTGGAATATTTTAAATCTGCTGTATGAAATGTTTTTTTCTAATGTATATGCGGCTTTTCCGCGAAAGATTTGGAGTCCCTGAATAGCTTTTTCTGCAAATACTGAGCCACAAATGGGGCGACTGTGGATAGAGTAAGCATCTTGCAAACAGAAGGTTGTAGGTTTGTTTCCAGCACCCTCCTGTCACATGCCAATATGCCCTTGGGCAAGGGATTAAACCGCAAGTTGCATACCGATCTGCATATCAGCGTTTCTGAGTCTGAATGAGTGAATGTGGCTCTAGTGTAAATGACTTTCAGTATGACTTAGTGTGACTGGAAAAGCACTGTATAAACTCAGTCCATTTATAATTTAACTTCAACTCGCCAGTCCACACAAAGTCCTCCAAAAATGGTGCAAACATTTTCTGAGACAGGTTGTCAGTTACACAACAAAGTGTTACGTGTTTTCAAGCTCCAGTAGATGTTTTAAAATTTTTCCGGCGGACTTAAGTGTAGCTAATTGGGTTATTTGACTTTAGTGTGGTGACGTGAAAGAGATTTGGCTAAAAAAAAAAACAGCAGCAAACTTAATGGTCTTTTGTGAACGTATAAATGTCCAATATCCACAAATTTAGTGCTGTATTCCGTGGATATTACCATTTTCGGTTTGAGTTGTTTTGAATAGCTGAAATCAGCTCAAACTATCTGTTAGCCTTCCACCCCTCTCAGGATTTGTTCACTTTTCTACACTGTCAGAGTGATAAGACAGCTGTCTACAGAAGGTAAGGAGCTGAGGACTGATAATATATTCACAAAAGGTCAATTCAAAGTGTAACAGTAAGTGCTTTTTTACTGCAAATGATCTCTCACACACTCAGTTATTTTTAACGTTGTTGTTAATTACAGATCTCAAACGGACTTGGATTGATTAAAATAATAATCGGTTGGTCAGAACTTTACAAAACTTGTTATTCAGATCTTTCCTCCAACTCACTATTGAAAAGTTTGATCCAAAACTCAAGAATTGAAATGTAACCTGAAGAGCCTGAGGCTTACACAAATCCTCAAGAAAGCCTAAGATCAGAATTTTAGCTATAGAGAAAAGAGAGGAACAAAAACAAGGATGGACAGAAGGTGAAGTGCAATAAAAGTGTTCTGGAAGGATCTTTATTTAGGTTAGACTCAGACCCTAAAGTGAAAGCAGATGGGACTTCAGTCTTGAATAGTTTCCACTTGAAGTCTTGCGCTAGTGTTTTCTCTGCGTGCTGTTTCTGACTTCATTCCAGTTTTCTTCAAGAAGAGAGTCTGAAGCTCACATATGCAAATCCTTCCTGTGCTTACAAGATTCTCGGGGTGCACATCCAAACATCTACAAAGGCATGCACCGAGAATAATGGTTTGCAAAGCCTGAACTGGTTGAATGTTTTCAGCTGAGAAAGTCTCTGCAATGACACAGGGCAGGTTGAGACAAACCACAAAATCAAAAACAATGAGACGTCCTGGCAAACAAACCCTCTAAACAATGCAGAATGAGGTTCATGACAGGTCAGTTGACTGTGTTGTTGACATGTCATACAATAAGGTGCTGCGGAAGCTTACACTCTGGTGACATTTCATTTTGTTCCTATTAGAATAATGTTTGTAATTCTCACATTGGTTCTGTGGCAGAGAGAAAGAGAGGTGGTGAAATAACTAACCATAGGAGTAATCTTTACATGAACAAACAACGCCCTCACATTTTTTGTTCAGGGAGTTGCACAAAGAGCATGAGTTGAATTTGTGAACTCAGCTCACACTCAAGACAATAAGTGTTGGCGATATATATGTTCTACATTCAGAAATGCTCATTTTTCAACACAGTGGCGGTTCTGGACCAAATTTATCAGGGGGGGCAGAGTTTGTTCATGGGGGCACAAAACATGGGGGCACAAAACAAAAAAATGAAACATGTCAAATGTCATCGTTTAATATATTAAATGAGCCAAAGGGACTCTTGTGGCTCCTGATCCAGCAGATGAAATTCAATATGGCTTAAGCTAAAAGTTCAACATATACGTTTTTAACTCATTGTAAAAAAAAAAAACGTTAAAGGTAAGAAACAAATAGGTCCAAGAGATAATTTAGTTATGGTTTCTGTCCTAAATCATCTTAAAATCTGATTTAGTATTATTTCTGCAGTACAGGGGCCATGAGAGTGGCCAGGATCAGTTCCACAGTAGCGGTTCTAGACTGGCCCTTGTCTAGAACCGCGCATGATTCAACAAGCAGAAAATAGAACAAGTGTCTCCAAAAAAGCCTTTATCTGTGAGTAGACCTTCAAAAGATAGTGTGTTGCAAAAGTATAAATATCCCTTGAACCTTATATATATATATATATATATATATATATATATATATATATATATATATAGTTGATTTACCCAGATGAAATAAGTACTCAATATCTCAGAGTGTTCGCCTTCTTAAAGTGCATCCTTATTCTATCACTTGTGAAATGTTTCTGCAGCATAACTGGTATCCAATTGCCATAATGGAATTTATTGGTCAAAGAAATACAATCAACCATCCAAATAAAGGCCTTGCAGTTCATGGTTTATGCCAGAGTAAACAAGGCCAGTTAATATTAAGGCACCAATGTGGGGATGTGTTCATAACCATTTCTGCAGCATCTGAAATACCACACTCACCTTAACACTAAAATATAGTTTCTCAGAGTTAACTTAACAGATCAGATCCCTCAAGTTAACAATCTGTCAACATAAGTCTGGGTCAAGCAGGTCACCGACAAGCCACTGATTTATATAAAATAGAACCAGAGCTCCTAATATCAGGATTGTAAAGGACCAACTACGAGTTAAGGTTGTTTTTGACCAGACAAAAGCCCCTACTATGTAAAAAAGAAAAGAAAGATGACAGCCTGTTATTAATTCATCAAATTACTGCACATCTAAATTACTATGAGATCATAAAGTGTAGAATCTTCCTAAATAGAGGCTGATGGAAAACAGCTTAAACAGCATCATTGTGTAAGGACATATTTCCATCCAAAAGGTGATGGCATATAAATGATGAAACAAAGGCCAGAAAACCCTCTCTGCTCTTATAGGCAGGTCCCCTCAGTCACACACACACACACACACACGGGTTATGATTAAGCAGCTCTCACCATTTCAAGATTCTGGAGAGAGATTGTGATATAAGGAAATATAAGGTGGGAGTCAACAATATCAGGACAAAACCTGAATGGATGTGTGTTTGTGTGTCAAGCAACTCACACTACTTAACTTTTACCCTAGCCACATATGGTGGAGAAACTAAACATGTTTTTTGTAAGCAATTTAGCCCTTTACTACCCATGAATTAAAATGGTGGGCTCTGGGTTCTATAAATCTCCTCTGACGTCACTTACCTGTATGTAAAATCCCTTGGATCTAAGCACTATCCTTAGTTTAGCACTAAACACAACCACACACCTGATTATCGTGACACAAATACAAATACAAATACCACTTGACACAAGATGTATTGTGTAAACAATAACCCCCCTTTATTAAATAAAAGAGTGAATAAAATAAAATAAATATGCTTCTGACTCGAAGTGAAATGAACCCAAATAACAGGCTCTTACTGTTCAAATCACCAGATTACACATACACAGTATTAATCACAGCTTCTAATGTAACAGTGTTTACCTGAAAACTCATCAGCTATACCTAAAGCCGGAAAACCCCGAATAAACCCTACGTTGCAGGCCTGTTCGAAGCTTGTGAACGTAGAGACCAAAAACTCAGATGTCGCTTCACTCTAAGAGCAAAATAAAATAAAGTTAAGGTACTTTGTGTAAGATAAAAGGTGTTCCAAGCAGTCAGACTCAGGGTAGTCTCCCTCCAGTGGAAAACAATTCGGTGCCCACAGTCACAACTCCACCAACAAAGCCAGTCCAAGTGCGTGGCCCACACCCGGTCCTACTCTCCTTAGTTCCCGCGTTGCCAGAGGTCCTCTGAGCGCCTCCAGGTGGCTCAGAGTGCTATCTGGGTCCAATCTTTCGTTGTCCCGCTCAGTTAACGTTCAATTAAAAGTCCCGTAGTCCAGCTGTGTTAGCGAACAGCAACGGCCCTCTTCCGGTCATTAACTTCTCGGTTCCCACGTAGCCAGAGGTCCTCTGAGCGCTTCCAGGTGGCTCAGAGTGCTATATGGATCCAATCTTTTGTTGTCTCACACAAGAATGATCCTCTACAAGCTCCCTGGTTCGGCTGGGTTAGCGAACGGCAGCCTATATAGTCCTTCTGCGAGCTTATTAGCATCAGCTACTCTCTATGCTAAGCTAATGGCAAAACACAGTCCTAAAGCCTCGGGTAGAAACTTAACTGTGTTTTACCTCAATCTTTCGTGCAGAAACACTTATGTGGATTGTCTGACAGACAGATTGTCTGACAGACGACCCACGCAGAGTACTTTTTTATTCTCAAAACAGAGCAGACTTCTCGTAGTAGCTGTTAACTCTAGGCAACCAAACCGGAGTTTTTTCTTTCTCTTCTTCTCCCCTTCACACACGCCCGTGTCCCCTCCAAGAACTCCCCCTGCATCGGAAAAAACACTTCTCGCCTGTATCATTAACAAAATGAAAATAAAAATATGTAAAGGCACTTATAAATAGTGTAAATAGTGTAAATGCTTTTCTGAGATGAACTTTCTCAGTATACCCTCCCCCCTCTAAATGTCTGGTGTCCACAACAGACTACCAGAACTCTAAACCAGAGAAACAGGGTGACACTTATTAGTACATTGCATTTTAATTTTGTCCAATAGCAATCACGACCCCTCCATGAATTATAGTGATTGGCTGATCTTTAGCTTTCCCCGGCTCATCGTAAGTTAAACGTATAACCGGATTAACAGTCCTCTTGGACCTACTACCAGGAGTGTTAGCCAATTGGTGGTGTGGTGCATCTACTTCTGGGACTTTTAGGGCAGACCGTGATGTTCTAGCGTCCACCTCCGCCTCTGTGGGAGGCTCTTGGGCTTCCACATCATCTTGGTCTGTTTCCTCTTGATTAATCTCCCCTTGAGTGGCCTCGGGTTCTTTCTCCATATCCGATTCTGTAACATCCTCCAGCCTAGGTTCTTCGCCGGCACTCTCCTTATCCGACGAGGTTACAACTTTGTCCTGTCTTTGGTCATTAACGAAGGTCTCTTGTGGTATCTCTTGAGATCCAAGAGCACGCTGTATCCCTTCTCGTACTCTTTTTCTTGTGTAGTATAGTTTTTGAGGTTCGTAGTACTCATACTCTGAAGACGAATCTGCATCCTGTAACAATTGAGGGTCAGGCACATCTTTGATCGGTTTTGAGGCCTTGGGTTTTGTCTTTGTAGAACTCTTGTCTTCATTAATAACTGGCAACCTCATTTGTTTTCCAACAGGCAGAATGTGATCTCTGTGAACTGTTTTAACCCTCCCACTTCCACGTTCCTTTTTCAGTTGGTAGACAGGAAGATTTGGCATTTTCCCACAGACTTGGTAGGGTATGGGACTCCATCTTGTTTGTAACTTGTGCTTCCCCTTCAGGCCCCAGTTTTTTAGTAAGACTCTAACACCGACTTCTAGTGACTGGAACCCAACTCTCTTGTCATAAACGGCCTTGTTCTTTTGATGTAGCCTGTTGGTGGTCTCAGAGGCCAATTGGTACGCTAGATGCAGATCCTCCTTTAACTTTGAGACATAGCTAGAATGACTTTCTGATGTTTTGTCGAGTGATGTCCCAAAACACAGGTCCACCGGCAGTCTTGCTTCTCGGGCGAACATGAGAAAATAAGGCGAGAAGCCTGTCGCATCGCATTTTGTACTATTGTATGCATGGACTAGGTAAGGGACATATTGACTCCACTGCCTCTTCTTTTCCACACTCAGAGTGCCCAGCATAGAGAGCAATGTGCGGTTGAACCTCCCAGGCTGCGGGTCTCCTTGTGGATGATAAGGTGTAGTCCGCGACTTCCTTATCCCCATAATCTTAAGCAGGTCTTTGATCAGGCGGCTTTCAAAATCATGGCCCTGATCGGAATGAATGCGAGCCGGTAGACCATAATGCACAAAATATTTGTCAACTAGGGTTTTGGCCACAGTTTGGGCGGTTTGATTCTTAGTTGGAAACGCTTGAGCATAGCGCGTCAAGTGATCAGTGACCACTGATAATTTTCCTATGCCTCGCGAATCTGTCTCCATGGAGAGGAAGTCGATGCACACCAAGTCCATGGGACCACTACTGGAAATCTGGTGGAGCGGGGCAGCTCTCTGAGAGGGAGACTTACGTGTGACACATTCACCACAGTTTTTTATGTGTTGCTCGACATCCTGTGCCATTTTTGTCCAGAAGAACCTTTTATGAAGTAGGTCAATGGTTCTTTCAGTGCCTAGATGCCCTGACTCATTGTGAACAGACTTTAGCACAATGCCATCGTATTGTTTGGGTAGGACAAGTTGAGCGACCTCTATGCCACCAGGCCTCTTGGTAATGCGATAGAAGAGTCCATCTCTTATGGTCAATTGATCTTTTTCTCGTTTCATAGGTGATATCTCAAGACTTGTGTCTGTCCACTGGTTCTGTTGGAGTGCTTGAATGGCAGGTCCAATTACAGGATCTCCTTTCTGCGCCTTCTCGAGATCACTTTTAGGTATATGTTCCAGAGATCGGAGCTCCATTTCACATGGGAAGGCATATATGTCTGGAATACTGTCTGGAGAAGCTCCCAATTGATTAATTCACCTTGTGGGACTGTCGGATGTTCTAGACACTTGGACCCTTTGACAGATCGACTTAACCGCTGACTCGGATATAGTTTCCCATTCAGTGGCTGGGTCTAAATCTGGAAAGTTTCGAGAAAGAATGTCCGCATCAATATTGTGCTTGCCCGGCCTGTATTGAACATCAAATTCATACGTGGACAAAGCAGCAAGCCATCTGTGCCCCACCGCGCTGAGCTTGGCAGTTGTGAACACATATGTCAAGGGGTTATTATCGGTACGAACTGTGAAACGAGCTCCGTATAGATAGTCGTGAAAGCGGTCCACCACTGCCCATTTTAGTGACAGGAATTCCAGCTGATGTATGGGGTACCGTTTTTCAGACTGGCTCAGTTTCCTACTAGCGAATGCAACAGGCCTCAAGCCGTCCTCTTGCTGCTGATTGAGGACTGCTTCAAGTCCTTTAAAACTAGCATCCACATGAAGCACGTAGGGCTTGGTTGGGTCTGCGAAGGCTAGTACTGGTGCATGTGTCAGACAGTAGATTTACTGATGGAAGGCTTGGATACAGAGGTCATCCCACCTTTCACCAAAGGGCTCAGATCCTTTACGGTAGGTCTTGGAGGGATCTGGGCACTTTTTCCTGCTTTTTTGGGTTGGAGCATAGCCTTTAGTCAGCTCCGTAAGTGGTCTCACAATAGCAGCGTAGTTAGCTATAAACCGGCGGTAGAACCCACAAAAGCCTGAAAAAGACCTTAGAGTCTTTAGATCTTGGGGCTGCGGCCAGGTGGAAATGGCTTCAATTTTCTGTGGGTCTGGAGCAACACCCTGGGCAGACACAATATGTCCTAGGTATTTCACCTGAGGCTGACAGAACTGGCATTTGTCCAGGGATATCTTTAGTCCAGCTTCTCCGAGACGATCCAGAACTTTGAGGAGCCTTTCCTCGTGCTCCTCGAGTGACCTTCCAAAGACAATCAAGTCATCCAGGTAGACAAGGACCTGCAGGAGGTTCATATCCCAGACTGTCTTTTCCATTAACCTTTGTAATGATGCGGGAGCGCCACTTATCCCCTGAGGCATTCTCTCAAATTGGAAGAAGCCTAGTGGGCATATAAATGCCGTCTTCTCCCTGTCTTCCTCTGCCATCGCTATCTGGTAGTAGCCACTTTGCAAGTTCAGTACAGAGAACCATTTGCTTCCACACAAGGAGTTGAGTGCTTCATCAATACAGGGTGTTGTGTACTGGTCAGACACTGTCCTGCTGTTCAGTAGCCTGTAATCTATGCACATCCTTATAGCTCCATTTTTCTTACGAACAATGACTATGGGTGACGCATAAGGGCTGCGGGATTCTTTGATGATGCCTGCACACAGCAACTCTTGTAGATGTTTTCTGACATCTTCTATGTCTGCAGGGGCCAGCCGACGTGATCTCTGACGAAAGGGACTTGTGTCAGACAGCCGGATAGTGTGCTCCACATTTTTTGCCAGACCAACATCCCACTCGCTGACTCAGAAAACTTTGGAACGCTCAGCGAGTTTATGTTGGAGTCGAACTTTCCACTCCTCTGGCACCGGGGAGTCACCAAACTTAATCTGACTGCCGTCAAACTTGGGTGGTTCAGACTCTTGGAGAGGCATAGAAACAACACTTTCAGTGTGATACCATAACGGTGCCCACAGGAATGATGTTTTTTTTAGTAGAGTGGTTTTGAACTAGAATTCTGAAGTTTTTTGGTTGTACAGCCTTAGCAGGAGCCACCATAGGCTGTAATAGCAGATGTCCAGGTAGCGGAGCTAATGGAGAAGCCTCCACCATCAGAATTTCCTCGTCAACCGTTTGTTTGAAGTCGACTTTACAGGAAACATGCAGGTCTTCTCCAGGGGGCAGAATTAAAGGGCATGGACCTTTCCTAATCACGCTGCCAACCTCGTCATCACCTGAGGTTAAGGAAACCGAACCTGCGAAGGTGATTCTCTGGCCATTACCGGCTCAGTAGTAGTACTTGAGTCAGTACTTTGACTACCTTTCATTGCCTTTAGGGATTGAATGAGCTTCCTGATTACTTTGGTTTGGTTCTCAGGATTGTGGCACTTCGCCATGTAATGACCTTTTTCTCCAAATCGATAGCAGATAGCATTTATTGTCTGTTTCGGTTGGGCGGATACGGTTTTTGCTTTGCTTCCCCCGCCGTGACTGTAGTCGGTTTTTGCCGTAGTATCTGGGCCAATATCTCTTTGTGCCACTTTTTGTTGTAATCTTTTAACTTGTTTCTTTAATGCAGTAAGCTCATTGTCATTTTGGTGTTCGCTCGGCTGTGTTGTGGACACAGTTAGTCCACTGCAGCTCTTTCCTTTGACGTCTTGAGAGCTCATCATACACAAAGCTAACTTGGTCTTGAGCTCTCTGACCTCAGCTTTCAGACTTTGCAGTTCTGCATGGCTGCCGTCTGCTGTTTGCCTTGTTTGTACAGTATGGGCCGATGTGTTGAGTATTTTCCTTGAAACCTCATATTCTTCTTCGGTACGAATTTCACCTAGGAATGCAGAAATGTTGGGGGTGCTTTCTTCCTTTCTCGTAGGTATAAGTGTATTAACATGAGATCTGAAGTTATGGCCCCTCTCAGAAGCTGTTCCAAACGAGCTCTGTCTTTGCAGTCAACTGGCAATCCTCCTCTCTGTACTACTTTAGTGAGAGCCCTTAGAAGCCTTAGAAAATATGACAGTTTTTCTGCTGACTGTTGTTGCATTAACCGGAAAGCAAAGTAGAGATCATCTCCCAATTCAGCTGTGCCAAATGCGCTTTCTAAAGCTTCCAGGTATTTTGAGGGGTTGGCTTCTGGGTCTGCATCTCTGACTGACCTTGCAATTTCCAGTGCGGGCCCCTTCAAACTTTCCATCAACTTACGCCTTTTTTCCCTATCCGAGTATTCACTTTCTTCTACCATGAGCCATGCCTGCTCAAGCCAGTGGTCGAATGGTTCCTCATTAGGAGGGACTGGCAGGTTCCCCGAAAACAAGCGTAAACGCAGGTAACCCCCTTCGATCTGTGGTCTACGAGACTTTTCCAAAATATCACCAACAGCTAGCAAGATAGACTCAGTGGCGTCGGTTCTGGGAGTGGAGTCTGGCAGTAGCTCTTTAATATCGTCCATGGTCTTGCCCTCAGTATCTAGAAGAGTTCGCAACTTAACACTAAAATCACTTGCAACTGAAGCTTCATTTAGGGTGATTAGTGGCCAACTTTTCCCGCTTTCGACATGAAGAACTTCAGGTGGTACATTGTCAGGGCAATCTTCTTTACACTCGCACAACGCCATTGTGCAGTTTTGGGGGATATGAAACATTTGGCCTCTCACGCGGACTCGACCCAAGCATTTAATGGTTTCTAGGGTCTCCTCTATTTTGGCTATTTCCACATCTTCTGGGACCATTACCATGAGGGCCTTAGCTTCTTCCAAACCTTCACCCTGACACCACCTCTTCAGTTCTAACGCCAGCTCAACCAGGTCTGCCATGTTTTATTAGCCAATTGTATCAGAAAATGTCAAACTTTTTTTTGTTTTGTATGGGATCTGAAAATTTGTGTAATGCGCCTTTAATATGCCTATAAAGACTCAAAAGATCCCAGCGGTGCCTCCATCTTATGTAGCCCTTTACTACCCATGAATTAAAAGGGTGGGCTCTGGGTTCTATAAATCTCCTCTGACGTCACTTACCTGTAAGTAAAATTCCTTGGATCTAAGCACTATCCTAAGTTTAGCACTAAACATGACTACACACCTGATTATCATGACACGAATACAAATACCACTTGACACAAGATATATTGTTTAAACAATAACCCCCCTTTATTAAATAAAAGAGTGAATAAAATAAAATAAATATGCTTCTGACTCGAAGCGAAATGAACCCAAATAACAGGCTGTTACTGTTCAAATCACCAGATTACACATACACAATGTTAATCACAGCTTCTAATGTAACAGTGTTTACCTGAACACTCATCAGCTATACTTAAAGCCGGCAAACCCCAAATAAACCCTACGTTGCAGCCCTGTTCGAAGCTTGTGAACGTAGAGACCAAAAACTCAGATGTCGCTTCACTCTAAAAGCAAAATAAAATAAAGTTAAGGTACCTTGTGTAAGATAAAAGGTGTTTTCCAAGCAGTCAGACTCTGTAGTCTCCCTCCAGTGGAAAACAATTCGGCGCCCACAGTCACAACCCCACCAACAAAGCCAGTCCAAGTGCGTGGCCCACACCCGGTCCTACTCTCCTTAGTTCCCGCGTTGCCAGGTGGCTCTGAGTGCTTTCTGGGTCCAATCTTTCGTTGTCCCGCTCAGTTAACGATCAATTAAAAGTCCCGTAGTCCAGCTGTGTTAGCGAACAGCAACGGCCCTCTTCCGGTCATTAACTTCTCGGTTCCCACGTAGCCAGAGGTCCTCTGAGCGCTTCCAGGTGGCTCAGAGTGCTATCTGGATCCAATCTTTTGTTGTCACACACAAGAACGATCCTCTACAAGCTCCCTGGTTCGGCTGGGTTAGCGAACGGCAGCCTATATAGTCCTTCTGCGAGCTTATTAGCATCAGCTACTCGCTATGCTAAGCTGATGGCAAAACACAGTCCTAAAGCCTCGGGTAGAAACTTAACTGTGTTTTACCTCAATCTTTCGTGCAGAAACACTTATGTGGATTGTCTGACAGACGACCCACGGCACAGAGTACTTTTATATTCTCAAAACAGAGCAGACTTCTCGTAGTAGCTGTTAACTCTAGGCAACCGAACCGGAGTTTTTTCTTTCTCTTCTTCTCCCCTTCACACACGCCCGTGTCCCCTCCAAGAACTCCCCCTGCATCGGAAAATACACTTCTCGCCTGTATCATTAACAAAATGAAAATAAAAATATGTAAAGGCACTTATAAATTGTGTAAATGCTTTTCTGAGATGAACTTTCTTTTTTAATAAAGTAAGAGTTAATGAATTAACCCCTTTGTAACTTCCCATGTTTGTGAACTTAACATTTTAACTTTTTACTAACTTTTACATCCCACTTTTAATGCATCACTATTTATCAGGGCTATAGCAATTTGTACAACATCAAATGATGTCGCTGGGGTGCATTCAGCTCATGATATCATAATATGCATAACTATGCATAAATATGCATAAGGGGTTACAAGATTTAACTGTATTTTTGGAAACTGTAGCCATGTTTGCTAACACAAATCAAAGAGTCAAGGATTCAAAAATCAATAACTGTATTTTAGTGGATGTAATCAGTGGACAGAAATAAATTCCAGGTCTGGCATGTCCAGAGGTGGGTAGTAACCATTTACTCAATTACATTTAGTTGAGTAACTTTTTAGAAAAAAAGTAATTTTAAGAGTGGTTTTGCTGCCATACTTTTGACTTTTACTTGAGTAATATTAATGTGAAGTATGACTACTCTTACTTGAGTAAAATTTCAGGATACTCTACCCACTGTGAGGGAATTCACTGAATGAGGAGCAAACATATTTTAACCAAAAATACACCAGATACAGACACACACCTACAGTTTATCAAAGGGGACCACCTGTTTCTACACAAGCTTTGGTTTTCTAATTTAATCTTCTGTCTGTTGAGCTTGTTCTTGTCTTATGAGGTGAAATGAATATATAGTTAACACTATAAATTGTCACTGGAAGTACCTTTTACCTTGTTCTAAGATTACCTACTGTAAGTATTGTTATTAAATATTATATATATGTTTGTCTTCTGCTAAGGATTTGTTATTATGTTATTTATTTGTATCTTATTCTTTCATTTTAGTCTTTAAAATACTAGAATTTGCCCATCACTTTATATTTTTGTCTGTCTGATGACATAATTTTAAGAATGTTGTATCAGGTGTTACTCAGTACTCAAGCAGCATTTTTACCAAATACTTTCTTACTCTTACTCGAGTAATATATTGGATGGCTACTTTTTACTTGAGTAAAAATATGCTTAAGTAGTGCTACTCTTACTTAAATACAAATGTTGGGTATTCTACCTACCTCTGGGTATGTCTATACATGGCAGTCTTTGTACTTATGTCTTGTTCTGGTCTTAATGCCAAAAATGCTTGCAAAGACTCCTCAAATATGCGAGGCAACTTTATTTGTATAGCACACTTTCAATAACAAGGTAATTCAAGGTGCTTTAAAATGATTAAGAGGTAAAATAAAAATAGCAGTAAAACACAGACAACGCATATAAAGTAAAATCAGCAATAAAGCAAGAAACATACACAGATACATCAAGGCATTATACACCATATAATGTAAAAACAGCAAGAAGCATACACAAAACATGTTACATCAAAGTGCTACTCAAAGGCAGCTCTAAACAGATAAGTTTTTAGTTGTGTTTTAAAAGACCTCATTGTTTCAGCAGCTTTGCAGAGGAGCATAGAAACTGAAAGCTGCTTCTCCGTGTTTGGTTCGAACTCCAGGGATGTTGAGTAGACTGGAATTAGAGGACCTGAGTGTTCTGGTGTGTTGGCCATAGTAACAGCAGATCTTCAGTATACTTTGGTGCTAAGCCATTCAATGATTTATAAACTAGTAAAAGTATTTTGAAGTCTATTCTCTGAGCTACAGGGGGCCAGTGTAAGGACTTTAGAATAGAATAAATAGTTCATAAATCTCAAAATGTGTTTTAAAGAATCTGCTTCAACAGACAAGAGAGAAACAGAAGAAACCAAGTGGTATAGTTCAACATGAGCCTGAATTTGATGGGTGTTGAGGACTTCTCTTAACCCAGGGTTAAACACTGAGCTCATACCTTAAATAAATTGTACGTTTTTTCTTTCAAAGACATCAGAAGAATGATCCATTTAAAGGTAAAAACAATCATTTCTAAGCTACTTAAATTATATTCAAGAATCAGTTGAGTAATTATTTGTGTCTCCTCAAAACTCAAGAGTTCATACTCAGACGTGAGGCAGGCCAAATAGTCTGGGGAAAGTTTAGCTAGCAGAATTCACAGTAAACTTAAATAATTTAATCTGACAATCTCTGGTAACTAAACTGGTTCTCTCTCATCATCCATTTTATTTCAGCACATGATCTCTAGGGTTCCTTTGGCTCCTACGTATTTCTCCCTCCACCACGCATGATCTAACTGCTCCCCTTAGTAACATGCCACACTATTGCAAAAATAGTTTATTTGATCTATGAAGAACTACAAACCCTATCCTTTGCACCATGGACAGTGTGCTCAGCAAGGGCTAAGAGAAGTGTGATTGAATGTGGGAGCAGTTTCAGGGCTTTGGGAGTCCAAATTACCAAGGGTGCTACATGTCAGGTCATCATCTTCAGAATTTGTGACAACAATTAATGTTTTTTTTATCTGTTTAAATATTCGTGCAGCAGCCTCATGTGGTTCTAAAATACAGAAAAACTTCTTAAACTGTCAGAATACCAGCCTTAGGACACTGGATATTGGTGGTTTAAAGTCTAAAAAAGTAGCATCCCGCTTCACTAAATCTCTGTTCAATAATTATTGCACCCCATGCTGTTAATACTATGTAAGAACTCCCATTGCCAATTATGCTTCCATTTTCCCTCTCTTCATCTTACTGCACAATTTTTCTATTGGATTAAGGTCTAATGACCAAAATGCTATTGGAAGCGGGTTGACATTGTGTCGATTCAAATAATTTCTGTTGTTTATTTAGCCACATGTTTCAAACCATTGCCCCTCTGAAAGACCCAATCCTTGGCCATTTCAGTATTCTGGTAGAGTGCACCAGATATTTAATAAAACCTCCAGATACTTTCAAGAAGCCATGATGCCTACCTTCTCACAAGGTTCCCAGGCCTTTTATAAGGAAAGCAGGCCCAGAGCATCATAGATCCTCCAAGTTACTTTGTGTGCACTGGGTGCTTTTCCACATATCAATACTTTACATCACAAGAAAACATACTGGGAATGTTTGTTGACAAGAAATCCATCTTGGTCTCATTTGATCAACACATTTTGTTCAAGTTCTAATCCCAGTTACATTTAGAAAACACTAACAGTTTACATTTATGATAGTCCAAAAAAAAAAAAAATAATGGTCCTTGTCATCACTACCAAACATTAGGTAGACATGTACACTTGTAAGGAACAATATATTTATTCTTTTGTAGGCATATAAAATATCTTAGCAAATTTTTAACTCCAGAACGTTCATTTCTCATTACAGGGAGCTGAAAATCCATAGGCTGGAGATTTATTTAAACAAATGTCAGGGTGGAGTACTAGAGGAAAAGGATATGCCACAAAGGAATTCTCATTCTTCCAATTTTCTTCATGTCAGCACGACCTAAAAATGGCTTCATCAAATGCAAAATAGATACATTGAAATTTTAGTTCTGTGTGTAATCCTTACTGGTATTAAATCATATTTATGTTTTAGTGCTGATGTCTTTTTAGCCAAACCTTAATCTTTCCAGACTTCCAGTGTGAAGAGACTTACTGTGCAGTCATCATTTACACTGACAAGAAAAAATGCAAACAAAAGCACTGATCAGAACCACGATATATTGTAAAATATCTTTCAACTACAAATAAGCTGAAAAATAAACCATCAAGGTCTCATTCATTGCACCAAATCAGATTGAAATAAGAAATAATTAGCAACAGACCAACAGTTACTTGAAAAAGAAATAATTTTTCTGGCCACTTGTTTTTCCAAAACCAAGTGTTTCTTTATCCTTAACCAACAAGCAATTTAGTGACCATTTGTTTCCACAAGAGGCATAATTCAACATGACCAACTAAAGCTTGACAGAAAGTATCTTTTTAACTATGCAATAATCCAAAGTATCACTTGAAATAGCAAAATACTATCAGGGTTTAGGGGCATTGGGAACTGAAGGGAGTAACCAGGAGACGATATGGTTGAGGAGGTGGCAATGATGACTGTGAACTCTTAGGCGAAGGTTAAGGAGGGAGTCAACTGTATTGACATGACAGAAAATGTGAAAGCGTTCAGGGACTCTTTGAGGATGTGCACATTAAGACCTCATAAATCATCGTCATTCATGGTTCAACACATGTGATATCTATATTACACAGTTAGCAGCTTTCATCAATTAAATGACCAGACCCATTCCTACAGAGTCCAACCATTTGTTACAGGAAAGCACTCTCATTTGGACGTGATTCACTTTATCTGCAGCTACACCACCCACTTTGATTGAGACAATTTATTTGAGGCGTTTGACCTTTAAAACATGGATACGACTGTGGAATAGGATTTCATAAAATTGAATGCTGATATAAATCATTCCAAATTTTCCTTGGTTGGAAAACGAAATCTTTGGAAGTAGCAAAACCCCAACCTTGTAAATTTATATGATTTCACATGCCTCCAGTTTCGTGCAAAAGAGAAGAATTAAGGTTGCATTACTAATGCTGGCCAAAACAGATTCATGTTTCTGGGTTTTTTTTCTCTCCACAGAGACACTCCTGGAGACTTGTGGAGCCCTGATACATTGGGTTGTAATCAAACACATGAACCACAGTACCCTGACTCAGCTACTAATACTACAGGCAGCTCCAGTGACTCAGGCTTTTCAAAGAAACACTTAGATGTCCTTTACAGTAATGATTTACTACATAACTAACATTATGGATCATGTAATTTTGATGATCTCAGAGTTAAAAATATTTCTAGCTTTCCCCACGAAGTCCAACAAAATGACAGTGATATGAAAAAAAAAATTTGTTGGATCTGTTTGTGCGTCTTTTAATTATCTGCAACCCCACCTATGAAGCCTCCTGCCAATGAGCCTAATGTGTGACCGAATGTGTCAGCAATTCCACTAATACTGCCAATACATAAGCAAACCATAAAACTGCAGCACTAACAAAAGAGCAGTACTTGCATGATCTCTTATGCTGCAACAGTAGTCACATTCTCCAACAAAAATCCAACAAATGTGATTGCAAATGTAATGTTCTGTTATTTGCACCTCGTGTTTTTGCCTTTTTGTCGTACTAAAATGTTTCAGATCAAGCAATTACAGTAGAAGTTCAAATTGCTTTCAAGCCTAACTGCTTTAATTGCTTCACAGCTTAGTGACCTGTCACTTAGTCTTCATAATGCTGTTTGTTCACTAATGTTCTCCAACAAACCTTTGAGGCCTTCACAGAACAGCTGGATTTATGCTGAGATTAGATTACACGCAGGCGTCATGTTTAGGGTTTTTAGCCCACATGCAGAAACAAACTGAGAAAGGAGAAAAAAGATTTAACTGTTTTATTGTGCAATGAGGAATGGTAGCAATAGCTTGCCAGAGCTAAGATCTTTATACAGCAATCTTTTTAAAATTCTAGGAGGGAGATAGCATTTATCAGTGAGGTTATTATTAAAGAGCACATTGCTGGTTAAACATTTTCTAAAATGCATATAAAATGTTGTCCAAAATTACTATTTGAAACGTTCATTGAGGATATTTTTTTGTTTTTACAGTACATAATGAGAAAAATTTTATTAAAAAGTTTCATAATCTGGACGCATGATTTAAGCGAAGGGAGTCATATGCTATGCGCTGCCTCAGCTCAGTGTAGCGAGTAAGTAGCTTAGTTTATCAGGTAGAGCGTTGGTATTATCGAGAGTAATTGTTTTCACTAGTTTTGTATTGGGTGCATTTGTCTTAAAAATTATAAATTATTGTCTTTGTGGAGGCTGTACAAACAGCAGGCTGTCAGAACATCGAGTTCACAAATTCCCACAAAAAAAAAACGGAGCCATCTTCCGTCCTTGGATGCATTTAACGGGTTTGAGACAACTTAGAAAAGCTCATTACTGTTTATTATTGGCAAGGATCAATATTATATTAGCTGACAAATACTAGTGTTTTCATTTTATATTCAGGTACATGATAGTAATCTGTATGAAATTGTTATGTTAGCACATGAGTTTATACTAACATTGGTCTCTCTCTCCACTGACACCTGACACCACAGCTCTATCTTTCTTCTTTGGCCATTAATCCTTCCCCATGGGTCTCTCTGCTCTCTGGGGCGCGCAGCAGGCTTATAACTGTATGGTTGTGGTCCATCATATGTGTAGCTGTAAATATTTAAGGTTTTTTTCAGTGTTTTCTATTGATGGAGCTGACGGGTCTCCCTTCGCCTATGTCACTTCCGGTCTGGCAGAGGTTAAATTTTATCAAAAAGCAACTCCAGAAGTCTAAACAATTTATTTACGAGTAATCTTTTGATTTAGAACCAGTTCCTAATATATTTCTCTAAACAGTGGTTTAAAGTGGGGTTTGACCTGCAATATGCTCCTTAAGCTCAATTATGATGAGTGAATTGTTCCAGTTGCTTACAGAAAAATTAGCAATATCCGGCTGGAGGAGGCACAGATTCCAGAAAGCGCTGACATTGCTGCTGTGGCTGATGGGAATTGTATTCCTGATGTCCTGGTGAGACTCTGTGGTGTCAGTGGGGGAGTCAGATGGGTAAAGGGGCAAGTGCAATTAGAGTTGAAACCCAAATGCTGAATAGCGACAAGGAGAAGTGCATAGAAGTAGAAGGTGCTACACTTGAGTACTGATGATTTGATGTGGGAGGTGAGTCAACAATCTTCTCAAGGAAGAGCCACATCATATGTAATTCAATCGGACAAGAGTGTAGCTTTACCACATCTACCAACTGGCAGCCAGTGAGCGTCCTTGGCCACGGCCATGCAGCCAAGTAAACACCACAACAGTGAAAATGAAGTAGAAAAGAGAACAGCACCCTGCCACCCCAGGACCATGGCAACAAGGTAGACTGCAAAGTAATTAAGTGCCTTCTGAAGGCAATTTGTTGCACTTTTATTTAGAGGTATCATATTTAAGGGCTTTGAATACATGTCACTGTTTTCAGATGTTTCTTTAAATTTCTTCTTTCAAATTCAATTGAAATTACTCTATTAATCCCAAAGGGAAATTAAATGTTGCTGTACCTCATATAATTTACTTTAAGCATTTGTTGTAGATGGTGATGGCTATGGAAAGGGATGATCTCCTGTAGCGCTCTGCAGATCTGAAGAAGCCTCTGACTGAAGACGCTCTGTAGTTGTAACAGTCTGATGTAGAGGATCCTCAGGGTTGTCCATAATGTTCATTTTATGAAGAATCCTTTTATGCACACTGATCTCCAGAGGGTCCTCAGCATCAAACCTGTTTGCCAGCGATCTCACATTGCCCAATATGGTTGATGGAGATGCTCTGAACTTCCTCCCTTTCTCTCTCCTCTTTGCTCCTGCTCTGTATCCATGGTATCTCCTTTTCAACTCATCAGCGTTTTTTGGCTGCAGTTGATGTATTATTTGAGCTTTTGTGATGTTAATCACCTGCTCCCAGTTGTAAACCTTGTTGCCATGGTTATGTATCATAACAAATATCCAAAAGTAAAAGGAAATTATCAGCAAAAATCCTTCCAGCCGCAGAGCATTCAAAACCAGAGAGAACAGTTGTCCAGAAAAAAAGGGTTTCTGCCAGAAATTGAGGAATAAAAGTAAAAAAACAACTTTCTAAAACATATTGTAAGTTTTGAAAGTTGCCTTCAAGAAACACTTGGAGTCAGATATATTTGAACTGCGGAGAACCAAGTTTCTAGGAATCAAAACTACAAAGCAATGCATTTCCATTCTTGTGACAGTACAGTCACTCAGACTTAAACTCTCTCTGTTCCTAGCCTGACATCAGTCGGTTTTTCTTCCTATGAAATATAACATTGGACTTGCTGCCACTTTGAGTGCAGATATGGATATAATCCATAGTGCTGCAATACCTTCCTCCTTTCAGCTTAATCCTGGCTTTCTGTTAAGATTAAGTTGTGCCTAGAGTTGAAGAGCAAGTCAGTGCTTTTAGCTGAAAGATAGGCCTAATTATCGTCTCTTCTTCTTACCATAAATACTCCCTCATTCTCTGCTTTACAGCTCCATTTTGGGCACAATGACTCATAAGAAGACAGAAGGATTATTTTCCTATGAGCTACCCGAGGTTCTCTGAGTTTGCTGTGACATGTGAGTACCAGAAGCAATGAAAAATCTGGAAACAGCTTCTTCTCAATTATTCACTTTATTAAAGTATTGAAAATATTGCCATATTTAGAAAGGGCACAGCACACGTGCAACATTAATCAATGAGCACTATTAAAGGGGACATATTATGCAAATTTAACTTTTTTCATAATTATGTGTTGCCATTTGAGCCTTTGCTGCCTCTATAAACACTGCAAACATGAATAAAAACCATCCATCCATTCTTTTTTTTTGTGCAAATTTCTGCTGTCAAAAATCTTGTGCTCCTACAAGCCATTTGAAAAACTGCCTTATTGTGACTTCACAACAACCGGAATTTGCATATAACCATCCCTCACCTGTCAAACCATCCATCCATCCATCCATCCATCCATCCATCCATCCATCCATCCATCCATCCATCCATCCATCCATCCATCCATCCATCCATCTATATTGTCTATCCCATGCAGGGTTGCGATTGTCATGTGTGGCAAACTTGAAGCCTAGTAACAGGATGGGGGGGTTTGGTCTGCAACCACCAATTTGCATAAACGTGACAAAAGCCTCTTAACAACTTATTCTGAAAGGGACTGAAATTGTCAAGAATTTAGCTGAGGTTTTTTCTTCAGTTTTTTTCTTCATTATTTAGTTCTGTAGGCGTACAGTTTAAAAGCTGCACACATACTTACCACCTCAATTGTGTTAGTGATTTGCTGCAAAGAACTTCATTAACATGTTTTGTACAGACCTGTTATAACTTGTTTAAAAAGAGGCACAATATGTCCCCTTTAAGTGGGCATGTCTTTTAAGGTTAGACATGTCCCAGTCTCAGGCCTGCAATACATTAAAGTCAGTAAAATCACTGGCATGCTTTTCATGGAAGATTTCCCATATACTGTATAAAAATTCCTGTTTCTTACCCTGACACATTTTACATTAAATTAGACTTTTTTCCTGTTTTAATTTAGGTAGGATCACCAAGATCACTATGTAGAAAGAGATTTATGCCCATTTAATTGCAAATGAGCTTGAACTCAGTTAAAATAAATAGGAAGCTTCTGTGAACATCAATTTTCATATCCTGCCACAGATTCTCAATTCAGATTAGGTCTGGACATGGTCTAGGCCATTTGAACACGTTACCAATACTACAATACTTTAGCCATGGGAGTATGTTTGACCTGCTAGAGGCTGAACCTCCACCCTCTATTGCAGCCTCCCACAAGTTTTTTTTTTTTTTTTTGCAGGATTGGCCTGCATTCAGTTCTATCCATCTTCACACATCCACTTTGGCCTGTTTCCCTGTACTTGCTGAAGAAAAACGTTCCAACAGCTTGATGCTGTCACCATCATTTGTCATGTGTGGCTGTTGCGGAGAACTCAAATGCAGAGAGAAGAATGACAAGATCATGATGGACAATAACTTGATGAACTGAACCAATATGGACAAAACCATGATAGAAAGAACCATGATGGAAAAAACCCTGATGGAAAGAAGCATGATGGAAAGAAGCATGATGGACAGAAACATAATGAACAAAACCATAATGGACAAAACCATGATGGAAACAAGCATGATGGACAGAAACATGATGAACTGAACTAAGATGGACAAAACCATGATGGAAAGTAGCATGATGGACAGAAATATGATGAACAAGACCATGATAAACAGAAACATCTTGAACTTAACCATAATGGACAAAACCATGATGGGCAGAACCATGATGAACAGAACCCTGATGGACAGAACCATGATGGACAGAAATACAATAGAAAGAAGCATAATGAACAGAACCATGATGGACAAAATCATGATGAACTGAACCAAGATGGACAGAACCATGATGGACAGAAATACAATAGAAAGAAGCATAATGAACAGAACCATGATGGACAAAATCATGATGAACTGAACCAAGATGGACAGAACCATGATGGACAAAACTATGATGGAAAGAAGCATGATGGACTGAAACATAATGGACAGAAACATAATGGACAAAACCATGATGGACAAAATCATGATGGAAAGAAACACAATGGACAGTAACATGATGAACTGAACTAAGATGGACAAACCCATGATGGAAAGAACCATGATGGACCAAATCATACAGGAAACCACATATGTCAGATTGAGAATCCTATTTGACTAATATAGGTTGAGCAAACAGGGGGATCTGCTGATAAGTGAAGAAAATGAACAGGCTTATAAGTCCTGGGGAGGTGATTCATTGGACAATGACCAGGTGGTTCTAATTAATAGACACAGATGGCAGCTGTGTAGGAAACATGACTGGATGGTATTGAAGGAAAGTTGATTTGACTGGCTACACAGAAAAACAAGCTGAAATTATCATAAACAAAGAACTAAACCATAAAAACAGAAAATAAGAGAACACAAGGGAACTAAAATGCATCAAATAGAAAACCAGCTTCGTAAATAAAATCAGACTCCCACTGTTCATGGCTCCATGTTTAGCTGTGGGGATGGTGAGTTCAATGGGAAGTTGAACTCTTACATTCAGCTTCCCATTAAAGATAAGTCAGGCAGTTATTGATAATTTGAACATTTAGAAAAATCCCTATCAGTGCTGCAGCACTCACCCTTCAGGTAGATGGCACTGGTGTACAACTGCTTCCAAATCAACACAACTGTGCCTATAACAATTTAGATGGTTCACTCACCTCTGGATTCTTGACACTTAAAGTGAAAAACTGACAGTAGAATGTAATGTCTGATTAATTTGGCTATTATTTATCAGTCCACTTGGAGGCACTCATAAAACATTGAAATGTTATTTTCAGATGGTCAGTTGATCTTTAAATATGAAAACTGTAAATTCCACTCTAATTTTGTGATAGGTCTTCTTATTCAACAAAATCCCCATTATTACTCACTAAATGAGGGAAACATTTTGTGATATGGGTACTTTCATATATACTAAACAACATCATAATTTATTGTTTGTGATTTCAACCTTTAGTTTAGTTAAATACAGGTTATGATAACATATCACGATAAAATGTGAAATCAATTAAAATTGAGTTTTTCCAAGCAGATGGGGTACCTCCTCCATCTTTTTTCAGTTGGTTCAAAAGACAAAACAGTGTATGTAGAAAACATAAAAGAGATGTACTTACTGTTTGCTTTGCTCTAATTAAATCCATTCCAAAGTTAGCACGCATGAGGTTTTGAGTATCAGACAAATAATTTAAAAGGAATGCCTTTTTTAACCCCACAAGTAAAGCTGGTGATTATTGTTTTTACTAAACAATAAATCTGCAGAGGATAATGCCTCATGTTTCCCTGACTGTGAGGGGTCTGTAAACCACAGCTGCAAACAGAACTTTGGAATTTGCTCCATGCACAGTTGGAAAATATCAGGTGTATGTGTAATATCTGGAGTATGTGAGAAATAAAATAGCAACTGTGGTGTTTAAATGTGCTAAAATGTTATTTATGGAGTTCCTCCATCCATGAAAAGTCCTTACTCGCAGTCTATCAATCGATCAATCATAAAACAGAACAATGGCTTGCAATGAGATTGAAGTATACCTTGCACCACCATCAGTTTTTCCCCTTTAAAAGATGGTTCCATTTATCTTGTTTTCTTATTTCCAGGACCAAAACAAAGTGAGGCTTTGTTGTCATGCTGTACCACCCCCCCCCCCCCCCCCACTTCTCACAGTGCTGTTTTAACCTTATTGAATGAGGGCCTGGAGTGTTTTCTTAAGTTCTATATCTCTGTCAGGCTTTTTTGGCTTACATCTTGCATAAAAAAAAGGCAGAGCATAATCATCAAAGCTGGCAGGGACCAGGAGATAGAGGATTGTGACAGCACCAGGAGAAACGGTGAGGCATGAACATCAATGTAACGCACAAAAAATAAAATGAAGGAGGAAAGATGGAGGAAGTTAGGAGGCTGAAGTTTACAGAGTGAGCTGCAGATGACATTATGACAGTCCTAACAGGCTGACAGGCATTTGTATCAGTACCAGCTCTCTTTCTACAGTTACTGCATAAATATGCAGCCAGGGAGAGAGGAATAGTGGAGACTGAGCTGAGTGAAGAGATCCTGAAGACCGAGGCATGGAGTGCGTTAGAGCTTCTGCAGAGTGGGGAAGATTGAATAATCCTGGCAATCGCTCACTTACCTCCCCTCCCCTTTCCTCATGCTTTTCCACTGGGTACCATCCACATGAGCTTCGAGCCCATTCTCAGAAACAGTTGTGCATAACTCATAAATAAATGATTACTAACCAGAAATCTGCCCCACCCTATAACGTGCTGGTTGGCGACATCATAACCCGTGCAGAGCTGAATGGCCCATTCAGGCTCGGACTATGAGATCATGAATAAATGTGTTACTGGGCTTCATCGTTCTTCATCGGAGTAAAAGCACCCTGTACTATTACAAGACAAATTGTTTAGATTTTTGCTAAGGTGGAGGTGGAATTACTGACCTTTACCAGTGATCGTCTTCCAATGAAACACTTCAACCATCAAAATAAGTAAACCTGAACCTTATTCTTAACCCTGCTTGTCACTCAGAATAAGTAATGAAAGTCTGATCTTCAGCAAGCCATAAAGGCCATAATTGTCTTGCCACAACGGTCTTATTTACAAAAATAAGGGAGTACTTCCAAAAGTATTCACACCCCATTACTGTTTCAGGTTTACTTCTTATTACCAGCTCAAACTTTAATGAATTTCATAATAATTATTTTTATGATAGAACAACAGAAAATGGTACATAATTTTGAGGTGAAAAAAATGATGATTGTTTCTTTAATATCTTTGACAAAAGAAAATCTAAAAAGTGTGGCTTGTATTTGTACTTAGCCTCCTTCACTCTGATAGCCCCAAAAATCCAGCGCTATGTATTCTTTCTGCCTTCTGAAGTTATTGAACCAGAAAATCCACATACGTCCTGTGTTTAATTTCATTTTGTAAAGAATCCAACTGTTGCAGAAGGCCTCATTGGAATATTTGTTAACAAACAGCCTTACCTAACAGTTGTGGAAAAATTGAAAGAAAAATGTCTATAGAAATCCTTTTTGGAGTTTGCCACAGCAAAGAAGGGACACGGCAACCTTTTGAATAAAGAGGCTCTTTATTGTGTTTTGGCGTTGATTTCAATATGCTATGTGGAGCAAAACAAACAATTTACATCACCCTAAACAAATTACTAAAACATTGTGGTGGCAGCATCATGCTGTGGGTTAATTTTATTTCGGCATGGCTAGAAAGCTGGTCAGAGTCGACGAAAAGATGGATTGAGCAAAACTGTGGGAGAACCTTTTAGAGGACCATGGACGATATCTTAGGCTAGGGTGCTTCCAGCAGAACAAAGACCCCAAACATGTAACCAAAGCTACTACCTTCCTCTCAAAGAAGATTGGGCAAAAAAAATGTAGTCTTTAGATGTACTGTTAGAGGTTGCAACAAAAGGTGGTTCTAAAACTAGCCCCTGTTGATTCTAGTGGGCTAGAATAAATTCATGCCACACATTGTTCATTTTATTTGTTAAAATAATAAAATAAAATAAAAACAATGCATCCTTTTTCTGACCTGTCCACGGTTTACCCTGCCTCTCGTCAAATAAACGCTGGAGTCCAGTTCCCCGCAACACTGAAGAGGATGGACAGGTATAGATAATGGATGGCATCCTTTTACTCCTGAACTGTGTGCTACTTTGGTTGCTTTGTGCTATTGTGTGCTATTGTGCGCTCACATAAAATCCCCAATTAACATATTGACGTTTTTTGTTTTTTATGAGACAAAATGTGAAAATGTTCTAAAACTAAGATTACTTTTTCAAAGGACAATAAAGTAGTAGTTGAAAAGCCAACATTCTGACTCACTTCTGTACTTTGTGATCCCAAACACAAGTGTAGCGGAATAAACTTGTTTTCAGGTCATTTGTTTATCTATGATGCTTCTAACATGTCTAAGAAGGGAAAAACAAAGTGTCTGGCCCTTTTTGATAGCATCTTTTCTGTTTTCTATTTCTTTGTTGCAGTCCACTATTTATTCACTTAAGATGTTTACAATTTTAAAATTCTTGCATAATATTACAACTTCTGTAAAAATTTTTTTTTACATATTTATACCCTTCATCTCAAATGCTAAATGTCTCAAAGTCTCCCTATGACTTTACCTGACACTTGTAAAGAGTTCTGGTAACAATTTGGGATTAATATTCCAAGTGTTGCATAAGGCGGTTTTCTTTTCCAAACTTTCTGACTATAAGCAGAAGTTCATGCTGCTGATCAGCAATGTCTGACATCTGCATGCTCTCACGAGGAAACATTTAGAAGTCTTGGGGAAATTAGTATTCTTTTAGAGGCATTTTACATTCTTCATTCTATTTGCTCCGCTGAACGATGGCTCTGCACGGCAATCCAGAGAACAGTTTATTTTTTTAACATTTAAAGCTGATTAGCCATGCTGTTTTAAACAATATAAAAAACAAATTCCTTTTAGAAGGGAAAATTGCTTAAAACTAGAATTCCTGGTAATGCTGTGTTTCTGCTGCTCCCTGCTCTCCCGCTGTATGAAGTGAGAATGACACCAGCGAGTGAGTCCAGTAACACAAGGTCAGCACAAATGAGAACCAGGCTCACACTGACTCAGCTGGCTTCTTTCGTCTGCCATTTATCCTCTGTTTGACACCACAGGAAAAAAATAACAAAATGTATGAACCCACTAAAAATAGCCAACCATGGGCTAAAAGCCAAATTGCTACGATAAAGGTTTTTCCTTCTAAAACTTTGCTAGTGATGGAATTTGGACAGCACAAAAGAAGGAGAAAATCAGTCTCAATTGCTACTGAATGCTGGTTTAATTTTAGAATTCAGCTTTTAAATCTGAGTTTAAAGAATAATCTTTTTTGTTTAAAAAAAAACAACCCCAAAAACAGGTGAACAGTCCACCCTGTGACGTTATTAATATGTGAACAAGCTATAAAACCGTTGGGCTTGAAACTTGTCTATAAAGATTACACCCAAATTTTCACAGCAGAATGTACACTCCATTTTCTGACTACAGTCAGAAACCTTTCTACACTATCAGAGCAACTGATAAACAGCATGAAACTGGATCTGAGCACCATAAAACCTCCTGTTGAGCCCTTAAATGTCACAGACTGTGGGGATGTTCGTGATCTCCTCCTGTGTGGACTGCTGGAGAGGCAGATACAGTGAGAGGTGAGTTGTCTGACCTCAGAGCAAAAAGTAACTTTGCCAACTCCTCTTCATAGTGCTTTCTTTGTCAGTTTGACCTCTTACATTGATTTTTGAATTATTCATATGTAACCTTGCACAGAGATTTTATAGAATTAACTCAAAGTAAGTGAATTGATAGAAAATAATTACAATCTATGCAGTCATTTTACCCAATACTTTTGACTTATTCTTATTCAGCCATCTTATTCAGACAAATTGGTTTATGTTTCTGTTCCAGTCATGGGGGGGGGGGGGGGATTCTAAACTGACAGAAATTGTGTTTTTCCACAAACTTCTAATGGAGGAAATCTATACTGTTTCAAGGTTACTATGAAGAGTTGAATAAAATACAAAGTTGAATGAAAAAAGCTTTCATCACAAAAACCTTATTTGTATTGTGTTCAAGCCCTTTTAGCATAATTTTAATGATCTAATGAAGAATTGGCAGATTATTGCATCCTTTCATTTTCCCTGAAAAGAATAGCAGAATGGCTGCTTTACAACTGGGTGGTGTTGAAAATCCCACTTCTCTTGTTAAGCATGGTTACGTGTAAATAAATGCATGCTGTTATGATTGATTTGCTTTTACAAAAGCTTCAAAGGCAAGTGTATGGCTCCTAGTTAGATTGCAGCCAAATCAAACATTCATCAGATCTTCAAGAACTTAAAGAATGGATGTTCAGCTGTTGTAAAGGAAGCTTGAGGGTGTTAAAGAAAGTTCAGGACCATCTCCTAAAAGAGGATGAGTTAGCTAGGGCAAAGGCCAGCAGGATTTACAGTCGAAAAAACCAACTGTTGCTCTTGTTGGAAAACTAACTAATTCCAATATAAAATGTGTTTTTTTGGTATGTGTGGGTAAATTAACTATAGGTTGCAAAAACCCCAGCACTGAGAGTAGCACTAGTACAAAGCTTGCTCACAAATGGTAGCAAGGTTGGAGTGTTTCTGCCCAAACACTGAGATGGAAACTTTTGTCACTGATGTAATGTCCAGAAGCAACAAAGAAACTAATTTTCAAGATACACATTGAGAACAGAATTAGATGTGTACAGAGTACTATAATTATACAAAACTAGAGAACTAGACAAAATATAATATTTCTGATTAAGCTCCCTTCAGAGCTTTTGCAACATCTGGCAAAAGGAATAACTGTCTGGAGAAAAAGAGGGAGGTTGTGGTATCCTGTGACCATCCATATGCTGAACTGTCCATTATCTAATGAAGTAGGCGGACTCATAATTGTGCCTTCAGTTTAAAGTAAATTTGCAAACATGAAAAACCAAATGTGAACATCAAGTGTTTACATGTTCTTTTGGAACAAGTTTCACGGGAAAAACATGGCTCAGCTGATAAAAACTAAAATAAAATAAAAACTACAATTAGTGTTCAATTTGGGGTACATCTGCTCTGCAAATGTAAATGTTTAGGTCCTATGTTTTCAATTTTATATCTGAAAGAAGGTTTATTTTGTCAAATAAAAGTTTGAAATCTCTACAGCGGCTCAGGCTCTGCTTAAAGAGGCAATAAAAACGTACTTTCAGAGATCTGGTCTGTGTTTTCCCTCCCACTTCCATGACCTACATTCACAAATGTTGTTATCAGTTGGTGGGGTGCCCTAAAAGTTTTCCTTACTTTTTAACAGCTGCATGTACAATAATCTTGTTAATAACTGTGCAATATGTGCACTTACTAATTAATTATTTACTGAAATTGGACTGATCAAAGTCCAACTGAATGAGCACCTGGACACTAATTTCCAAGTCAGAAGTGATGGTTTGCAGTTTGATTCCCAAAGAACACAGCTGCAGATTTTCCAGCCCTGTTGGAAATAAAACTGACTTTTTAACAGAGTGTGCTTGTTTGGTATGTTAAATTTGAGGAGAATGTGATTTATCAGAATTCACGACTTCCAACGGGTTTGTTTCTGTTCCAATTGCTTGGTGAGCCTTTTCTGACATTTAAGGTTGCCTTCTAAAAATGGTGACAGTAAAAACAATACTTTTTCAACAACTAAAGTGCTGTAAAGTGGATTCAACAAAAATGTAATTGCATCTTGCAGGTTACTTATACTCTCGTAACCTTGCTTTTTTGTCCAGTGCAAGTTTACATTTTGGTGCACAACAACAATGAACGAAGGTAGACAGTGACAATATAATGCATTTACAAAAATTTGCACTTTTTTTTTAGGAAAACAACCTGGAAATACTAGCCGTCTTAGGAAGCAAATAGTCTTTGCTCTCGGGGTTTCCATCCATTTTTCTTGTTAAAAAATATCTGGCTCTGTTAGAATCTTGGCCAGTATTTTATACACTGAGTGCACATAAGGTGTATTTATGATTATTTACATTGGACATAGAGGTTGGAGGTGATGCGCCAAGAATAAAGTTCCTATTTGAAACACGTTCGGACCATGAAAAGATTTTTGGTTAGACTAACTGTCTGACATAAAAATAGTGGTTTAAAAATGTAAATATTATAGTGGTTTATGTGATTTTTACACTACTCTCAATCTGTTTCACACAGGAAGACAGCTGGTGGTGCTGCGCCTTCTACATCTACTTCATGTTGTAAGTTTAACTATAAATCTGGGCATGTGGAAAGCGATAGCTATGCTGGGGTAGAAATAGTTAAAATAGTCAAGTGAGAGCCAGCATGGATGAGAAGCTCACAAGGTCTCAGTATTTCAAGCGCTAGCTAGTGCTAGCTATTCTGACGTCATATAAGCGACTTCTGATTTGTGGTCATTTTAATTATACATTTTTACAAGCAAATAAATCTTAAATCACATAACAAACACAGTCAAAATGCATATCTTTAGTTATCATTTATATTGAGTGATTCAGGGCGTAAGGCAAAGCAGACCAGAAAATAACTTTGATCGCTCCTTTGACCTTCATTCTTTTTTCTTTTTTTCCAGCCAGGAGACCCATGGGCCGACCGGAATGAGAGAAGACTTAGGCTGCCCATAATCCCACTGAAAGGATATTGTATCATTCGGAAAGTTGAATACAATATTCAACTTTCTAGTTGTAGACAGCAAACAACAGAACTTCCTCTGTTTCGAATGATGTAACAGAAATTTCAAGTTTGTCCTTGTTCTTCTGGAGGCATTGTTCTGTTTTAGACAGAGTTCTCCAGTATTTTGCACATAAAAACAATCTAGTTTTAGTTTTTTCACTCGAACAGAATCTGAGCCAGCTATTGTTAGCTAGTGGAGGCTGCTGTGAGACATGTATGTCACCGAGCAGTAGTCCCCCAGGTTAATATATCAGTGTGCTAGTAATAATTTATTGTTGTAGGGTTGAGGCAGCAGGCTGCAGACACAACTTTGTTTGCAGGCGAAAATGTAGGTCAAGTCAGCTAGTTTTCTTTTTACCCTCTGCAGATATGTCAATTAGGTCATCTTTTTAAATTTAGGTTATGTAGATGAACCACGTGTATAAATAACAATCAAAACATAGACCATATATGTACAGTGACTCAGAAAGGGGAGTTTTTTGGGGGAATTATTTTGTAATAGACCACTTGAAACTACTGCATTCATCCTATATGGTTTTCAAATTTTACACATAAAAATCTGAAAAGTGTCCTTGTATTCAGCTGTTGTTTATCAAAAATTTGTTGAACAACTATTTACTGTTTTTAGGTCATTCTCCTTTGCAAAATAGATTGTGCTAAGTCACAAGTCTTGACACAAGTTCTCCATCCATTGTCCAATCAGCTCTGACGATTTACCATGTCCCAGCTAATTAAAAGCGTCTCACAGCATGATGCTGCCATCACTTTCTTTCGCTGTGGGGATAGTATGTTCAGGCTAATGTGCAGTTATAGTCTTTCTCTACACACAAATCTACAAGTAAGACCAAAAGTTCAATATTGGTCTCATCTGACAGGAGCCTCTTGTACATAGTTGTGGAAACCTACAAAGGTGTAAACTTCTTTTCGTCACTCTTTAGGAACATTAGAACATACACAAATAAAAGAAATGGGATGTGTCACCCGGAAGTTTGGTTATTTGGCACATATAGTACACCTTGTGAAATATAACAATTACATTTTCCCACTTTTACATGTTTACCTGGATTCAACAATTTATTTTATATTTTCAAACTAAGACACAACCAAATGCATACATTGTTTTGACATAAAATGCATGTAGATTTACAGTTTATTTTCAAATGAGTTTGTTTTTTCCAAAGCCTGATTAACCTTTGTACCTCTTAGCACCTAGTTCTTCCCTCATGATCTGAATTATCTTATACAAAGATGAGGTCTGACTCCAGTTTGTCAAAAGAGATCAGTAGGAATTTATTGTTTGCTTTAAATACAGGTACAGCTTGTCTCGTTATTTCTTTTGGCCTTACTCCACTGATAAGTCACTGGCACTGATAATTAATTTGATGCATACCAACACAGGAATGTTTTTGAGGATGTATGAAATCATCTGAGCATGTCAGTCCCAGCTTTTAGCTTTGCACGGGAGAACATGCGGTGTTATGATGAACAAATAACAGAGGTAGAAACCAAGTGTTGGAAACAAGGGGACATCCAATAGTCTAAATGAAAATGATGAAAAGAGTTAGAAACAGCCCCTGATATGGCTTACAACAAGAATCACTGAAATAAAATGCATTAAACTTACAAGTGAAACAGACACAAATACTGCACTGGTTGCTAAAACACTTGTACATTCATTAGGGGATTGTGCACTGAGGTTTTTGCTTCCTATTTATTTGGCTCATGTGCCACATTTCTCCAACTTGGTTTTTCCACCATAGCAGTTCATGTACTTAACCAGGTCAGAGCTTGGTTGTCAAAGCTCAGTCTTGAGCTCTGACACAGAAACAGTATTACTGTATCACCAATGGGGAGTTGAATCTGGGAGTGGAGTTAAAGAGATGTTATAGAGAACCGTGTTAAATAAATACAAGTTAGTGTAGCATGATATATGTGTCTTGAGAAAACATAGCTATTCACAATAGCTATTCACTTGAATTCAATTTTCAACTGTATAAAAATTTGCTTTAAAAATGTCAGATCTTTTAATATCAACAGCAGGCTTTTACAGATTCTGCTCAAAAACTGCTCGAATAAATATTGTTTGTCCATCATTTTTCTCTGACATTCTTCTCCCCAAAGACTATTTTCAGCTCATTGTGGGGGACCCTGAAGCGTCCCAGGCAGGAAAAGTAATACAGTTCCTTAAAAGTTCTGGCTAAAGCCTGGAGACTCCTCCTATTTTAAATTGCCCAGAACACCCCCAAAGAGAGATGTTATGATATAATGCATTACCACCTTGACGGCTCAAGGTCCGGAATATAAAAACTATAAATAAAAAAAATGTTAATAGAAACTTTTAGGAAACGGCTTAACTCCTCCCCCAAACTAACAGATAAGCTGTTTTTTGTGGAAAAACACTTAATGTTTAACACACTGTTTTCAATAAGCTGAGATGAAGACCTTTACAGTCTAACGCCTTTAATTTCATGATGTGACTGTACTTTAGGAAGCACTTTCGTTCAAAGACACATAGGTGATAGTGATCAGGAAATTCAGATGTCCCTGAATGGCAATGGGAATGGGCCATAGTGTTTAAGAACAACATAGCACTGAATAACTGGAGAAGCTGTGATTTACAGTATATACTTTGCACAAAAAATAACAAAATTTGTATTCGGTCGGTTATTTCTTTTTGCAACATTGCCTTTTGGGAATACAACTTATTGTTTTTAAAATCCTGTTTATTTTTTTAATGTGCCATATTTAGAAGGAAATGCATTTGTGGGTTGAACAGCAGTTAGGATGTGGGTGGGGCCACATCATATGCCAATTTCTTTCTGCCAAAGCAAAACAGCTTATTATGCTATTGACTCTTGGTAATTTTAAAGTTAATGATTTAACAAACAGGGGCATCAGTAGTGTGTGAAAGAGCCGTACAAAACCAGAACAGCCTTACATCTTCTCCTCGTGCTGGTCATAATATTGGTCAAACACTGTATCACACCAGCAGTCTATTATTCCACAATGAAAACACCCAAATTGCTCAGTGGGATTGAGGACAGGACTGCGGGGAACTCTTTTCATACTCTACTCTGAAATTTGGGAAGTAAACTCTGATAAACTCTGTTCTGTGTGGGTGAAAACTGAGATGTTGGAAAATACAGTTATGTCTGTAAGAGTGGAGATATGGGATTACCATTGGTTGCCGAGGGGGATGCAACACCACACTATTAGATTGACTACAACTGAATATTGTTGACATTCAAAGATTTCCATGGCTGCAAACCACATATTCAACCCTGCTGCTCAACTCTCAAATGCAATTTTTGTATAAATATGGGACCTTTTAAGAGAAAATAAACAGGTTTTTAAACAATATAAAAATGTATTTACAATAAGCATTGTTACAACAAATAAAAACTGACAGAACACAAATTTTCTTTTTTTTGTCCTAGGTTTTTATTGATTATATATTTTCATTCCACTGCTGTTTTGGATATGGGATGATCAATAATTTGACCCCAAAAAGAAACCATAAAGTAACAACAGATCAAAAGCAGATCAAACTGAGCTGTGCTTGGGTCTCTGTTATCAAATTGTGGTAGAAAGTTTGTATTTTTATATAAATAATTGTACAAAAACATCTCCCACTCACACACAACTGTCACAGGAGTCTCTAAAAATGTAAGAGATACATACAAATATACATACATGCAAATACACAAAAAACAATAACCTCTCAATGTGGAATAATAGAACTGAAATCATATATTCATATAAAAATATAAAAATAAAATCAAAATAAGTGTCCTTTGACTTGGAGGGAATCTCCATTGCTGTCCACTATGTGATGCCTTGGCAGGTCAGTCATTGTTGGTCTGCTTATATCCAGAAGCCACTTTAAAAAGCACCCACAGCACAAGTTTAATACTGTAGTGTAAAAAAGTCAATTGACACAAAGAGAGGGTCCTTAGCTCTCTGGCCAGCCAGTGAGGTAAACATGAAAACGACACATTTTTCTATCTACACACTAAGAGGTCTCTGACTTTAGGGCCTGCGAGTGGAAACATCTACCTCCTGACCCTCATCAGTTCATGGAGACCTGCGTCAATTTAAAAATAAAAGATTTTGGCTGGTGTTGTCAAACCAGTCATGTTTCCACTTTTGTGTATTCCTGCAACAATGCCAGAATTCTGAAGAACAAACCAAGTTTTCGTTTGTCCAAGAGACGTTTGAAGCAAATGTTAATCAGCGCATTTGTGAAACTTTTGTTCTTATGACAAATTCAGTAATTTCTGAAAAGTACAAGTGATGTTCAAAAAAGCATCTAGAGGGATTGCATGCTTTGTTCATGTCCGTTTTAAGAAATCCCTCTGTAAATAGTGAAAATCATATTCTCATTTCATGATCAGGACTTTGCTCAAGTGAGGGCTCTCTGGTGCTGATCATTGATGCAGAGGGTCCTTGGTTGACTCCAAATGGAGAAACAGCTGGAGACCGAGCGGCCAAAGGCGATAGAGAAGGAGAGAAGCTTGGCGACATTGCTGCTGAGGAAATTGATCCTTCGTGACTGATGGGCGACCGTCGAAGAGAGGACAAGTGGGGGAATGTCCGCCCAATCACAGGGACTTTAGGGGGCACTGTCATGGCCCCTGGATGAGCCACTGATGTAATGAGAGGTGGTGGGTCAATTCTGGGTTTTGGATCCATTTTGGGCTTAGGTTGAAAGGGTTGCCGGGGGTTCTGATTTTGCGGAGTGGTTTCATCTTTTAGCCGGGCAATCTCAGTGAAGACATTGGCGAGAGGTTGGAACTGAGGGCACCAGTTGAGCAGGTAATCCCAGTTATAGCTTCCACGAAGCTCCTCGTCACTTGCAACAATAGCAGTGAGTGAACCATCTACTGAAGGCTTACCGTCTTCAGGGAAGGCATAATCCTTGGGGAGGGAAATGTTCAGACCACGACCTACTCCTAGGTAACCACCTCCTTCATCCCTGTAGACTGGGAGCTGGCCAGAAAGCAAGGTCCCACTCAGGCTACCTCCCAGTTTTTTTCCTTTGAACCAAGTGCTGCCCTCCAAAGCTGCCGGTTCACATGAAATGTCAGAAAGTTGGTCAGCATCCTGCTGAATTCCAGAATCTGGTCCTCTGGCTGAGATGTGTTCTTGCATGGAAGAGGTAATGGAGGCAACACGAGGGTACTCGTTAATCATCCGGATCTCATCATCCTCTGCTGCCTCAGCTGATCCCCTACCACTGGAGTGAGATGGGTCCAAAGAGCCTCCTCTAGGGTAGGGACCACCACCAGCTCCTCCCTGATCAGCAACATAACCTGGTAAAGTCTGGTGGTAAATATTGTCTCCTCCAGGTCCCGAGGTACATTCATCCAACTTCTTTAGGGCAGTTCCTGAAGCAAGAGTCCTGTCTGCTGAATCTTGATCTTTTTTCCTTCTGCGTGACTTGACAAGGAAAACCACCACAGCCAAAACTACAAGTAATATGATAACTGCCAGAGATACAGCAATAATAATAATAAGGAGTATGTTAACATCAGCGGCCAACCCAAAGTTGGTGTTAGTGACATCAATGGAGATCTGGGCTGTTGTGGAGCGAGAGGCATCAAGTGGACTGTGAGCTTTCACATCCATGGTCATTACCCTAGTTTCCCGTTTAGCCCGGCCTGACCCACTGGTGCTGCTGCTGGAACTGTCTAACTTGAGAAAAATCACACCAGTAGTTTTGTTTACGTCAAAATATGGTGAGTTGGAAGTTAGGGAGTAAAGAACAACACCATCCACTCCTTCATCTTCATCTTGTGCTTGAACCTGGCCAATGCTCTGGCCTTTTTTGGCTCCCTCTGGCACTTCAAAGGAAAAATCACCGGAAATGAACAGTGGATCATACTCATCCTCACCTGTGACAAACACCTGTATGGTTACAGTGGCTGAATGGTTGCCTGAATCCACCGCCAAGGCTTGAAAATTGAAGGAGTTGACCTTTTCATAGTCAAATGTAACTTTAGTTCTGATTTCTCCTGAACTCTGGTCCACGGCGAAGCTGTCTTTTCCTTTTCCTGACCTCTCCACTATGTAGTACTTCAGTTGGCCAAAAGCCCCTGTGTCATGGTCTATGGCATGGAGAACAGTTACAGCTGAGTTTGCCGGCTGGTTTTCCCGAATACTGGCTGTTAGGACATCCACTGGAAAGAATGGATGGTTGTCGTTTACATCTTTTACTTCCACAATGACTGGAACTAGTGCAAAATGACCATGGCCATCTGTGGCTTGAATAATGACAGTGTGCATGGACTGGTGCTCCCGGTCAAGTGTTTGCTCAAGCTTAATGGCTCCAGTCCATTGATCAATGGAAAATAAGTTCACCTCATCGCCAGAGCTGATGATATATTGGACTTCAGCATTGGGAGTTGAGTCTGGGTCTGCAAATAAAAACAGAAGAAGCAGATTAAAAAGATAAAACAATAACTAAATCAAGTAACAATATAAAACATTTGCACACCTGTTGCAGTCAGTCGTATAATCTCAGTTCCAGAGGCAGCTCCCTCACTGAGTGACACCGTATACTCTGCTCTAGTGAACGCCGGAGGGTTGTCATTAACATCAGTGATGGTTATCACTGCAGCAACACTGGAACTCCTTTGGGGGACACCTCGGTCTGACACCACCACAGTGAGATTATAGAGTGGCTTGATTTCAAAGTCAAGCCTCTCTGCTAATAACAGAGTTCCTACTGTCTGAAAGCCTCGTCCTTCCAGGAAGCGCACACTGCTCTCGATCTGAAATGCATTTCCTTCATTTCCACTGGCAATGGCAAAGTCAAAGCCACAGTTTTCTCGAGACAGGTCACTGTCAAAGGCCTCAAATGTTAGAACTGTTGACCCTGGAATGGTGTCTTCAGAAACTGTAGCCCTGTATACAGAAAAACATCACATATGAGAGCTAATGAGACTAGAAAAGCATCCTCCAAGTTTACCAGTACAACTCAATCAGAATATTATCTCAAAGTTGATTTATTTCAGTAATTCAAACTAAACAAAATAAACAAAATATTATTATGGAAATATTATTTAACAAGGATGAGAAAGGATGCCTTCTTAGTTCAAGAGCTTAAATTCGGCTTGTCGATCAACAAGGAGTTCAGCACATACAGCATGGCAGTAACTGACCTGCACCCACATCTTAACATCTTACTATATAGAAATGAATAAAACTAAGACTCCTCCTCCATAGACAGGTGTCTGTCTTCAGTAAGATAGAATAACCTTAACCTCGTTAGTAAGACACCACTCAGACGCTCTGGGTAAGGGAAAAGATAATGGAGTGGTTCCCACGTCGGTTCCCATGTCCTCCAGTCAGCATGCAGACACATCTCACAAGTTGGTGACCCAAGACACAGAAAGTATCCTTGACCTCTCACATGTTGGTTCAACATAATACATATCTCAGTTAACACAGAGACTAAACCTTTAACTTGAAGAGACTTAACCTTTCACATGATCAATATATTTTTTTGCCACATCAATATGTAAAACTCATATATAGATTCATTACACACAGAATTATAAACTTAATGTGTTTATTTCTATTCATTAATTTCTGAAAAATTAGGCTGCTACAAAAACAAACAACAAAAAAACCCAGATAAAACTGTAATTGACACAGGTCCTGATGTGGTAAACAGATTATTATTGCTGAAGAACCTGCTCTTTACAGAAGGATCTATCAAACCATATTAATAGAAAGTTGAGTGGAAGAAAAATCTGCTCAGGCAAAAAAGAAAAAAACACAGCCTTGAGTGGATTGTGCCACAGAAAAACATTTAGGGGTGTGCTTGCCATCCACCATGGCAACATCTGCCATTTATCATGGTATTATTGCAATTGTCTGAGCAGCAAACCTCTTAAAAATCAAGAAATATTTTGGCTAACGTTAAGAGCAAGATAAGAGACAACAGACCCAAACAATACGGAAGAGCTGAAAGTTGTTATTAGGGTAACCTTGTCTTTCTGAACACCTTAGCAATGCCACAGGCTAATTGCCTCCATGCCATGTAGCATTCATGCAGCAATTAATACAAAATCAAACCAACCAAGTATTGACTGCATTTACTTTACGGTACGTGGATATACTTAAAAGACACACACACACATTTTATTAGTCTTATGTGATATGCTCTTCTAAGAAACTGTACTTGGATTTTTCCATAACCAGAAAATAAATAATTTATATAACATAAAAATGTAGCTTTTTGAATTGAAATACCGAAACAAATTAACTTTTCAATGATTTTCTAATTTACTGAGATGCAGCTGTAACTGAATCTAGACTAACCTGTACTCTGATTGGTGAAACACAGGAGCATTGTCATTGACGTCAGATATCTGAACCTGGACTGTAGTTAGAGAGGAGAGTGGGGGTGAACCTCCATCTCGAGCTTCAATGACGATGTTGACTGCTGGCCGTTCAGGGTCAAACTCGGCTCGTTGGTTGATAAACAAGGTTCCTGGACAGAAAAGGCAATCTAACTACTGCAAGAATGTGATGAGGATCAATAAATATTGAAAACTTAAGAGCACAGAAAAGCTTACCATTGCTGGGGTTAATATAGTAACCCTCCTGGGTGGACGACATCACCCTGTAGGTGATCTTTCCATTATCTCCAGAGTCCCTGTCAGTTGCTGTTACTGTGATAACTGCACTTCCAGGTGGTGTATGCTCAGGCAGGGTAATCTGGAAAGCAAGGATTGTGAATTACTACTAATATATTTGCTACTCAATGAATGAATTAAAGGTAAATAAATGGTATATAGACTGAATTTATATACTCTCTTTCAATTCATACTGACCATTCAAAGCTCTTTACACTACAGACACCTTCACCCATTCGGACTCATACACACAAATTTATATACCAATACACAGGTCGGTAGGCAATTTGGGGCTAAGTGCCTTGCCCAGGGGTACATTGACATATGACAGGAGGAAACTGGAATCGAACCTACAGCTTTCCAACTGCAAGACGACTACTCTACCACTGTTTTTATGTTACATATAAATACTTAAAAATTGACCTTTCAAAAGACAACACCACAGCAAAACACATGCCAATTTTCCTTTTACTAATGGAAACAAACATGAACTTTTTAAAAAGTTGTTTTTTTTGATAATATGATTTGTTACTGTGTCTTTATAAAAATGTATGAATCAAAAACAGTTAAACTATAGGGAGAAAACCTAACCAACAAGTAACATAAATACTGTGATAAATCTCCCAAATCCAAGTCAAGAGAGCAAAAAGTGCAAATCATAACAAAGTCCCTGCTTTTCTTTAGTGTTTGCTAATGTTGAGGTAATATCCTGACATAGTTTATATAGGCTCATCTCTACAACTTTTCACCAGTTAAAATTAGGCAGTTAACTTTTATCGCCCACAGTGTGCACAGAGGCAATGTGCCTGCATGTTTTTACAACAGTTTTAAAGCTGTGTGCTGCAGTGACAATTTCTGGTTTAAAATTTATTATGGTGTCAAGTCTTTAGAGGTGTGAAGAGGTCAAAAATGTAAAAAAACAAAAAGGACATTGTGAATTTCCTCATGCAGATGTAATTTATTGTGCATATTAAAAACAATGAGTTTAATGAGTTTACATACATATAAAAGTGCAAAAAGGGACATTTTCTTGACCTACTTTATAGGCTGTCCTACCTGATAGAGATCCTGCGTGAATGCAGGTGCATTGTCGTTAATATCCTCCACCATTATTGTAATGTTTGCCTCAGTTTGGTGCTGGCTGTCTGTAGCTCTGACGGTCAGGGTATACCATGTCTTCTCTTCAAAGTCCAGAGGGCCAGTGAGTGACACGCCCCCACTGTAACGATGAATCCCAAATTTGTCTAAGGCTGTTGAGTCAAGCTGCAAGGAGTAGGACAGTGCAGGACTTGAGTCAACGTCGTTGCCAGTCACAAGAGTGACCTCTGTGCCGATTAATGTATCTGACAAGAAAGAAAATTAAGAAAATTAGATTTAAATGTGTTGACTGTATTCAACACTAGGTGATGAACATAAACAGAGCTTGTTTAAATTTTTAAAAATGCTCACTTTCTGGGATGCGAATCTCCTGGGGTAAGGGGATAGTAGGACTGTTGTCATTTTGGTCAACAATTATCACTGTCAGTGTAGCTGAACCGGCCAATCGTGGATTTCCTCTGTCTGTCGCAGTAACTACTAGCCTAAGTGGGCAGAAAAACAATTTGTACAGAGAAGATATTAAAAGATTATAGGAAGAGAACATAAATCTGTCTATATAAAGTACCCAACCAAATTTACCCATGGTAATGAAGTATAAAAAGTCGTAAAATAAAATTCAGATTGTATTACAATAGCATAACCTCACACTGAACATTTTAGAACCTGAAAAACATTTCTTCAGACTCACAATTACAAATGATTTCTTACACACAATTAGTTGAACTCCTAAAGACTTTAATGAAAATTTAACTAAGGCATCTTTTTTCTTTTTACAAAACTTTTAGCAAGTACTACATGACCATGTGTTTGATTAAGGTATATTTATGATTTGATATTGAGGCTAATTTCTTTTAGCCATTTACTGCGATGAGAAATACAACAAAACATGCTGTTTAAGGATGGCAGGCAATCGTTTATCTTTACTAGTCAGGAAATGGCAACAACAAACTAGCTACTAACTTCAGCTTGCTTAAATCTACAGCCAAAGCAATGACTCAAACATTTATAACGAATTGGACTGTAAAAAAAGAACAGAAGCCATGTTTATTTTTGCCACCATGTAACTTTAAGGGGGATATAGTAAGAGAGGTGCAACTTTATACAGAAAACCAACAAATGTGGAGGGTGTAGTTAATATCAACAGCAATATATTTTTACTTGGTTAATATGTTGTAAACTGATTTATAACAATTCAAGGGATTTTACATGACAAACTGCAGCAATATATGTTAATTTACATCAAGTTCTGTCCAAATTGACTTTCATTGAGAGGTACATGCAATATATATCTATCATGATTTCAACTTCCCCACCAATTTCTGTAAGATTTAGCATCTTGGCCATTTAAAATAGCCAGCTGGTCATATATACTACTGGTACACAGAATGTAAATGCATGGCACCTGAAAAGTGAGATCCTACCAAATATTGCATCCAAGGATCCTCTGTGATATTGCAAAAATGTCTAATGTTTTTTAAATTCAAATTCAATAAATTGTGCAGCTCTAATATGTATTATTCAACGATGTATGTTTTTATGGATGTTTATCATAACTAATGGTTTATCCTCACTTGGTTTTTGTAAAGATCTCCCGGTCCATGATGGCCGTGGTGGCAATGCTTCCTGTCATCGGGTCGATCTTAAATAGGCCGCTCATGCTTGATGACTGGATGGAGTAGGTAACCTGACCATTTTGGCCCTGATCCACATCCTCAGCAACCACCTGGGAAAATTAGTAAAAGAAAGAAAAAAATAAGAATTTCTTTCTACCTCTAGAACAGTCAGTGGATCTAATACTATTTGACTTTGAAATGTAAAGTCAACTTTTTTTTATTTTTAAACACCTGTATAATTGGCATTTCATATCCTTGTGCCTCTTTCATGTAGGCAACATAGTTCTGCAGCTGGAAGCGAGGAAGGTTGTCATTGACATCCTGGAGGACCAAATTAATAGCCATGAATGATGTGGAGGACACAGTTTCTGCTTTCACAACAAGACGGAGTCGGGGAGTATCCTCGAAGTCAAGTCCCTGGGAGCTCTGCACCCAGATTTCACCTTCAGGACAGATGGTAGAAGGAAAAGGTCACACAACAAGAAGGATCATCAAACTGGGATAGTTTTACACACCATTAAGTCTCTAGAAAACTGCATAGTCTCACCTGTTGAGGAACTGATACTGAAAGCCTGCTTTTTGTTTCCACTAAAAAGACTATAGCTGATCCCTTTATGTGTGCCGTCTGGATACTGGGCCTGAGTTTGAGCCACTAGTGTGCCTAGAATTTTAAAGCAAAGAGAGCATTTCTTACTGGTGAGAACAGAGAAATTTACAAACAATGCAGTTATCGGATTCCTAACAATGCTCCCCAACCTTTAGAAGCATTTTCCTGTATGCTGACATCTCGAGCATTCCTTGAGAATCGAATGCCATTGTACTCCACTTCCTTTACAAAAATGACCACAACTCCTTGTGCAGACTGAGCTGGGCTGCCTTGGTCCATGGCTTCCACTATCAAGGTCCTCTGAGCCTGGGTCAGATCTCTTAGTGGTTCGGTGGCCTGGATCTCCCCTGTGAGTGAGTTGATGTTGAAGCCCTTCACAGATGTGGCAAAGCGATAGAACACAGAACCGTTGGCGCCAAAGTCCTTATCCTCAGCCTTCATGGTAGCTAAAACACGCTGGGAACGCATGCTAGACACTTCGATGATCAAAGGGTCTTGTATGAAGATGGGAGCATTGTCATTGACATCAAGAATGGTGACCGTCACCTGTTAGGTAGATGTCCCATAAGTTTAAAGAACAAAATCATTGTGTGAATGCAGCAATTGGTCACCATAACCAATTTTACCTGAGCAGATGAGTTCCTGGGTGCAGCAGGAGAAAGGTCAACAGCAAACACCTGGAAGCTGTATGACGCAATTTTTTCCCGATCCAGAGGTGCTGACGTGGTGATACGACCGGTCTCTTCATCAACTATGAACGCTCCATGTGCCTCCTGGCTAAGAAAATACAGAACCTTCCCATTGAGATCATAATCACCATCTGTTGCCGACACCTGGAAAAGAAGAATGAGAGATTACGTTAATGAACTGAGTGCTTATTTGAAGCTCTGATTATTTTTTGGACATGACTTACCTGCAGAACTTGAAAACCCTCTGCAGCATTCTCCGATACCTCCACAGTGTAGCTGTTTCTTTTAAACACAGGGCTGTTGTCATTGACATCTAACACTTTGACATTAACTGTGACAGCAGCGCTGAGAGGAGGACTCCCTCGGTCCTTGGCAACCACCTCCAAGTTATATTCTGCTTTTGTCTCCCTGTCAAGTCCACGTGAGGTGGCCAGAGCTCCTGTGCTGGGGTGGAGTTGGAAAGCTCCATCAAGGTCCCCCGCTACAATGATGATAAAGAAAATAAAATCTTGAACAAACTCATGTGTTTCCTGTGACCCTGTACTTTTAATAATTAAGCAAACCAAGCAAGTCTGGGGTCACGAGAAAGGTCTATCAGGAAAAATGTTTCCAGCTGTTTACATCTTCTCTGATATACAAGTATATTAAAAAGGAATGAATGAATGAATGTTTATTTTGCTTTCAAGTTAATGCTAAATTCACTACAGCATCCTTATCTTGGAAGTACCATATACACGAGATAAAAAAATTAGATATGATGCAAATAAATTAAATTAGCACAATCTGGGATAATAGTAAATAAACAAATGTTTCAATTTCTGGTATAATAGATTATTTTATTACTGATCCTATTGCTAAATTAATCTGTAACATAGGTTTCTGTATAATGCATTCTATTCAGTTGTCTATGTTTTTCAAAAACAGTGTAATACAGTAACATCAAAACTAATGTTGTCCATGTAGAAATCTAAGTCACAGTGGTCTGTATTTCACCCTATTATGAGGAGACATGTGCTTCCTTATTTAATTCTGACAACCCGATTCTTTTATCCGGTTTGGTGGAAGTATTCAAAAACTAGAGAACTAAATACTTCATTTGTGCATTTGATAAAAGATACAAATATTTATTAAAAAGTATAAAAGAATACAAAAGTTCTAAAAAAAACAGCCAAGCAAGTGATAAGAACGGCCGTTGGCTTTTCACCTCTCCTCTGAACGAACAGCCTGTAACAAAAGCCCCCACTTGCTCCTGTCTTGCTGCTTTGTAGCCCCTCATGGCCCGCTTCTCCTCTAACTGGTTCCTTCTGGATTTTATGGGCCTCCACCCCTGTTCTCCCCCTCAGCATTCTTTTATTCTCCTATTGAATGTAACGCTAGTATGCATTCTCCTGCTATCAAACATACAATACAGTGTCTTATTATATTCAACATCCACACACTGGCCACTACATGGCAACAAAGTACTTCCAAGATGTTTCTTGTCAAATACGCATCAACAGGCATTTTGGTTGCATTATGACTGGAAGAAGTTGAGGGGATTTCAAGAGAATATTCTCAAAAGGGTTTACTATAGTGATATATAAAATAAAAATATTTGCTCAATCCTTTCTAGGATAAAAATAAAAGAAAATGAAAAACATTGGCAGTTTGACCTTTGATGTCAAATTAGCCACATTCTGAAACAGCATAAGCAGCATCTGAAGACAATAACTAACCCAGTATTCACTGTCTAGGAATAGAAAATGCATGCTATCTCTCACCGGTAATTTTGTATTCCAGTTCTCCACCAGGACCCGAATCTGGATCCGTGGCCTTGATGAAACAAAGCTCCACGGGCTCCTGATTTTCTGGCACCTCGAGTTCATAAAATGAATTTGCAAAGACAGGAACGTTGTCGTTCACATCCTGGACCTCCACACGGACTACAGCCTTGGCAAAATTTGGAGGAAGCCCTCCATCCCTGGCATACACTAATGAGAAATTGTCAACTGACAGTTTATACTAATACACAAAATAGGGAGTTTTTCTACATATTAAATCATATTAAGCTGTGTAAAATAATGTGCTTTGATTACCAGTGAGTGTGTAATGATCCTGGACTTCTGTGTCAAGTTCCTTTGTGGTGGTGATGACTCCTGTTGATGGATTGATGACAAAACCCTCCTCTGTAACACCTCCATATGTTATGTGACCATTAGAACCTAAAAAACAAACATTACCTCAGTGCGACTGATAACTATAGGGCTCCATTGTGCACATTTGCATTAATTCTTGTCTGTCAAATTCCGACCACAAACTTCAATAGTATTAGGATTTTTTGTGATTGACACAAAATAGTGAAGGGGAGGAAACAAAACATTCTATTAGACATAGAAAATAAATCTGAAAACAAAGATTCCACTAAAAAATCTGAGGCGGCTGTGTCCAGAAGTAATTTTCGTTATGCATTATCTCTAATTTATTAATACAACTTCTCTGTAAAAGCCTCAGAAGTTTGTTATAAAACATTAGTAAACAAACAGTATGAAGATCAAGAAATACAGCAGACAGATGAGAAATATAGCTTTGAATATTTCATTCAAAAACGTAAACGGCACACTCAATAAGACACAAACTTCCACTTAAACTAAAAAGCCAGGTAGGGAGAGCTTTAATTACAGAAGAAGCCAAGAATTCTATGGTAACTATGGAGGAGCTGCAGAAATCAACAGCTCAGGTGGTATATCTTGATAGCCATGTGCTACACAAACCAGGCCTTTATGGAAAAGTGGAACCCATTATTATTAACGAAGATCATGCAAACCCTTGTTGAACACTTTGCCATGGGCCTTGCAGCAGACACAGCAAATAAGGTGCTCTGGTCTAATGAGACTGAAATGTTGCTTTTTTTTAACCACAAGGAAAATAGTTTGTGTGGTAGAAAACAAACACTACACATCAAGCTAAATAAACCATCCCAACAGTGAAACATAGTGATGATAGCAACATGCGGTGGGGATGCTTTTCTGTCTGCCTCTGATCAGGGAAGCTCATTAGAATTATTGGGAAGATGGATGGAGCTAAATACAGAGAAATCCTGGAATAAAACCTGCTAGAGGCTGTAAAAGACTTTCTTCCATTAGACATACAACCCGCTCCAATGGAATTGTTTAGATCATGGGTTTTAAACTCAGTCACAGAAAAGGACAAAAAATAGAAAAAAACATGTCTGCAACAGTGGAACATGTAATAAATTAAAAGGGTGGTAAAATAATATTGCAAATATATATAAAAAAAGAACACTAACAACAAAACTTGAAAAATGACAAATACATTTTTTATCTGTAATGTGTACCTTTTGGCTTGTGGAGGATGCCTGACATTGTTTTGGCACAGGTTCATCAATGTTTGGAGCTAAATGCTGGTGTTATTTCAAGCTGTGGCTAAAAAAAAACATCACTAAAACGTCATCTTCATCACTGAGCACAGTTCCTTGCACAACTATATACTACCAAGCAGGCAGAGCACCTAAGCAGCTTGGAGATGGAGCTGTGGTATTGTCTTGAATGAAGGGTGGAAACGGTGCAGAACCAGAACAGAGTCATACTTTGCCTTGAGGGAGCTGACATTTCAGTTCTACAAGTCCTATCAGAATGTGTGGAGGTGCCCTATTTGCATCTACTTGAGCCGCAAGTTGCTGTTGTGATGTGTTATGGAACCCATTGTTTGATTGGTGTGGCGCTATGTAACCCACTGTTGGGCTATGAAGAACAAATATATTAAATTATCTTGAAGGCATAACACAATTCTGTGGCAAGCTGAATGTGGCTTGTGGGGGTAGAGCTTGACATATCTGGTTTAATGCAAACCATATTTTGTTTCAGAATGGCTCGGTCAAAGTTCACACCTAAATTCAGTTGATAATAAAGAATACAAAAGCATGTCATGTAACATAACAAAACATACAAGTTAAAAGGGAGGTGAATACCTTTTCGAAGCCTATAAAACCCTTTAATTGCTACATTTGTTTAACTCAGCACTTTTTTCCTCATTTAGTATTTATAAATATGCAAACTACCTTTGCTACAGCCTCCTGTCTCTAGCCCGTTAAAAAGTCATATTATGTTAATAAGTTAATAAGATTTATTTTCATCCCAGACTCTCTTTCAGCAAACCTTGATCTCGATCTGTGGCTGTAATGGTGAACACCGTGGATCCTGGTTCTTTATTTTCCATTACTTGGGCATCAAACTCAGCCTGCTGAAACAATGGAGCTTCGTCGTTCACGTCGATAACCTGCACGCACAACACCTGGGAGGTGGAGAGCTGTGGTATTCCATGATCCTCTGCTACGATTGTTAGATTAAAGACCTCCTGCTCTTCCCGGTCCAGGGCTTTAAGGATGAAGAGAGAGCCTGCAACAGAGAGAATGTATAGAATAGTTTATTACAATTCTTTAAAAAGTACTACTTCACCTTAAAGTTTTATTACCTTCACAGATTTTCCACCCAAATCCTTATTTAATTTACACACTTTAAATGTGCTTTCAAATCTTGTCTTTAAATCTATAAGGCAGCAGCTGGTGTGTGAATGTGTGTAACGTATGTGAATGACTTTAATTCACATAGATCAGTGAATTACAACCTGAGTGCGCAGAGTCTGGCCTCAGTTACCTTCCTCGCTTTTCTGTCTCCATCTTACAACCCTACTGCAATCCCACCAACTAAAAGTAGGGTCAGCCAAAGTAAGAGGAAATATGAAATACATGTTTGCATGTGTGTTTGTTCTTTACACAGCAGCATACCAGTTTAGCTTTAGTGCCTGAGAGACATGTAATTTATAAATCCCACAGCACGCCAAAGATACACTGTGTGCTGATGCCTTTGTGGGGGCTGAGACTCTGATGTCTCTGGGAGGTTTGTCTGTTTCAGTTAAAGTCAGAAGCAGGAAAATGGCTTATATAGATCATGACCCTTGTTTTTAGGACCCTTTCCTTTATATTCATTTAATAGCCATTTATAGGAAAAACCGGCAAATGATTCAGACTGAAATTTTAGTTTGCAGCTGTAAAATATTGCCTCAATAATTTGACTCTGACACAAGGTAAGTTATTTTCTACAAATAAAAATATTCTGTCATATAAGCTATAAATAGTTTCATGAGAACAAATGATTCAGAGGAAACCCTTTTGAGCACTCTATAAAACAAACAATAAAGCTTAACTGTGGCACAAAGTTGGCCTTTTATAAGCAGTAATCAGTCTAATGATAACTCCTACATAAGCCATTAAGTTTGGCAAGCCTCTTCACAATGCATGCTAATCTGCCATTACATCTCAAAATAACTCAAGACTTAACGCCACAAAACCCAGAAGTGAAATCAACCCAGCAGATACTCAAAAGTAATGATGTTAAGCCTTTCTTCCATCTGGAAGCTGCATTAAATGTCTGGTTTATGGTTCTTAATCCCAGTCAGAGCTGAATGTGCCACCAATGCCAAGCCCTAGATATGAAGTTACTGAGCCTGAATGTATATAATTCCGATTCAACATTCCAACTCCCAAAATTAAGATTATTTCCCATGAACAAATCCTCTAAGAAAGCATCAGAATACTAGTACAGATGCAAAACATTTCTCCGAAGGATTGAGTGATCCTCTAGTAAAGAAAGTACTGAAGGTTATAAGTTCTTAAGCAGTTCAGACGAAGCACTTTAAGTGTGCTTTTTTATCTTTTGGAAAGTGTTGCTCATCCAAATCCATGGATGTTATGCACATTTCTTATCATAATATTCTATATAAAAGTGATATGCAATAATTTGGTCAAACCAGTAATTCTTTTTAGTTTTTTGTGTTCCTTTCAGTCATGACCTGTTTTTATGATATGTTCTCATTACCTGTTCTCTTCCAAATTTAGTCATCCTAGATTCTGTAATCGTATCACACATTTAGAAAAGTAAACACTCCCAAGTATCCAAGATGCATTTCCAGAAATCCAAAATGATGGCACTATTTAACTTAATCTTTATAAGTGGGTAGATGACATTAAACCACTGGTTCCAGAAACTACTGTTCACAAACCAGAGAGATAGAAGTCCTGCTAGTTGGCTGTTGATGGAGCTGGATTTTATTTCCTCTTCCTCGGTCGATTGAAAACCTATAGTTATTTCAGAGATCTAGCTCTCCCTCATAGTGTAGGCTCAGGTCAAGAAGCATTTAAACTTTGCCATTCTAAAACAAAGCAAACCATAAATTATGTACTAAATTTAACTCTATCAGATACATATCAACATACAAACTTTGTCTCTGTAATATTGTTTCTGGAGTTTTTTTTGTTTTGTTTTCTTAGATGTCTCATACTTACTATAAACGTACCTGTGTTAGGATTGAGAGTGAACCGACCAGCACTGTTGCCTGCTTGGATTCTGTAGGATACTCTGCCATTTTCTCCTTCATCTTTATCGCTTGCCACCACAAACAAAATCACAAATCTGTTGGTAAGATGAAAGCAAAATGTAAATCAAAACAAAAACAAAGGAGTAACTTTTAATGCTTTAGGCCATAAATTAATTTTATCCTTTAACAGAAAGAACTTCAGAGAAAAGTGCTATAAGTAGCCGAAGCCTCTGAAAATAAACCTAGTGGTCCAACACTCACCCTACAGGTTGATCCTCCATGACACTGACTGCAGACGGAGAGCTAAATGTTGGAGCGTTGTCGTTTTCATCCGTCACAAACAGCCGTGCAGTGACGGAGCCCCAGCGCCTCTGAGAGGGATTCACTGCTTGGTCCGTGGCTCGCACCACAAGGTAGAGAGAAGGTGTAGCCTCGCGGTCTAACTTCTGCCCCAATGTGAGGACACCCGTTAAAGGGTCAAGGACCAGAAGGTCAGATGTGTCAGGCCAGTGGTGCTCAATAGAGTAATGTAGCTCACTGTTGGGTCCACTGCCATCCTGTACAACACAAAAGGTTCAAACTGGATGTGAAATACTTCATCTGCGGTTTCTATAAATAGTCTCAAATTCCTTCATCCTCTGTTTCCAAGGAGTCAGACTTTGTTATAAGTTTTAAAAGTAGTTTTGATCCATAGTTCACCAGGCTTTATCAATGACTATCCAGATTCTCTTTGAACGTTGGCTCCAAATATAAAACAGATTTACTGAAGTTGAAAGATATTTGATTCTCATGTCTTTCGAAAATAAGGGAAAAAAATCACTAGGTCTGAGAAATGGTCTATGATGCTTCAGTCAATCAATAAATCAATTATATACCAAGTCTTCTTTGGAAATCATCATAAAAGGTGCAAAACACTACATTCTGTTCTTCAAACTGTAATATCTTATTTTCTAATGGCTAAACTTAAGGAATGGAAAATAATACATTATTGTCCCAGGCTGTTGGTGATGGAAAAATGCCTAACATCCCTGTCACACTATTACGTATCTGCCTGGTGTTTCAGTGGCATGAGATGATGGCTACTTTGGGTAAATAACAGTAGAACAGTAACATCATTGCCTTCCCACACAGAATTTAGTGCTGCTGTTTTTACATGACATATACACTTTACATGTACACCATTGCAACAGCATTTACAAAACTGCTACTTGAATTTAGCAGTATGAATGACTCCACAACATCATTACTCGTTCTCATGTAACACTTAGCAAACACTTGGTTCGTACCGAAAAAATTCACTTATTTCGAGATGCCGGATGATTGACACTGTAGGTGAGACTGGGAGTTTGACCTACTTTCTGATCCAATTGGCTGAACATTACCATTTCAAAATTCTTATGAAAGATCGAAATTAAATTTTCAGATGGTCAGTTAAACTTTAAATATGACAGAATATTAATAAGACTGTGACCATTAACCCAAAGTAACTGTCCTGATGTTGTTTAACACTGGATGAAAATACACAAGCTCTCCTTAAACTAAAATACATGAAAAGTGACTCACATACTGTTAACACTTGGGGCCAGATTTATTAAAGGTTTGCACTTGTTAAACAAACCGTACAGCATGTGCAAAAACATGCAGCAGGTGATTTGCTAAGCAGGTGCATGGAGGACTGCACCTGTTAAACCCTCAGCAAGTGCAATCCATTTAGCGCTTTTCCCCTTGATGAATATTCAATGTGGGCATTTCTGTCAGAAAGCACAAAGTATTGGGTGGAGAACATGCAAATAAGTATTTCAAGTGCAGTGTGATTTATCAAACAAACTGTGTGCGGAAGCTGTTTTTGCGCCTATATTTACCGCCTCTGAAAGGCATGTCTTAACTTTGTGCCACCACGATTAAACATAAGTTTATTACTGACAAACAAAAAATATCATTTATACACATTGTAGCCATATAGTAATTCACACTCTAATGGGCATAAACGTGTCATTATTTCCCCCTTTTTTTTTGCCGATGACGCATCATGAATCCACTGCGCGTATTCCTTCTCTCTGGCTGTGGCTCAGTGCATGGGGCAGAAAGGCTGGCACACACAACAGTGGAAGCAAAGTCCTTATTTGAATACTGCTCCATGCGCCTGTTGTCATTTGCGCACACAATCTTAGTAGATCACCCGCAAATCAGGAACATGCCCTTCGCATAATTGTTTTGTGGCGCACGCAATTTTGCGCTCTTTATTTGGAATATTGATAAATCAGGCCCACTGTGTGACTTTATCTGTCCAAAAATCCACTGGATTTCTACAAGTTTAGATTGTGTATTTTATAGCGTGAATTTTTCTATACTGCAATATAAGTTGCAATTTAGAAAACAGTGTGAAGTTAAAATCATGTCTTTTCTGTTATATCTAAATACAACACCAGTTCATTCATTCAATTTAACAGAATTGTATACCTAATTCAATACTGGGGCTGAGTCAACAACAAACATTTTCTTCTCAAAATATTCAGGTATTGAAATGGATAACTACACTGAAAGTTAAAATAGAAGACATAGTTTAAAGAAAAATGTTCAGAAAAACAGGGGAACTATTGACCATAATTGCGTTCATAGATTACAATAAAGTTTGACTCCTTGGAATCAAAATACAAATATGTGAGTTCTGACTTGCACATTATTTTGTGCTGCCCAAATCCATAGTCACTGGTTAACAATGCAACAATTTTCTTACCCTATCCACAGCCTGGAATGTGTATATAGAAGCTCCCGGCTCTATGTTTTCTGGGATCACAATTGTCACAGGGTCTTCTGAAAACTCAGGGGCATGGTCATTACTATCCTGCACGTTGATGTCAAGCTTGATTAGATGGCTGCTTGGAAACGCCTGAGAGAAATCCAACACCTCAATGTTCAGAGTGTATCTTGACCCCTTCTCATAGTCCAGCTCGCGCACCAGGTAAACATCCCCCTCCAGACGGTCCACCATGAAAGTCCCATCCCGGTCGGTCCCTCCCACTACCAGGTAGGTCATCTGGCCTTCCTGCACAGTTGAATCCTGGTGGTCAGGTGGCCGCAGGGAGCCGATAATGGAGCCAGGAGGAGTGCCTTCAACAGTGCTCAGGGTCATAGAAAGGACATTGGGTGTTGGGGACGACTTGGAGTTGCTGAGAACCTGAAAAAAGAAGATTAAAGTCCAACAACTTAAATTTTTCTAGTATTTGCTATCAATTGAGTTACCTAATATTGGTGGCTCCGATAGCAATCACACAGAACTATTTTCCCCAATCAACAGAGGGTTGAGCCAAAACACACTAAAACAAACTTAAGAACATTTCAATGTATCATTTAAATGAAGCATGGGAGAAAATCATCAAGGAAAAGTCTGTTGTATGTAACAAAACCAGACTGGAATTCCTTTAATTTTCAGGAGACAGTGCAGCTGTAAGGCATACATCCCTAAGCTTGAACTGAGATGTATCCGGGTTTTTTTCTTTTTTTGTTATAATTACAAAAACCCTCATGGGCATTCTCAATGCACATGAAGGGAAAATGTGCAATATTTCCAAGTAAATATCCTGAAACTGTTGCAATTTGATTTCGTCTAGGGAGTGAAAAGTCTGTAAAATAATACACTAGAATAAAAGGTTTGATGGGAAACTTAAATACTTCAATTCAAATAATGCAGAGCAATAACCAATTGACACATACCTTAGTCTGTACTAAAGGGAAAAACTTCGTACCAGAGGGGCTTGGACACAGTGATAAAATTCTTGATTGCCCTTGTTACTGGGTTCTTTTTCAAGCAAATACATTTTTCTTGTGAGCTGATAAGTTTTTGTTTTTCCTTAGCTCAAATATGTCTCCGGGCAACATGTGTGTGGGCCCCATACGAATGTGGTTCAGGTTAGATGGATATTTACTGGGCTTGGGTTAACAATCACCATTTTGCATGGGAGCCATTGAGGTTGGCCTAAACAACATCTGTCAAAAAAATTAGTTGGGCACTAGGGCTACATAACATTAAAGACCATCTCACCCCCCTACCAGTCTTATTCCACCTACTTTTCCAGTGTGAAAAATACAGCAAAAGGCGGAGTTGCCTGGAGGATTGAGGGACAGTGGGGGGAGAGGGCTGGGCAGCGTCAACACTTCCTTGCTATTCCAACTCCAACTTAATACGGAGACATGGCCGAGACTGGGCTTGTTTTATACTCCACAGCAGCAGGATGTCTGACGTCAGCCAGTGGCTGAGCCAGTAGCAATGCCCGATTCAAATTAAAGTGCAGTGTAAAGTTTTAACCTGAAGAGGGCCCCATGACGACGGTTTTTGGTTGAAAATTAATATTTTTACTAAAATGTCCTAAAATACCAAAAGTTATTACCAGACACATAGACAGCACTATTAGACACTTATTTATATGGTTTATCTGCAAGAAAGTTGATTTGGTGGTGAGAAGCACTTTAAGAAAACATGTGATGATACTGGTGAATGTTGTTATAATAGAATGATTTGTGCTTAGCAAAAAAGTAAAAAGTGTTAATGTCTTTCTGCTTTTTATTCATAGCTAACATAGACTCCCATGTAGTCAAAATTAATCAAAAATGTGCAGTACATCTAGGATCCATATAGGTCCCACCTTTTACCCAGAGTTGCCCTGTTTCAAACTAAAATAGGCCATTAACATGGGGGGTTTACTAACATGCCAACATTTCCATCCAAGCGTCATTTTCCAGACCATTTTCTATCCCTATTAGGCCTATATGTAAATTTTGGCAGGGAATTAGCTTATCAGATTATCTCATATAACAATATTCTATACTATCGATGTCCCAGGTTCCTGATGGCCTTTTTAAATTATTAGTATCAGAGTTCCTGGCTTAGATTAGCTATGATTATTGACTAAGTCAGTGCGTTCCACATCCTTAAAAATCCATGTAGCTGCAATTTGTGTAGCCATTTTGTTTTTTTTCATTTGAGAGTAATTTTTTGTGCTTGGTTTGTAAAACTGTATTATAGTGTGAGTTAATTGGGAAACAATCACAATACAAATGTAGATTACGTGATACTTATAAAATCTTGTGTTATTTTACAGGTACTTTAAAACTAATTAATTTCCAAGCACATCCATGACATTGAATTTATTGAACTGTAATAGGAAATTGTCTGGGCAGATGCCTGTTCCTAAATGACTCAGATCTGAACAAAAAAATCATCATCTTGTTTTGCTGATCTACACTGCTTTTGCTAAGTAAGACATCCATTATTTGCAAGATAGTACTTGTAGTGTACAACAATGTTAACATGTTTGATTTTCTCCACAACTTATCTATAAAATGTTATCTCAATAAACCGCACATATTACCTCATCCATAACAAGTGTTTCAGCATGACTTTGTGCATGCATGTGTTGCTCCCTGCTACTGTACAGTGGTGTGCATTCCCTTTTTGTTTGTATGATTCACTCCAGCTGGCTCTCATCAAACCTCATCTGGGAGCGTTTGATTCCAAGGTGCCTGTTTCCCCTCTGTCTAATCACACTGTCACACAAGCAGTGCACGACTGAAATCTGAAGCAAGCACTCCTGCTGCAATTAGCATCCTTTTCCTTTATGAAATCACATCAGGCAGAAAAACAAAGAGCTACAAGCTCTACGGTGAAAGCAAGCAGTCACCGCCCTTTCCTTTTAGACATTTTTCTCCTGCAGCTGAATTCCTGATATTGTATGTTGATATGCAGGATTGACCTTCACTGTGGAGAATTCAGAAAATTAGTCCTGGCCAGCACACTCCCTGAGCGCAGCATCACCCTCTCACCATGGGCTTTAGTTACCCTCATGACCTCTAGATCAGGAAATGCACACTAGATTTGATACATGCTTTTATTTGCATAGGCATGGGTTCAGCTTCACTGGTTCTCATAAAACTCTTTCTCCACTTCTTCTGACAGTTATATTGTTCATAGAATGTAAAAGTTACAGCTAAAGCAAAAGGAATGAGGTAAATTATTGAGGTGTGCACATCAGTGGCGTAGCCAGAAATCGCTTTTTAGGTGGGCCTAACAAAAAATGGATGGGCCTTATAAATATTATTGAAACTAAGTTTATTTGTAAGTTCCACTGTTGCTTCAACAGATATGTGTCTGTATACACCAGAAACTGTTTTAAACAGAAACAGTTTAGAACAAAGCATCCAGCTCAAATAAAACACATTAAAGGTGCAGTCTAACACAGGTAGGTGACACTCCTCAAAAATAAAACCTAATTATATGTAAACAATTTGTTTTAATTTCTTTTAAGAAAGCCATTTATTTGGGTGGGCCCTGGTCCAGATTTGGTGGGCCTAGGCCCACCCATAGCTACGCCCCTGGTGCACATCGCACAGGCCTTTAACTCCTGCATTGATTTGAAATTATTTGGACAGAAACCAGGGCCCTCATTTATCAACCGTACTTATGCACAGATATGTGCATATTTTGTGCTTAGGAACAATTTTATGCATAGTGTGGTATTTAGCATCTTGTACTTGTGTATGTTCCAAGAACAGCTCTGACCATGCATACACACAGCATCTAGTGGTAGGACGGGGGAACTACAACATTGAAACAGATTTACTTTGACGCAATATTTATCGCATCAGTTTATTACCTCCGCCAAGGAGCTCATGTTGGCGTCTGTCTTTTAGCAAAACAACTAAAAAAGTTATGGATGGATTTGGATTAAACTTTCATGAAATCTCAGAAATTTGCCATGGAATAAATTGTTACGTTTTGGGGGTGATCATGCATGGAGATTCTGTGAATCGCAATCTGGGGGGGTGCGAGGTGCTTCGAGGAAGTCTGCGCTCTCTGTGTGCTTTTTTTACTTGTCACATCAAGCGCTTCAGTTTAAAAGGAAGTTGTTACACTTATAAATAAGAGGTGATAGAAGCAAACAGCAATGTTCAGAATAAAGATAACCGAATTAATTTGTTCAAAGAAGTTAAGTGTTTCCACATAAGTGAAAAACAACTAATGAAATGATTCTTTACCACACCTACTATGTCTGCTATGCAGCAGGAATATAACTCCTGCTTGCTGGTGGGGGCATGAAGCAGTAGAACCACTGATAACAGAGGGCTAAAACTATCTGCATTAAAATATATTTGTGTTAAGTATGACAATTTTCAAAAAGTCTGTTTATCATTATTTATTTTTTACGCCACTTATGTTTCACCTTGATCTCGGTTTCACTGAAATTCCTTTTGTCGCTCTCTTGGCCATTATTTTTGGGAAGAATACAAGGACTTATTGCATGTGTCAGAGGATGTAGCGTAACCAAATATGGTTAATTGAGGAGGTTTCTGTATGCAAATGACTGTGAACGGGTATGCGCACCCAGGTACGCACATGTGGGATTTATTAACAGATGTTTGAGGAGGAACATGCCTAAAAGTGGCCACCGCATATTTGATAAATCCAGGTTTTGACTGTTTCTACAAACATTCTAAATTTCATTCATAGGATAGAACATGGGATTGTTTCTACGAACGTTTGACAAATGAGGGCTCAGAAATCTATATTTACCTGTATTCGGATTTGGCAGGTAGAGCTGAGCCCTGGAGTGCCGTGGTCGGCAGCCGTGATGGTAAATCCGTACTCAACTCGCTCCGTCCATCGCAGAGGGGAAGCAGTTCTCAGCTCGCCACTGTTAGGGTTCAAGAAGAAACGCTCTGCTCTGGGACCTTAAGAATGTGAAAATAGATAGGAAAATGACAAATATCATCACTACTCAGTTACAAAACTTCTAGGGTCACTGGACCAATCTTTGACCATGATGGAATTACCTGATAAAGAGTAGTGCAGGGTACCATTCTCCCCCTCGTCAGGATCTTTAGCTGACAGAGTCCCCACCACAGTCCCTGATGGAAGTCCCTCTGTCACCTGCAATAATATTTTTTCAAACATAACTATTTCCCATACACCTTCTTTAACTTGTTTTTGCACCAATAGTTTCTACAAAACCACACAAAACCCTTGAGACAAAAATTTTTATTCATACCCAGAGGAACACCAAAAAGCGTAAGAATCAAAAAATGGATGAGTTCTCTCAAACCTTCAAGTCTCCACACTGGAGAAAATTTAATGTCCAAAATGCATTGGGCTGATATACTGTATTTGTTCTAAAGTGTATTTGTATATGTGTCTCCTTACAGGTTGGGAACACCAGGTCTATATGTGTTGCTCCTCAAAGAGATCTTCAGGCTGCACTTTCTCTGATCCATCACCTAGGACCAATTTGCCATGGGTGACCCTAGCAGGGGCGAAAAGCCCCCCAGACAACTTAGTTTTTTGTTAATTTATAGCCATATAAGCAGGTTTGAAGGTGTGCTTTACATCACTGCTGTGCCTGTGCTACATAACCAAAGTGTGCCTGAGGTTAAGGTCTCAAACTTAGAGAACAAAATTAATGAATCCATCAATTAAAGCAAGTTGTCCAGGTCCTGAAGCATCACACTATCACCATGATGTTTGACTGTTTGATCAGTATGAGTGCTGTGTTAGTTTGCCACCAGTGCCTCAAAACCTTTACAGATGGGTAGATGTCACTGACTGTGTTTACTGTCTGTTCTTGAATTTCTTTAGCTCAGGGGATTGTGTGCTGCTTTTTGGGATCTGAAAAAAATACTTCATATTGATGGCAGGTTCTTTTGAAGTTGTTCCCTGACTCAAAGAGTCAGGCAGTCAATAGACCTATGAGTGGATAGTGAAACTAAAGATGTGGTTAAACCCGTTAATGTTCCAAGGGCCCGCGGGCGGGCCCAGCCCATTTCCTAGTTTAAATCCACCGATTTTCTGACTTCTAACTTTTATGAACCTATACATATTTTATATCATTGGAAAGCTAAGAGTCTTGTGATTCCAATTATGCCTGGCGTTTAAGGATACAATCATAACTGAAGACACAGTGAGCGCTTTTGCCAACACAAACGTTCTCCTGATGGAGGTATAAAAATATGGAACTCACCTCTTTGTAGTCCAATAAACGTGACAAAACCGATCCATTTCGAACAAAAAATGTCTTTTTACATCGTTAAGGGTCCGATTAAAGTCCTCAGATAAAGTGATTAGTCCAGGACAACAGCAAAACCAATAAAAAATGTAAAACAAACAGTGTCTATGGCCATTTTTGTAGTCTTTACGGCTTTGTTTCCAATTCCTTCGCTTCCACTTCCGCCTACAAAGGTCACTGAGCATGCCCAGAAAAAAAATAAAAATAAAAAATCATCCGGTTTATTCGTCACGTAGGGTACATCTCCAACCAATGGCGCATTGATGGAAAGTCACGCTATGGTAAGTAACTCGAACCAATCGCGGTCCAGAGCTCTGATGATTGACGCATCGAATAGCCAATGTAATGCTGTAAACGTAGATATATAACTTGACCGGGCGGACTTATTCGCAGCCAGTGTATATGACGTGCGTAAAATGTCTTATTCATGAAGAGATTACGCACAGTGCGTACCAGTAACATACTCTTTCAGCAGCATGTCCAAACACCCTTTATAATCAAAATACAGCATTGAAGGAAGCCGTGGAGCTTTATATGGTAAGATGAAGTTATGATTCTGATGATATTTTTAATTCAGTGAGGATTACAACCCAGGAGATTGGCGCATATGGCACACTTTGACCACCTTTGACCTGTAGTTATACAAAATGTGTGCAGAATATTCATTTTTTGGTTTATTGCTGCCAAATTTGGTGTGGATGAAGGTAATACTTTAGGTTTTAGACCCAAAGTGTCTTTTAGGTCACCACCTCTTTTTAAATCCATTTTTACAGCATGTATTTATATAAAATAAATAATCGGACACAAATGAAATTATTTTTCAGTGTATTAAAATTCATATTGCTTGGTAACAATAGCACTCAGAGATATTAATACAGTTCTGGGATCAATTTTAGAGTGTTTGCTTTCCAAAGAGACCCCAGCCATGTCTCTATTCAAAATGGTTCAAGAACAGCTTTAAGTTAATTTTGGGTATGCGTAGGGCGTAAATTGCAGGAATTTTAATCCAAGTTAATTCATGATTTAACAAGGAATCATATCAAATAGTATCAAAATGACTTATGTTATATTTGTCTGATATTAAAAATGCTTTATTTTCTGAATTACTTAAAAGTAATTAAAAAACATAACTAAAAAACTGTAATTTTTCATTGCACTGTAGATCAGGCAAGAAATCGGAGTGTACACTGTAAGCAAATCTGAGGCATTGATGAAAAAGAAAACTGGCCCTGCAAATAATTATTTCTCATACAATATTTAGAATTGTTCAATGATAAAAAGAGAAATTATGCACTGTATTTAAGTTTTCCATCTATCCTTTTCTCTTCTATCCCTCCTCGATTCTCACCTGAAACAGCAGCTCTCTTTCAGGGGTGGCATGAGTGAAATTGGGGGCGTTGTCATTTTCATCCAGCACGATGATGTGAGCAGTGCCTGTGGCGCTGCGAGGAGGGGTACCCCCATCCTGCACGACCACAACAAGCTGATAGCTCGACTGCTGCTCTCTGTCGAGGGCCAGGCGAGTGCTGACCTCCCCTAAAGCAAGACGGAAAATTACAGAGAGCAATTTAGTTGTTACACTAGAAGAGTACAGATCATTAAGTTCTGAAGCGAAATTATGTAGTTTTTAATATGCAATTACTTAAATTTTGCTGCAAAATTGAATTTACCTTTAATCCAATTAAAAAACGTGAAATAAAATAGTTTTGCTACTTGATGTTGTTTTTAGTTACCTGTTTGAGAGTTGATCTGAAAGTGTCTGTCTGAGTGGAGCAGTCTGTATGTAAGTCGAGCATTTAGTCCCGCATCTCTGTCTGTTGCAGACACTCTCCCAAACCCAGTCCCTGCCAATAAATTCTCTCGTACAGCCAGGAACACTCTTTCCTGGCTCAGCCTTGGGGAATTGTCATTTTCATCCGTTACAGTCACCCTGACAGTGGCGCTGCCGGTCGTCCCCGCTCCACCTGGGCCTGATGTGGCAAGGACAGTCAACAGGTACATATCTTTGACCTCCCTATCCAGAGAACTCCGAACAAACAGCCATCCAGTATCTGGCATGATGCCAAATCCAGCCGCATCACCATCAGGCCTCAGACGGTAGGAAACAGAGGAGGACGAAGATGGAGAGCTTCCAGTATTCCCTGAAGCCTCTCTGTTGAGTGCTCGAACCTGCAGGAAACGCGTGTTGAGAGGCGTGTTCTCCCGAAGCTCCACTCTGTATGTGAGGGTGTCGAAGGTGGGGCCCTGTGCATCCTGTGCTTGGATATGGACTACAAGAGTGAAGGTGGAACTGAGCTGAGGTGCTCCACCATCCTTCGCTATCACCTGAAGATCATAGCGTGGGACACTGTCATACGAGAGACTTCCAATCAACCGCACCTCACCGCTGCCACGGTCAATACCAAACGTCCTCTGGCCGCTGCTGCCTGCAGCCCCGGCAGAGAAGAGGTCGAAACTGAGCTGACCATTGTGACCGGAGTCTTTGTCTGTGGCCTGAATACGGTAGATAACCGTTCCCATTTTGGTTATTTCAGGCAAAAGGAGGGACTCTGATGAGGAGGGGAGGAAGGTGGGGGCATTGTCGTTGACATCTGAAATACTGATGCGAACATGACTGGTTGCGTAGGCTGGAGGAGAACCGGAGCGTGCCTGGATCTCCAGGTCAAGACTGGAGCAGGTTTCATGGTCAAGAGGTAGAGCTGTGCGAATGGTCCCAGAGGTGCTGTCCACTGTAAAGTAGCCATCAGGGTCTCCAGAAGAGATGGAGTACAAGATCCCTTTAGAAACACCTGAAAGGATAATGGCAAAAGCAATGTCAACTTATTTATATAGCCTTTTTTAACAAACAAGGCTCCACACATCGGCTCTTATAAGATTATAAATATAATATCATAAGAGAAGTAAAAACATAAAACTGACATTAAACCAAATGGACAAAATAAAAACCACAATACACCATGCCCAATGAAAAAGAATGAAATCATACAAATTAGAATAACAAACTGTATTTGATTCAAAGCCCAAATGTAAAGGTGGGCCCTTTAAAAGCACCTTCAAAGTCTCCGGACGAAGAGCAGCTCTTTTACAAATCAGTAAATTACTATACACCTTTGGGAAGGCAGCAGATAAAGCACCTTCTTTTTTATTTGAATTGGATATTGGAACATCTAAGATCTGTCTGATCTAACGGTGCATTCACACCGTACGCATTTGAAGCGTACAGTCTTGCAGAAACACAGTCTGAAACTAGCTACTCCCACAAGTTGCGTATTTCCAGCTTGATGTGCGTCAAAATGGTATATTTTGATGTGTGTCCAAAGCGAATTGGATGCGCGTCGAGCTGCGAATGTTGAAGTGTCCAACTTTGGCGTGCGGCGCGTTTTTGACGGTTTGGAGTGAACCGTTAGAGTTCTTATAAATGATTTTGGAGATCCTTTAAACTATGTATTTCATATTTGCAAAATTCATTACACATCTATATAAAAATCAATTACAAGACAGGCAATAACATCACACAGGAAATGCTTAATTAATGGCACAATTATTCTCACCTGCTTTTGTTGCAGCATGGACCACTCCCACCGCCGTGCCCCTGAGAACGTCCTCGGACACAGTGAAAAAATACTGCGCCTGTTCAAAAATGGGAGACGCCACGGAGCCTGCCACCACACTTACATTCACTCTGGCGTTAACTGGTGAAGTTAGACCTCCGCCGTCCTCGGCTGATATCACCATGGAAATAATCGTGTTCGCTTTGCCGTGGAGGGAACGGGACAGAGAAATCACACCTGCAAGACCAGAAGGTAAAAACAAAGTATCATCTTTTTCATCTTAATTACAGACAACTTCACAACCAAGCTACACGCTGCCAAAAACTCAACATTGTATTCTTTGACAACTCTCATCAAAGTATTAATTGTTAATTCACTGAATACATTTTAAATCCAAATGAATCAAATAAAAAACTAACGTTTGTTTAACCTCACCGACTGAGTAAACTATATCAACTGATTGGCTCTCGTTATGTTTATAAAGTCGTATTATGATTCCTATTCATTTTTTGACTAGAAATAGGAGGTAAAAAAATCTAATCAATAATAAAGAAAGAATAAAATACCAGGCTTGCTTCAGCACAGAATTTAAGTGGTTATATTTTTTGTTTGTTTGTTTACTTTTGTTTTCAGTAAGGCACTAACAAAAATAATAGAAATTAGATTTTTAAGTTATACCCAACAATTTGAAAAAATTGCAATTAATCCTTGTCTATTTAATTAATATTGATCCAGTTGGCCTCAAAAGGCTGACAGTTCTCTGAGGAAAGTATGAAAGCAGACCATTTCCTTGTTTTTTCATTGTCTGTCTCTATCTCTAAGTTTACATGCAAGATGGTGAAGAGTTTTAATATATAGTTACTGTTGCCAAATTGTTGCCTCATGAAGTAAAATCACCTGTGTCTTTGTTGAGGGTGAAGAAACTAGAGCCCCCTCCAGGTACCGTGCGGTAGGTCACCCTGCCGTTTTCTCCAGCATCGAGGTCGTTGGCTGTGACCTTCACCACAGACGTTCCTGGGGCGCTGTGGGTACTCAGACTGACCGTATATAGGACTGGATAGAAGGTAGGCCGATTATCATTGATGTCCACCACAGTGACCCTCAGGCGGGACTCAGAGCTCAGACCACCCTATATGAAAACAACAACAACTTTAATTCAGCAATTTCTCAATTCAAATATGGAAGAAAAGTGTGGTGGCTCTCATGAACTACACACAGTGTAACATAAACGCAGATCCTAGCTCAACACTCAAAATAAATTAAAGTGGGGGGGAGGGGGGAGTTTTAGTTAAGTAGCTGCATAGTACATCTCTACAGACAACATACATTTGTTTTGTTTTGTTTGTCTTGGTGAAAAACAAGTCTTTTATTAAAAGCTACAACAATAAATCTGAGCAGTTTTAAAGGAAACCAGAGAGATGGGCTTTTTGTTGACATTCCCTTAAATATGGAGCCAATCAACTGCTGTGTGTTTGTCAGCAAAGTAACATGTTTGCACTCATTACATTGTAACTGCACCATTAAAACCAGGGATAGCTGAGACAAAGGCAACAGACACCATGTGGACGAAGCTGGGAATGCGAGATATGTGGGAAACCACTGGAATAATACTATGACTGCAGCTTAGATACAGTTTCATATGTATCCAATGATTAAATGATCATTTAAATGTAAATAATGTAAATGTGATACGGTTAAAGCCTCTATTTATTCTGATTTATTTGACATTTGTTTAAACAGAAGGACCAATTGAGATAAAACAGCTCTTCTTTCTGGGGCCTCTGGTCAAAGTTACTTGGTAGCATCTAATACTGAAATGCTACATAAATACACTGACTTAAAGTATCTGGTTTCTTTTTTCTTTTACCACGTCCCTTCCTGCATTTCCTGTTTTGCACTGATTGCTTTGCCATCCTGTTTCTCTCTTTGATTCTTCAAGACAGTGCAAGGAACAGCATGCTTGGTTCTGACATGAACACCACTTTGATCAGATTTATTTCAGTGCAGTGGAACACATCTTTGATTTGTTTACAACATAAAACATTGATCAAAAGTACTTTTTCAATGCAGCAATATTATCTTTTGTCACAAGGGATCTGAAATCAGCTAACATACCTCCTATTGCAACAGATCAAGTGCTTTGACTTTTTGAAATGTCTGCTTTAGTTCTTAACATTAGTTTAAATAAAACAATGGAGAACGGATATACTTATCCTTCGGGTTGATTTTTTGATTATTAGACTTTTCAAGAGATCTTTGATGGATTGTGAGATTGTGTCATAATGAGTATTGTTTGAGGACCCAAATGCTGAGCTGAGGAACCAGGATGACGATAAAAATGGACAATTTAATGGCAGTATGAGAATTAACAGGAAAACAGCTTAGACAACAGTAGGATCTGACAAAATGTGACTGAAACAGGGGATTATTTATACTGGGAACTTGATTACTGGATGTGAAACAAGTGAGTAGATGAGCAGATAGAAAACAGTACTGCAGGGGAAGGATACAGTGGCACTGAGGAGAAAGAAACACTATGGATCAGGATCACAGTAATAGATGAAACACAAGGTGGAACACAATAGGCGTGCTAAACCCAAAGCCCAAACGATTGTGACAGATTGATTGATTTCTGCCCTCACAAGAATTTAACAAAGCTTAATCACACTTCAAAAGCAATAAGTAGAGGTCTATCTTTACAATATTTGCAGCAGTATTATCGTAATTGTAATACATTAGGTATATAATAGTGATGTAGAAAAATGGGCTCTTACTCCATCTGTTGCTGTCACAGTAAGGTCAAATTTATCCAATCCCTCATCCCTGTCGAGGGCTGTGCTAGTACATAGCTGGCCTGTCTCCTTATTAATGGCAATGGGAAGTGTGCCTCCAGAACTTGAGCCCAGGGTGTAGGCAATGGTCCCAAAAGAACCTCGGTCCCCGTCTGTGGCCGACACCTGATAGAAAAGAGACATCATTTAGGAAAAGCACACAGGTGTCAATCTTGTCATACTATATAATGATTTAAAGAATCAGCGCAATATCACTGCCATCAAGCCAAAAAAAAAACTGTCACAGTTTTTATACATGAACAGAGGACCCTTGGCTATCACAATAGTATACCATAATTCAGTCATCTCATAGGCCTGTATATTTGCTCCTGGTCAAATATCAAATATTACAGAATAAAAAGAGCATTTGTGCAAGCAATCCACTTTATACCACTCCTTTATATATCCCAGATTTATTGGAAATTTAAAAAAAGAAATGTAACTAAAATAAAAATGAATCTTCTCTTTGGTTTGATTTGAAAACTGGCATAGGCACCAGTGTTGCTGTGTGACCATATAGGGAGGCCACTAGAAGATCTTTTATTGAGTGAGATGAGGTTGGCCAACTGTCCAGACATGAAAAGCAGTTCAGTTTTTGAGGATCAAGTGAACTACTATGAAATACACTTTTTTAATTACAAACAACATTACAAAAAACAAGGGGTCCAGTTGAAGTCACAGTTCAAATCCCGATACTTATTTTTTTCAAAAAGCCAAAATACTTGTAAATGTTGCCATTGTCAAATTAAAATGGACAACTGTGGTATGTGTAAAAGAAATGCCAATTTTTTACGCTTTTAAAAGATTGAATGTCAAACTTTCTTCTGGAGTCTTTCTGTTGATTTATTTGCAGACAGTTGTCTGGCTTTGGCCCATTAGAAAAAACAAGTGTTTTTCTCTAAAACAGACATTATCTTGACAGGATATGTTGATTAAAAATGTAAAATGATCCATATTCGTTAATCATGTCTTTAACAGGAAGACCTGGTAGTTAGCACTGTTTCCTCACGGGAAGGTCAAGGGTTCACATCCTGTCCACATGGACAGTTTGGATGTTGTTCACATGCTTCCAGGAGTTTGCTCTGGGTAATCCAACTCAGTGCTTGTTAGTTTAAATAACTACTCTAAATAGCCATAGTTGCTTCTCCTTTGCATCTCTTCATTGGCCCTGTGGGGGACTGGTCACATGTCCAGGGGGTGCTACGTCTCTCGCTTTTTGACCACAATGCATAGAGACACCAGCCTTGGATGGATGGCTTCAGTGCAATTTCTCCATGCCATGACGACTTATGTGAAATCCCAGAGAGATTAGTGACATTTTATGTGACCAAAAGTTATGTCTACAGTCAATGTCTGCTTTCCCAACAGTACCTCTGAGGTAGCAGATGTCACACTGCAGAGTACAGCTGCAGGATATCATGAAATGTTATTATAATATTTTTAAATCTTGAATACATCATTGACATGCAAAGTGTCCATGTCTAATACATTTAACATTATAGCAAATACATATTGCATTCCAAAAAGTCCTTTAAGATATTAATATTTAGCAAACTAATATATTAACTATGACGTATTTGTAATATATTGTGCAGCCTGATTGCATAATAAAAAGTATTAAATTTTTCCTGGATTTTCTTGACCCATTAAAATGTAAATGGATGATGAAAATTTTGTCTAAATATGCAATGATCAGGATTAAAGTAACCCGCTAGCATAAATTTGTGTTGACTAGGAAAGAGATAATACTGTCCTCTGTCTAAACAAGATGAAATTGTGTTATAACAATGAAAGCTGAGAAGACATCCAAAACACAATTATTTATGTGTAATTGTGGTTACTTTTAACATGTTTGTTTAGGCTTTTAGATAGGATCTATAAAAATACTAACCAATGTTAAATAGCTTCAAAAAGACGTCCAAAGATGTCAAAAATAACGGTCCCTCAGGGTTTGGAGGGACATTTTTGAAAATACTGCTCATATATTCCTTCACAAATTATTGGATCCCTTGCTTTAACTGTGAATGACTTCCTGGTCTACATACCTAATCATGTTAGGGACTAAAACTGTTGAAGATATTGTCCTAATATTTTTTTCTGTACAAAAAATAATTTAAATTCAACATTTGATATAACCGTTTTTACAATTTTCTGTTTAATTTTCTAATTAAACTGTTTCAAATCCATTCGTTGTTCTTTTTTTTTTTTTAAATAAGAGAGTTCTCAGACCAGTTTTGATACATTTGATACAAATTGTTCTTTCTACTTGGCAAACTTAAAAGTTCCTGACAAATCTAAAGAAAACTCACAGATATTCCATAACAACAACAATTTCCTTGGAATGCACAAAAGCGGATATGGTGTGTTTGGACTGGGGTCTGGACTTCTTAAACTTGTCCATAATGTTGTTTTGTGGTGTTTATGGCGCTTGTTAAAAGAATCCTTCTTGTTCAGATGTTGAAGCCTTGAAGCAAAGCCAAGATACGCAAGGCCTGATAACATCAATCCCTCATTGCCTCTGTCACAACTGTCAACAGCTGGACATAATGTCTGTTAAACCTGCAACTTAATTAATTAATTAATCTTTTTACATTTTGGGAACTCTCTTTTATACATATCCCTGTGATCACTTCAAGAAATTAAGTGGATTGACATGATAAACATGATCGACATGGTCCCTTTTCATTATGTATTTTGACTTTAGATCAAGTCTGACAGAATTAAATCTGCAGATAAATATTGTGAATGTTGCCTTATATACCAAACCTCGTTTTCTTTTCCTCTTTTAGACTTGCACATACACTCACTTGCCACTTTCTTAGATACCCCCATTCAATTGTGTATTAACACAAATGACAATTCAGTCAATCGCATGGTAGCAACTTAATGCCTACAAGCATCTGGACAAAGGAAGCATTAGAATGGGGAAAAAGGGTTAAAGTGTCTTTGAACACAATAGGGTTGTTCGTCCCAGAAGGGCTGATTTGATTATTTTACAAACTGCTTATCTTCTGGGATTTCTCGCAAAGTCATCTCATTCTTGACACACTTTTAGTCACTTAACAGTTGAGTATCATTTTAAAAACCACAGGCTTAGTCATGACAATGAGTTCAATGTACTACAGTTGCTCCCTAGTGACTAGATCTCGATCCAATGTAGCACCTTTAAGATGTGGTAGAAGAGGAGATTCACAGTTTGAACCAAAGTCTCAGAGAAAGTATTCAGATACGATATATATACGTGTATATCATTGTTTTTAACCCTATAAATAAAGATGTAAGAGACTTTTTTTTTTTACAGTTTATGCCATCAACGGATGGAGTTCTGGATGAGAATCTGCCCTGGCCCCGAACCTGACAGAGAAAATAAGCACATATCAGACATCTGGCGGGATACTTCTTTTGTTCCAGCGACACATGTCTTCAACATCATGCACACCTATTGGCTTCAGACTGACAGAAATACCACCATCTTGTCTCAAGCTGTTGTTCATTTATAAATGAAAACAGGGCTATTAGAACAATCATTTTGGGAGTTTAGATATTCTAGCCAAAGCTCGACAATTGGGTTTTTCTGAGATGTCTTGCTCGACTTTCTTCATTGGCTTGGACTGGATGTTTGGGGCTTAGAGTTCATTACTGGAACTTCCTATAAAGAACAGTTTTGATACTAACAATATATTTTGAGATCTTGGCTTTTGTCTGAGTGTTTCGGTGTATTCTCCTAGCTGTCTGTGATGGATTAGCCACCTGTGGTGACGGAGTACTGCATGACTTTAGATTACCCCCACACATACATATGATCAGGATCCTTTTCACTTAATCTAATTAAAAGGATTTTAACACCCACAACGGTCCACCTGGTCATGGAGTGATTTCATTGTCACCCCTACTTTTAATGGAGATTTGTTTTTTTTATTAGAAAATGCTCCACCTTACTTATAAAAGTAAAGGTAAAAAAATGTCTAAGCTTTAACGCAGCTTATGTAAGCACACTAGGAAGAAATTCTGTAGACTGAGAAGTCCGTGGGAACGAACTTGCAATACTGCTGGGAACAAAAGTAAAAGTAGGACACTAATTCTAAACAAATTAAATATAATGTTACAGATTCTTCATGCTGAAAAAACAACTGCAAAAGAAACACAAACTCGGACAAGAAATTTAGCCTTCTAACCATGGGAGTTATGACAAAAAAAATGTAATGATTTCAGTGCAGTTTCTTAGTATACTCCACACAGGGCAGTGGTAAGGCTGATTGAAGACTTTGGCAGTCTAAGCAGAACTTTTAAGAGTAGAATCCATGACCGTATTGACAAAGTACAACATTTAGAAATGAGTACCAGATGAAAATCACATTACTGAAGGAACGGGAGCATGTATAAATAATTTCGGTTATCAGCATTGCACCAGCATTGCAAGATTCAGTCTACAGAGCACAGGCTAGCAGGATCATTTGATACCAAAAAGTGCTTACACTTAGCTTTGTCTCTGTATTTTTACCTCATTTGTTCATTTCTAAAAGTTAAGTAAAATAAGGTATTCCAGAAAGAGCCTAAGCTTAGCAAGTCTTCATAAATCTGGTGTGTTAGACTCGGAGGAGCCTGCTCTCTGATCAGATGAGAAGTCATCCTGACTTCAGAGCGCAAAATTATTCCTCACTGAACTCTTCATCATCCTAGAGAAGTAAACATACAAGCACATAGCAACACAAGCACATACTTAAGCCCATTCCTTTTAACATGTAAATCTGATTGGGTGTTGAGTATAGCATAGAGTTATCTTGTGTTTTTCTCCATCGCTTTGAAAAACAGCCATTTAAATTATTCATGTTTAAGCAGGTTTTTGGATCAGCCTTGCTTCTGCAAATTTTAGTTGTGGTGTAGTGTTTAAGTATCTGAGGATAATTTTCCTTGTTTTACTGCTTTAATAACCTAATCATTATTCAAGTAAAAATCTGGAGTTTAAAAACAAATACCGGTATATTGCATGCTTGCCTGTATAATAGTCAATGATCAGTTCAAAGGGCTAAAAATTATGGTTTCGAAAAATGAAACTCCTGTTTTGCTGGACCTCCAGTAAAATGGAGTGGTTGCAGCAGCAAAGATTTACATTAGAGAAATGGTTTGAAGTACTATACACAATTTGAAGTTAATGACCTAAATCCTCCAAAACCACTAAGCAGTGTTTTTACTCTAATACAACACCTGATGAAAGAAAATAAAAATTTCTTTAAGGAAAATTATTAAAACTATTAACATCATAAATCCATGCTTCAGCTATAGTTTATATTTAAAGAAGAGGAAATGTCTCTAAAGTCGTCAATGTCCACCATAATGACTTTGGTCCATTATCCACTGAGGATGTATTATACTTGTGCTGCAATCAGACAGCTATTGGAGGACTTTGTGGTCATTAGGAATCTCCACCACCAGAGTTTGACACTGGTCTTGTGCCTGCCCATTATGTGGTTTTCTTTGTAGTCTAATAACTAGAAGTGAACTGGGAAAACCGGCTGCTGACTAACATCAGATTTTTAGCCTGGTCAGAAACTCAAAAATCAGCTTGTTTTTTGATCAATTAAAACACCATATTGCCCTGACAATACTCTCCCATAGAGAAGTTGTCCAAACATATTTTTTGATACTGTATAATTTGTCAAATCTCACAAGAGACAGAATAATTTTTCCAATATTTCAGTTTATCCATCCATCCATCCATTTTCTTCCGCTTATCCGGGGTCGGGTCGCGGCGGCAGCAGCCTAAGCAAAGAGACCCAGACTTCCCTCTCCCCAGCCACTTGTTCCAGCTCCTCGGGAGGAATCCCAAGGCGTTCCCAGGCCAGCCGAGTAACATAGTCCCTCCAGCAAGTCCTGGGTCTTCCCCTGGGCCTCCTTTCGGTGGGACGTGCCTGAAACACCTCACCAGGGAGGCGTCCAGGAGGCATCCTGACCAGATGCCCGAGCCACCTCAACTGACTCCTCTCGATGTGGAGAAGCAGCGGCTCTATTCTGAGCCCCCTCCGGATGACTGAGCTTCTCACCCTATCTCTAAGGGAGAGCCCAGACATTCTACGAAGGAAACTCATTTCAGCCGCTTGTATCCGTGATCTCGTTCTTTCGGTCACCACCCAGAGTTCGTGACCATAGATGAGGGTAGGAACGTAGATCGACCGGTAAATCGAGAGCTTTGCCTTTCGGCTCAGCTCTCTCTTCACCACGACAGACCGGTACAGCGCCCGCATAACTGCAGATGCCCCACCAATCAGTCTATCAATCTCCCGGTCCGTTTTTCCCTCATTCGTGAACAAGACACCCAGATACTTCAACTCCTCCACTTGGGGAAGGATCTTATCCCTGACCCAGAGAAGGCACCCCACCGTTTTCCGGCTCAAGACCATGGCCTCGGATTTGGAGGTGCTGATTTTCATCCCAACCGCTTCACACTCGGCTGCGAACCGCCCCAGCGAAAGCTGTAGATCACATTCCGATGAAGCCAACAGGACCACGTCATCTCCAAAAAGCAAAGACCCGATCCTGAGGCCACCAAATTGTATCCCCTCAACACCTTGGGTGAGCCTATTTCATTTTAGTGTTTTTTTATTTTATTTTTCTTCTACATGCTTCTACTCCAATAAATTACTGTGTTTTACTCATTCAACCTTTTTATTCCTATAGCCATTTTCTATTGTTCCTCTTTGTTCAACTTCTCCATTCTTATCTTCACCAGATATTGGTGATGGTGTAGACAAGTCTTCCTGTTCTCTGCAGTTTATCTGTGAAACACTGTTTTTTGTCAAAGCACAGCATCTAGGATACAGCTCCCCTCTTGCAACTCAAAGCTTTTATTACTTCGCATGAAAACAAAAGCTATCTTTTATTGGATATGATTTCTTTCAACCTGAATAACATGGAAAGGCGTTATGATGAAATGGATCTTTGTTTTCTGATTGGTGATATATATATATATATATATATATATATATATATATATATATATATATATATATATATATATATATATATAGTACTGTGCAAAAGATTTGGGCAGAGGTTGGCTGTTCCTCACCCAGTTTCAAGCCTCCTACACCGCTGTTTCGGTTTCAGTTAATGATTGTGTTTTAACCTACATGTGACATTGAGGATCATTAGCATCTGTTTGGTATAATTGGTGGATCACACCTGACTATAATCCATTAAAATCCCTCCCTTTGTGAAAGTGTATCTACAGTATAAGAATTGCTGCTGGTTTGAAGGCAAAAGGTAGTTAAATGAAATAATGATTTGATTTAGATTTTTCTTTTGTTTGCTCACTTGGCATTTTGTAAATTGATAAAAAATAAACAATCATATATTTCTGACAGAATTCTTTTTTTACAGCATTTTTTACAACTGCCTTAAACTTCTGCACAGGACCATATATATATATATATATATATATATATATATATATATATATATATATATATATATATATATATATATATATATATATATATATATATATATATATATATATATACACAGTATATATCAATGATTATTAAAATATTTTGCGTTTCAGTTGTCCTTTGAATTTGATATCTTTGTCCGGTATATTGGATTTACTTCTTAGCAGCAAATAAGCATTGATAATTATTGCCAAATAATTTGATAATGCATTTTATTATTTTCACTTTCCATGTCACAGAGCTTTGCTATCATGCAATGTAATCTTTAAACCAGAAAAAAAGAACAACTTGCACTGAGAAATTCTATAAAAGGAAAATTAAAATAAATAGGTGAAAAACTACAGAAAAAAGCCATCTGCGATTAGATGTTTCACACAATCCAAGTAACAATTCATAAACGCCTTTGTACCTGCTTTCACAACCAGTGATTTACAGTTATTTCCTTTAACCTACTCATAGTTTATGGTAAAGGAATGTGGTTATATGACCACAACAAATATTACAAAATAGAGATGAATAATATAATAGAGCAATACAAATTATAATATACATATGCAATGAAAACGCACAACTATTTTGGAATTTTTATGATTGTTATTCAACATAATTCATCAAAAATACTTAAGAGAGTAATCCAAATAAACTAATATGGATTGGTCAAGCCAAAATGGTTTATGAAATCAAAGAAAGAAATAGGGATGTGAAATAGGGGTATGGGTTGGTGAGGACCCCTTAAAGAAGCTCTGTAAAGGGGCCATTCAACACATATATATTTGTCAACTCACAGCAGGATTTTTTTGTTTTTCATGTCAGATGTCCAATATAAAAAAAACTGATAAACACACAAGAAAAAAATAATGCAATGGAACTTTCCTCCCTGGGATTGCTGACTGTTATGAAAGCTGAAAGTTTGCAGCATCAGCTGAGTGGTCGCAAATTAGAGTAATAGCCTCACAAAATATGGTTGAATCTCAGCTTGATAAATTTGAAAGTCTAATGACTACTAAGAAAATGATATCCGATTATGCTTTGCATTCTTTGTTTATTTAGCTTGTTCATTTTTGTTCTCATTTTTAAATACTTATGACCATATACGTGCACAATTATTCTGTAGTTTGAAAATGGAATCCATCTATGCAGTTAAAAAAAGACAGCTCTCTAAATTATTCACAAAGAAAGGAATCAAGAGTGTGAGTGGGTTGATAAGCAAAACAAGTCATTTTGGGTTGGATGAAGTTAAAGCACTCATTTACCTTTTTTCCACTCATGTTCCCCTCACACATTCCTTTGCTCTCCAGTGAGCAGCATACCTAAAAGCATTACTACATCTCCAAATTAATTTCTGCTTCTTTCTTGCCAGTGAGTTCAGGCACTCTGGGTACAATTAAGATATATGACAGGCAAGGGAGGAGAAGGTGGGAGATGGAACGAGCAATGGGGAGAATAGTTTGGCAGAGGAACAAAAGGCCAGGGATAATGATAACACGAGACCTTGAGATGGGAACGAGGAGGACTGAGGCCTCATCTCCCGACTCGTTCAATCTCCATTCCTCCCCTGAACTCCCCTTTTCCTTCTAAAGACTCTTGCCCATTTTCTGTCCTCTCTCACGCTCGTTCTTTCAGCAACCTATTACGGCAAGTGCTTGTTGTCTTTCATGTGGAGTTCAGGGCTGGAAATGATTAGGCCCATCAAGCCTTGCAAAGGAAGAGAGGAAGGGAGGGAAGTGAAAGAGACGGCACGAGGGAGATTGATTTCTATATTTGGAAGAAAGAATGGTTAAAATTATCAATGAACATAATAGGGAATGATGGTGGCCAAAAACTCCCTAATGCATGTACTTAAATGCACACAAAGACAGAAATATCTGTAGATGATCGGTAAATAGCCCTTTTAACTACAATAAAGACATTTTGTGTAATTAAAAAGTTATCTTTGGGCAGCATCTTATGCTAAAACTAGAAATCCACTTGGAGAGTGCAGACCTCCTCCAAGGCAGCTCAGTCCTAACCCTAACCCTATGCTCCCAACTATGGAGGACTAAGGGGGTCATTGGAAAAGCAATACAGCATTTTGACGATGAGTGCTTAATTGTGAATTAAAAATATAGATTGCTAAATATAGTTTCAAATTCAACAATTAATCCATACAAAAAAAGACAAATTTGAAAAGCATTTTGTAATTACACATTTTAAATTTAAATACTAAAGAGGAATTGCAAATTGTATTTATTATTTGATTATTAAATACTGTGATTTGAAAATGTTTTTCAAATCCTATTTCAAAATGGAGAATTAAATAACACAATTAATAAATGAGATTGTAAATATCTTTCCTTTTCATACATTTAAAAAAGTTATTCCCTTTTCTACATCCGTTTTCTCTTTCCAGCTCTCATTTTCAAATCCTTTTTGCAATTGCATTTTCTAAATGGTTTACCCTCTCCTTTTAGCATTCGAGTGACCCTTCTGGTCCCTGAGCACACTGAAAACCAAGTTCAACCAATCACAGCTGCTCCTCGAACGTAACCAGCTCTCTCATTGGTTAGACAGCCATATTTGGGTGGACCTTGCTGAGCTGCACAGCTCATGTCAGATTTGACATGTCTCAGTATTTATCAATTGGAGCTTTTTCCATTTTCCATGCCAGCATCCAATGCTCTAAGGTGCAGCGTTCAGCAATTGTTTTTAAACATTTTCTATTCAAAAGTGTTGGGGCTTCTGATAAAACTATCCATTAATAAAGTCCATTAATTGGTTTTGTGTTATGTTATATTTTCTAATAAGTATCCCTTAGTCAGCAATGCTTGTAAACACAAACATGCTTTCAGACGCAACCCTACAGCTTGTCCTCTTTGGCAAGCACATTTGGCTAAGCTTTGCAAATACAGGGATGTGTAAAAACAAAACAGATTTACAGGGTTTGTGTAGTCAGTTCTTTAGCCGGACAGAAGTTGTGTTGATAACATCGACGACCATAAATTGCATCTTACTATATATAGTACTTTGTGAGATAGACAGATTTTTACTGTAGTAAATTAAAAACAGGACAGATTTCTTTTTAAATAGCATGAGTTCAATGATTTTTCATGTGGTAATAAAGTGATCAGCACAATAGATCAACTTCAGCTAGAGAAACCAATTATTACATAAGTTTGTTTCAAAGATATTGTTCTTTGCCAAAACTAAATACAAAATGTGTAGATACACACAAAATATTTACTCAGCAGGTTTGGGCCGGTATGACATGCTCACAGTATAGTAACCTAAATGTATGCATATTACAGTATGAAGGTATTAACAATTTATTTCGCAACGTCATATTTTTTTTTTCAAACAAAAAAACTATGATTTGCATTGCTGCTAAAATTATATACCAAATGATTATTATCATTAGAATAATGTTAAGATTTACTTTTGTTCTGATTTTTATACATAGATTCATTCAGAAATGTAGACACCCGGATAATAGAAATGTAGTTTTTCTTGTGCTTATTGTACAGAATATTAAAACTTTTGTGACAAGTCTAACAAACTAATATTTTCTGGTAAATGAGCCAGGCTATCTGTTTAGGTAGCCAGCCTGTGGCTTAGCAGATATCTGTTTGTTTTGCAACTGGTTGTGTTCCCAAAGATCCATATGTGTCTTTGTTGTGAGTGAGAGAGAATTATCACTGCTTTTAGCCAGCTATAGAAAATCCAAGTCACTCTGACAGTCTCTTTGTCATCTCAATAAAATGACTTTAAACTTTAGGCTCAATATAACAGAACATCTTTGCATTTTATGAAAACTTTTTAAAATCTTGATTTGATAAAGCAAAAATCTATCATTGCTTGGTCTAAGACCCTCAAACATGACTTTGAGCTTTGTGCTCAAATACCTACCGATCATTCTAAAGTTATAAGTTTTTCTTTTCACTTTGCTACTCTGTGTTTAACTGTTCAGACTCACAAACAGATTTAAATTATAATTGGTGGAGCCTAAAATCCCACAAAAATGTAAGCAAGACAACTGTCGCAGTTGAAGCCTGTAACATCAGAGCTTACCAAAAATGTGTCAGCTTCAGAATGAGTGAGTCGTCTGATACACTAAATGTGAAGTTGGAGGAAGATTAAACACACCATCTTGCAAGGCTGAATGGAGAGGTAAAGCAGTTGGATGATGTTTTTTTGCAGATCTCTGCCGAGTTATAAGAGATGTGAAATATTTACATTTTAATACAACCCACCCACCTATTTAAAAGCAGCTTATAGTGAATGCACTTGGTCCTGATTAGTGAACAGGTCCGTCATTTTTCCTAACGGTACTGTGAAGTATTAATAGCCATCTAAACCCCGCCTTTCTGTCTGTGGTTGAGGGGTTAGTAAGGGGAACTCTGGCTGGTGCGACAGCTGCTTGTAACAGATCTGGGCATGTGTGAAAATACCAAGGATTTTTATTGTAGCAATCTACTCACACAGATGCTAATAGGGAATTTCAGATTAGGTGCTAACAATGAGGGGGAAATGTACACATTTACCACCTAGAGAGACTGCGCTATGGTTGTTAAATGGTCCTGTGTTTGCTCACAGAAGACGTTATATGGTCCACAATTGTTGAAACACTTTAAGGACCCAATTAGGGAATAGAACATTACAGTCTTGCAAATGGTCCTTGATCAACAGTCAATTGAGAAGCTGATGAGGCTCATTAGAATTACTCATATTGGTTAAAAGTGCTTTAAACATATCAGATTATCTCAAAAAGTAAATCGAACGCTAAAATAAGAGAAGAAACTGCAAGGCATGAAAGCAACGTTTTCTCTCGGCCATCATATTTCATTTATCCAGGGAAGTCTCTACTGTACTTTACAGTAAGTAGTGATTATCACTCATTGTCTCTCAGTTTTAAATTTCTTTCAGAATGAGAAGAAAACAGTAATTAGGAAGAACAAGAGCACAAAGATGAGCTGGAGTTGGACCTCAGACTGAGGTCTGCAGTCTGAGACTGTCTAAGCTGGTGGCTTTCTGGATGAATGAGGGCATAAATGATGAAAAGTGAGTGAAGCACTGTTGCCTCAAGTAAACCGCACTGTGTCATTTTAATGTATCTAACTCATCAGCAAAAGCAGAAATATTACAGAAGTGTTTAAGTGGATGCATCTGTGTTTCTAGCACACATGTGCATGGAGATAGACATTTGTTGGGCATTTCAGTGGTTTGTGCAATAAAAGTATGACAAACAGTTACAAAGAAAGAGGAATCTGCTTTGCTGTATCTATAAATCAAACACCACAGGATTGCATTTCTTTGTTTTATAGGTTTGTGGAGCTCTCAGAATAAATGCTTTGAATATGAGAAATGGATCATGTCATTGGTAATTGGTTAAAATGATACAAACATGCTGAAGACAGAAAACCAACAAATCTCATTATATAGAGCAACAAACAGTCTCAAATAAATGTCTTATCTTCATACATCTTTTATCAAGTACAAATATCAGTAGACATATAAACAATTTACACAACCATCTTTAAAATATGTAACATTAATGCTGAATAATAATAAAATTGTATATAAAATGATAATTTTAAAATCAGTTAAACACAGAGGGCAGTTCTGTTTGTTGGCATGGACTGAACCATCTCTCAGAGCAAAAACCTCAGAGAAGATGAGATCAATGCAAATGATCTGAATTATCTACCTTGATGAAAGCTTCTATGGGGAAACCTATAGAATATGTCTCAATTAGATTCTGTTATCAGGAATTCTCTGCTGTATATGCATCTTCCCTCAGTATGGCACCTCTAGACATCAACTTACCACCCTTTTATTTAGTCTGTGAAAGGATCCCCAAAGGCCAGTGGTTCATAATGTGCTATAACCAGAAATCACACACAAGAGATGATGTTAAATGGATTTGAATAATGCACGTTAGCTGGAAAAACAATGCAATGTCTGAGGATGCAATTCTTTAGATACTGGTATCATATCAAGTTTGCTAAGTGTGATATATATATATGCTAAGTGTGACATATATATATATATATATATATATATATATATATATATATATATATATATATATATACACACACAGCCAAAATGGCCCTTTCAGCCTCATCTATTTGCTTTAGTTTAATTCTCTCCTGTTGCCCCTGCTCACATAAATGTTATTTTAATTTAACTGAATTCCCAATAAAGTCTGATCCTAATTAAATGTTTTCATACTTTGACCATCAGAAAATAAACTGATCTTGTATTTTTGACTGAAAAGTAGCCTTAGATTTAGTGTTTATTTGTAGCAACTTATAATGCTGTAAAACAATGGTGCCCTTTAATAGAAATTGTGATTCTTCCTCAGGACTTCAGTAGGCCAAATCTGTCACTCTTATAAATGAAACACAATATCTAAGTTGCTAAATGGTTACACTTAAATCCTGTTTTGCTCCATGTTTTTGCCTAGGGGTTTTCATTGTGATTTGGACTCTTTATTGAAATAACTATCATATGATGTTGCCCGCCTCTTGCCTTTGTTTGTATCCTATGCCACAATATAGGACATGACATGTGTTGGGGAATTCTGTATGTATTTACTTCATAGGCAATAATCTGTCCATTGCATTAAAATATTAATAGGTGGTAAGCACACACTAGACACAAAGAATAATTAAGGTAGCATTTGAGGGGCAGAAAGTGCAGAGTACACACCGTTCAGTGATGATCAGTAGAGAACCTGGGGAGCAGCTGGCAAGTTGGGGTCATTGCTTTAGGCCACTTCAGCAATTAATAGAGAGGAGTACATTGCTGCCAATTGTTAATCAAGCGTAGAAATATTTCAGTCAACAAAGGAAGCAAAAATGGAACCTTCTGGCCAGAGGCCAAGCTTTTAATCATAAAACATATATTTTTAATATCTATTAAAATGTCTTTTGAGCAGTGACCCCAAACACAACTCCCTAAAAAGCCACAATATTTTTCCAATACTGCTTGTTCTCCTACAAAAAAGCTCTGAATAAGACGTGCAAAAATGGCAGACCCACATAGATAAAAATGATTTGTCACTACCACAAACATTCCTTGTTTCTTACTCCTGCAGAGCTGCCCTTGTTAGACAAGCCTTGAATCTGTTGCCAGATGGCAGTCTTTAACTCAAATACCTATTACATCATTTACCTATTACCATATGTACCCAGTGGCAACGAAAACAATAAATCTAGCAAAGGATTCTACATTGACATGTTTCCATTTCAAATTAAATCACAGGGGCCGAACTACATCTGATTGAAACCAAGTGTCCATGTTTGCAGAGGGGACAAAGACTTCCAGGCCAACAGATGTTCTTCAAATAAACATTGATGTTTTAGTTTCATTATATTTCTCAAAATATTAACGAACACGTAGCCGTGCAGGAGGTTTACAGTAATAAGGCCAAGTGTGTTTATAAGTAAGCTAGGCTTTATTGAGGAACGACTAAATTAGCTCCACCCAACCTCCAATGATGGTAGGGCAGAGATCCAATTCTGATTAAACAATATTCGCTTTAGGGAGAAAACTATTGAAAATTGTGCATAGGAACACGTACAAGTCGTGTGTGAAAGATAGAATTAATGTGAGTCACAAAGGGTCAAAGGGAATCCCAGCTTTCAGCTGTGCTTTTCTTTTCTTGTTCCCCAAAGATTAGGCTCCATGTGTGTTTTTGTGTGTGGGTGTTAACAAGTCAGCCATGTTGGGGCCTGAATGGGACACTGACACCTGTTATCCTTGCACAAATGGGAACCAGTTTTAATCAGAATCATACAAATAATTAGAATTTTCTTCAGAACATTGTAATTCATAGAAGAGATTTGTTATTAAAAGAATTGTAATAATCTATTTTTGTTATTTGTTGAGAACAAAATATATCACACAACAGATACAACCAGATGTGCAAATTATCTCCTAAAGTCACTGTTCATTTTAAAATCTTCCATCCATTATCTCAGGGAGGTCATAAGAGTAAAAGTTAGCATGTGCAACCCTAAGCTTTGAGCTTACATTACTGCCTTATTCTGACGGAGATACTACAAACCATGGAATTCATCTGTTTGGCTTTGCATGTCCATCTGACAGAAAAAGTAAGAAAGAATTCTGCTATTTTTTTATTTTTACCAGCGCTTCTCGGCTATAAAGCTAATTCTTTTCCATTTAAATGGTGTCAGGTTTAGAATAACTTTTTTTTTTTGGGTGGTTGAGAGGCAAAATTGAGTATGTGGGTTGTGCCCTAGAAAAACCAGCTCAAAAATGCTACTTAAAAATGTGGCAGCATTAAATCAGAATTAAAATATTACTTTTTAACCTTTTTTCCCCCTTTTTTTTTAAGAAGCTTCGGTAAAACTCAGAAATGTTCAAAATTCCTATACAATCTATAGTAGGCATGCCTGGGCAGTTGGACCAGGATAATTGCTTTATTCAAGTCTGAATGTACTCTGACACATGAGGAGCCAATATTAAGAAGTTGGAGAAGAGGATTTACAAAATAGCCAATATACCCAATATGTTATGAGATTTTAGCAGCAGTAGAAATCATTTTTGCTTCTTTGTTGTAAATGTAAGCAACCTGTTTCGTTGTAAGATTGTGTACTTTTGAATCTAATACTAGCCCATACCTATTCTGTAACATACAAACAAACTTACAGCATAGCTGAGAAAATGCGGTTTCAATTTAAATTCAAACCTAGTGATATACTTGAGTTTGCCATTGAAAGAAATATTCTACCAAAACAAAACTTCGATTCTACTGTTATAAACCAAACTGGATTGCATAAACAATTAATAAACATCCAATAGATGTGTTAATTACAAAAGGTTTGATGTCCATTGATAGTAAGAAACAGATTATTTCTAAAACTGCAAAATCTTTACTTTGGCATATTTTGAGGTTTGTTTAAAAATACGGACGGCATTTTTTTTGGTTAAAATTACATGAGTTTTAATATACCCGAATATCAGGAGGTTCTTTCTCAGTTAAGCTGCAGTTCATCACTCATTAATGGCGATCCTTAGCATATGTTTGCTTACCTTCAGATACAGTGTTCTAAAGCTTTACTTATGAGGTCATATTTACAGAGATAATCTACTGCAGTGACAGCAATCATGTGTTCCAGAAGGTTCCAACTAAAAGCAGCAAAGACCAGCAGCTGATAATAGTGGATGTTTGACTACCAATTGAAGTAACTTGATTGAGCGGCTGGGAATGATGACCCACTATGATAACTGGATTAGCCCTTCACTGAACTGAGCCTGAACCACAGCTAGATTCAGGCGTGGGTCATAGGTTGTGGATGTGGAGGCAGAGGTTTTTGTGTTAATGCTCAGTAGTGGCACTGTTTATTACAAATCATGACTAAACATGGGTAGCAAATTAAATTTGGTTAAACTATTTTGGTCACATACAAAATCCTCAAAGTCTTCAAAGCTGTGCAACAGCACATGATGTGGGTGCTTTAAGCCATTCCACAGCAGTAAACAAATAAAATACACATTATCTCCCCCATGCAAGCACAATTCTGCACAGCACTCACACACAAGTGCTTAGCGATTAACTTACGACATCTTAATGATTTCTATTGATTAACTTGATTCCTCTGAAGGTTCTGGAAATAAGTACTTGTTAATCTACAAACATAAGTTCAGTGAAACAAATTTTATTTAAAATGCTTGCAGAAAATGTTGCACAGTGCTGTGGAAAAGTATTTTATATGCTCTTTGTCATTTTATGCCCACAAACCTCAGTGTATTTTATCAGGAACTTTGGAGATACACCAACATAAACTATTGCAATGTAATGAAATGGAAGTAAAATTATACATGGTATTCCAAATATTTAAAAAAAATCTGAAAAGTTGAATAGTTGTTGAACTGTATTTCTTTTGTGAACAGGCCAAGCAGAATATTCACCAATGTCTTTTGTTTTATGCCAAAACAACCAAAGTATTATATTTTTAACTGCTAATTTATGTTGGCTTGTTTAGAATGAACAGAGTGGAAGTCTTTGCTTAGTGTTGACATCTTTCATTATATAGAAAGCAGTTAGCCCTTAAGACCAGCAGGAAATACTGTAACTGTAACACTCTTTTAAGTTATTGGCAAGGATAACCCCCACCCCCCACTGGCAGGAAGCTGGTCAGAGTTAATGGGAAGTTGATTGGAGCTACACGGCAGCTACCTGTTTGTGGCTGCCAAAGACTTGAGACTGGGGTTAAGGTTCGCCTTAAACTTACAGCCAAAGCAACTGTGGAAGGTTTAGATCAAAGCATATTCTTGGGTTAGAATGACCTAGTCAAAGTACAGACTTAAATCCTAATGCAAATCTATGGCAAGAGCTTCTCCTTTACAACTATGCAGTATTTTATGTCAGTTTCAGTTACATACTTTACATTTAAGTGTGTGGCTGTAATGCGACAAAATGCAAAAATGCTCAGATTACAAATACTGCATATTGCAAAATATAGTATAAATAGGTGAAGAAATGGCATTTGACAGTCTGCTATTAGAGACTCATACAGAGCTTGAAGCAGTTAAGAACAGATTTATCCTTTTTAAATAAATTTCCTGACTCTGCACATGTGAAGTTAACATGAGGAAGTGCTGACCAAGGCAGCCCTGATTCCTAGAGCACCTGTTAAATCACACTTCAAGCAGCAGCAAATCCAGATCCTCTGAATTTTGACCATACTTAGAAGCAGGGCCAAGTTATTTTTGTGGATAAACTGTTCTGTTTAAAGCTGCTTAAACCATCTTTCTTCTTTGTACTTTTTCCCTCACTTGTTCTCCACGTTTTTCATCTTTTCTCATCAATTTCTCCTAAGAAAATTACAGTTAATTGTTCCTCAGGGTGGGTGACTTTCTATCTTGTTTATTTATCTGTCACTGGGATTTCTGTTGTAATGAAAGACATTCAGATCTGGCAGTGATATTTCAGTTGAACAGCAAGAGGCCTAGCAGATTAAAGCAAACACTGGAGGCTTCATTAAACCTAAAAGAGACTTGGTAAACCCTCTTGGTGACGTAGAGCGCCCACTAAAGAAACACAGAGGCCCAAGAGCATACATAAGCACACTCTTCCACTACCATTATGATCCCATCCTCCACGACGAGCACAGCCAACTGGAATTTCCAAGAAAAACAGGTTGGATATGCATGATGCAGCCCCGGGGTCAAAGACCCAGCCAACTCCTGTGGGGAGCAAATCAGGCACGGATAAAGGAAAGAGGGAGAAGGGGGGGTGTGAGGAAGAGACAGAAGGTTAGAATAGAGGGTGAAGTGGGTTAGCACGTAGATTCAGTTGAAACCAGATATTTAAATACATTGAATAAAGACAGACATCCTTTTTTCTCAGTATCTCACAATACATCTGTCCAAACCTATCCTGTTCTGAGTCAGTTTGGATTGCCAAAATATTTTATTTTTAGCTAAATGCCAGTATAATGACAGAAAAAATGTTTTTTAGACAACGTTTAAGGCTTTTTTTAAAAAATAAATAAGTTTTCACACATTTCAATTTTTTTGTAAATTGGTTCCTCTTTTTTCTTAAAGATTGCATTTTTTTGACCTGTATACTTTCTAGTTTTTGGTGCTGTGAAGCTGTAAGGATTTTTGCTGTAAATTTTTCCCTTTTTGACAATTTGTTATGATGCGTAACTATAGCAACAATGTGGTTTACAGCCGGGAGCAGCTGATTAACATCGCAAAAGCTGAAATAATACCTCAACTGAAGCCACAAATCCCTGATGAGTTGATAAGGAGGAGACGTAGATGCAGAGCAGGAGCGAAAAGGAGACAGAGAAAGAAGAAGTTCAAGCCATCTCTTCCATCGATCATAATGGGCAACGTAAGATCACTGGCTACAAGGACTCAGCCAGAGTACCGTGAATGCAGTGTTATGTGTTTTACTGAGACGTGGCTACTGGATCATATCCCCGACTCAAACGTCTGTCTGCCAGCGTTCCTGACTGTACGAGCAGACAGAGATCTGAAAACGAGCAGAAAAAGAAAAGGTGGTGGAGTAGCAGTGCTAGTCAACAACAGATGGTGTCATCCAGGACATGTTACTGTGAAGTGTCGTCTCTGCAGCCCAGATGTCGAACTCTTGGCGGTGAGTTTTCGTCCATATTATTTACCAAGAGAGTTCACCAGTGTAATTTTGGCAGTTGTTTACATTCCACCTTCAGCCGTTGCCAACACTGCATGTGATGTAATCAGTTCCGTTGTTGCTAAGCTACAGACATAGCACCCCAATGCATATGTGACAATATCTGGTGATTTTAATCATGCCTTGCTCTCTACTACACTTGCAACATTTCAACAGTTTGTCAGCTGCTCTACAAGAGATAACAGGACCTTGGATTTGTTTTATGCAAATGTAAAGGATTCATACATGTCCAAACCAAGACCTCCTTTGGGACAATCAGATCACAATCTTGTTTTTCTCTGTTCAGAATATAAACCACGTTCAGAGGCAACCTGTGACAAAACGAACTGTGAGAAAATGGTCACAGGAAGCTGAAGAAGCCCTGCAGGGTTGTTTTGCAACCACAGACTGGATGACTCTTTACCAAGCACATGGAGAGGACATCAATGCCATGACTGAGTGTGTGACTGACTATATAAACTTCTGTGTGGACAACATCATCCCCACCAGAACAGTGAGATGCTTCCCTAATAACAAACCCTGGATCACCAGTGACCTGAAGGAACTGCTAAATAAGAAAAAAAGAGCCTTCAGGGAGGGAGACAGGGAATTACTGAGGAGTATACAGAAGTAACTTAAGGTCAAGATCAGAGACAGCAAGGAGGCATACAGGAAGAAGCTGGAGAACAAACTACAGAGGAACAATATCAGCGATGTCTGGTCAGGAATGAGAAAGATCACAGGTTTTAAGGACAGGAAGGATTGGATAGATGGAAGTCTGGACAGAGCCAATGAACTGAACATATTATTCAACAGGTTCAGTTCAGGAACTAGCTCAGCATCCTCCTCTCCTGTTCCCAGCCGAACAGACATCCCACTCTCCTCTGATCAACAGCTTTCCTGTTACACATCGGATGTTTTATCCTTCCCCTCAGCCATGGACTCTTCTAATTCCACAAGTTTGACTTCAACCAAGTCAGGAAATGCTGCTACCCCCGTTGCCTCCCCTTTTCCACTTCTCTGTCTCCAAAAGTCAGGTGAAGAGGCAGCTGGAGAAACTGAACCAGAACAAGGCTGCAGGTCCAGATGGTGTCAGCCCCAGAGTCCTGAAGGCCTGTGCTGAGCAGCTCTGTGGGATTCTGCAGCACCTCTTCAACCTTAGCCTAACCCAGGAGAAGGTCCAGTGTTGTGGAAGACATCCTGAATTGTTCCAGTACCAAAGAGAACTCACCCATGAGTCATCAATGACTATAGACCCGTTGCCCTGACATCCCACATCATGAAGGTCCTGGAGAGACTCCTGTTGGCACCCCTGAGTAAGCAAACAAGAACGTATCAGGACCCACTGCAGTTTGCTTATCGCTGTGGAGTTGGAGTTGAAGATGCCATCATCCACCTACTTCAACCAACCCACTGTCATCTGGACAAAGCAGGCAGCACTGTGAGGATCATGTTCTTTGATTTCTCCAGTGCATTTAACACAATTCAGCCTGATTTGCTTTGTCAGAAACTCCTGAAGACACAGGTAGAGCCCTCAACAATCGGCTGGATTAATGACTACCTGACCAACAGACCACAATTTGTGAGACTGAAGAATTGTGTGTCAAACCAGGTGGTCAGCAGCACAGGAGCACCGCAGGGGACCGTACTTGCGCCATTCCTTTTCACTCTGTACAACTCAGACTTCCAGTACAAATCGGAGACCTGTCATCTGCAGAAATACTCAGATGACTCTGCAATTGTTGGGTGTATCAGAGATGGACAAGAAGATGAATGCAGAGAGCTGGTGGACCGCTTTGTGACATGGAGTGGAAACTATCGTCTCACCTTGAATGTGAACAAAACAAAAGAGATGATTGTAGATTTCAGAAGAAACAGGGATAAGTAAAAAACTGTTTCCATCATAGGAGAAGAAGTGGAGGTGGTTGAGGAGTATAAATACCTCGGAGTTCACCTTGACAACAGACTGGACTGGAGGCGCAACAGTGAAACTGTCTACAAGAAGGGAAAGAGCAGACTGTACTTCTTGAGGAAGCTTAGGTCCTTCAAGGTTTGCAGCAAGATGCTGCAGATCTTCTACAAGTCTGTTGTGGAGAGTGTAATCTCTTCAGCCGTCATCTGTTGGGGTAGCAGCATCAGAGCCAGGGATTTAAATAGGCTAAACAACCTGATAAAGGCTGGTTCTGTTCTTGGGACAACTGTGGAAAATCTGGAGATGATAATGCAAAGAAGGATTCTTCATAAAATCAAAAAAATTATGGACAACCCTGAGCATCCTCTTCATGAGGCTGTCATACAACAACAGAGCGTCTTCAGTCGGAGGCTTCTTCAGTTTCGCTGCAATACAGACCGCTACAGGAAATCTTTCCTGCCCACAGCCATCATCATCTACAACAACTCCTTAAAGAATTAATTATGTGAGCTATACCAACACTTAATTTCCCTCTGGGATCAATAAAGTATTTTTGAATTTGAATTTTGAATTGAATTGATAGTATTTAAATTAATTTATTTTCCATTAATTGGGTCAAATGTATTCTCCTTCCAGAGGTTATTCACAATAGCTAGCTGGAATTGTGGCGCTTTACTCCTGACCAAATTGATATAACTGAGTCAGATTTGTATGCTGCTTTACTCACACACCCCTTTTCAGCTCTACTTACACATTTTTTATGAGACTGAGATCAGGGCTTTGCGATGGCCACTACAAATTGTTGTCCTTATGCCACTTTGTAAATAATTTATCGGCTTCAGCCAGCAACTTCTCATGGTCTTTTGTTTTTGTTCTGGGCTTGACTGGGGTTAACATTTCACACCTAATTTCATTCATATTTGGGACATAGAACTCTTTTCTTTTCCAGATATTATGATAGCTGGACATTCCTATAGACTTGCATATGATAGTTTGAACAGATGAAGCTTCAAGGCCCTTCGAAAATGTACCCTAGGATAAACCAAACTTTTGGATAATTCCATAATTCTCCTCCTTATATCTTGCTAATCTCTTAATTTTTCCATGATGTCATACAAGGAAACAGTGTTTAAGGTGTTGCCCTAAAATACATTCACAGGTGTATCTCCCTTTGGCTCAAATGTAATGCTTAGAAAGCAATGACATCACCTGGGGTTTCAGTAATTAAATAATGGCATAGTAATCTTAGTGAATATAAACTTAAACTTATATTCAAAGAAAGTATTTCCATAAATCTCTCTTCCGTTTTTTTTGGCATCTCGCAAATAGAAATAATTTGGGTAATCCTAACTGATCAAAAACAGGAAAAGTTTTGTCCAATTTAGTGTCTGTTCAAAACAAATATTTAAGAGGTTTTTTTTTAAGACAGTGTTTATAAACATCTGGCTTCAACTGTATATTTATATGGGGACAAGGTCTTCATCAGTCAGCTCTGTAAGAAAAATTACTTCTCATTGCAAATAAAAACCATCAGCATCAAGACAAAAGCTGAAGGATATAAAGTGGACCAAGTCTGTCAGATTCCTCTTCAATCTGCAATAAAACTATAAAAGCTCTCCGTGGGTTTTCAAAGGAATGCTGAGAGCTTAGACAGTTATTTTATCTGAATGCTCAGAAAATGAAAATCTTAATTGCTGGAACGAAGGCAGAGATAAGCTGGAATGTAGATTAACTTATAGCTGAGCTGCCTCCATGGCTTCAAACAAAGAAATAAAGAGATTCCACTGAGTGATTAATTGCAAGGCCCTCCCTCCTCACTCCAGCGTTTCCATTGCTTGTATCTGTAGATGCGTTCATTTACAGTGCTGAATTAGTTACAGTCTCTGACGTCGTCATGAAAAAAAAAACACGGACTACCTCATCCCTCCCACGAACAAGAGACAGAAAACAACTTCTTAACATTCCACAGTAAATGTAGAAAAGAGCTGCACTCCCTGTTTTTCACTCTGCAAAAATGAAAAACAATGTTGGATGCCGACATTAATAACAGGGAGTCCAACACAAGACTGAAATGATCAGTTGCACTGCTCCGTTAAAATCATCACTGTCCCAGACTGAAGAAGGTGTAAAGAGAAGGCAAGGCTTACATGGATGAAAGTGAGATTACACTAATATGCATGATAGTGAGAGATGAGGTGATGACGTGAAGTGAAAGTGTGAGTGCGAGCAAGCAAGTGTGCATGAGGAGAAGTGCACAGGAAGGACACAAGGGAACTAAACTAATGTGGTGTTGTTGAGAAATGAAACAGAAGGTTAAGAAAGCCAAAAGAAAAGCAACAGCAGAACAGGTTTTGTTTTTGCTTCAAATGTCCATAGAAAAGTTGTTAAATGTATTTAGAATGTTTGATATTTGGTATTTTGATAGAGTAGCAGGCTGGATATAAAGGTTGAGAGATTTCACCGAGACTTAGATGGGAGATTAGCCCAAAGTCACGAGGTAAATAGACCTCCAGCACAGTAAGCCAAGGGGTTCAATGTGGGAGGGACTGGGTGAGATGCACTAAGCCACAGAATAATGAGAAATGATCGGGTCACAGCTATCACGTGGCTGGTCACACCAAGCCTACCTTGAAGTGGAATGAGGGTGGTGCAGGTTATCAAGCAGATCAAAGGAATGAGATTTGGCTTTGGAAATGGGAGGAGAATGAGGCAGACAGTGAGATGACAGATGTAAAGGTACCATAACCAGTTGCTTGATGTTTTTGATCCTATTTTTGAAAAATTAAATATAAGCTGAAGATGGTTAATAAAAGTCATATATACTTTGTATTGTACCAAACCTTTTCCAGTTTAAGAAGATTTTAATTTGCCAGTGAAAAACTCCCTATTTTATTTTATTTTTTGTCCATCCGCATCTGCGGACATTTATAAAAAAATATGAATTGTAATTGAAGTCATTCCTTGGCCCACACTTTGGACTCCCCTTATACAGAATCTTTGAAGATCTTTGACATCTTTAAAATGTCACCACTGCAATTATTTTATCTTTGTTTTAGAAAAATAGTAAAACCTTTTTTTAAAGCAAATGTTCTAACATAGAGAGGTGTTACATAATAACAACATTTAAAAGTTCTTTAAATGTAACATTATACTTAAAGAGAAACCAGAATTAGCTTAAATTGACGTCCCTGGTTAAAGCTCTACAAAACCCAGATATGGTAAATCTGCCACAAGCTTCTGATCATGGATATCAAACATTAATTTCTTTTAACACACCTGAATGAGATATTTTTACCCAATTGCTACCACTCCAACTTCATCAATATACTCATTACTATTGCTTGCCTCTCTGTTAGCTTTCTCTTTAAGGTATTTACTTGACCTCCAAAAGGGATCCTCATGATGAAATTCTTCTCACCCCTAAATCCGTCCCACACCACCACCATCAAAGCTCAGATAGCAGCATCATTCCTTAGCCAGCAAAGCTTTACCTCTCAAAGGGGGGGTCACATTTAGCTCGTCTCAGCACTTACAAAGAGAATAGCTGAGAGAAAACTGATACGGTTGCAGAAATATAGTCAGGTGGGAGTGGGATAAGATGCAACATCAGACAGTAGTTATTGGATAAAAGCAAGAGGTCCCTGTTCTATAAAGTGGAGTCATGTTTTATTACACTGTGTTGACTCGGCACACTGCTGCTGGCCTTGTCTGCTTTACATATGATTGACACCAACAAAGAAGCATGGCACAAGTAAACTAAGCATTTCAAGACAGCATCCAATGCACTGCGAATGTGTTCTCACCTCCTAAAGACACAGAGAAACTTTGCCTTTACGGAAGACTGTCAAGAAACAGCCAATGTTACCAGAAATGTTACAAAGCCAAAAGCCTTGCTTGCAGTTTGGCTTACAAGGGGGACACAGCAGACAGCTACCTTCCCCCCCCCCCCAAAAAAAAAAAAAAAAAAAAAAAAAAAAATATATATATATATATATATATATATATATATATATATATTTTTTTTTTTTTTTTTTTTTTTTTTCTAAAAATAGACCCATTTCAGTGATGGAAATATGACAGTAACCGCTTCAGTGATGTAAAAACAACAAGTGTCTGTAAATTTCACATCCCAAATCCATTGGTCCCTCAGGGGCATGTCAAAACAAGCCTGTCAGACCAAGTTAACCACCAACTCTAGATGTACAATGGCGCCTTACATGGACCTCTCCCTCTTGTTAAACCATATGTACCTTGACAGGGTGTTTCCCTTCACCCTCTCATGTCTCCATTTCCTTCTCCTCTCTAAGCTGTTCCTTCGATCTTTGCCATCTCACCACCATCGTCTAGGTCTTCCTCTGTCCTTTTTTCTGCCGTCTCTTAACTGTTTTATTGACAATTTGTCTCTACAGGCTTGAGCTCCAAAGACAACGTGTGCAATATTTTTTGCTGAGACCAAAATCTTAAAAGCTGGTGCAACTAGCAGTTAAATAACAAATTTGTTTCCCTTTTTTCTTACTTTTTTCACCTATTATTTTCACCTGAATGCTCACTGCCATGGGATTTAGAGCAAGTCTGTTTATTTAACTTCATTTCCTTTCTTATTGATCTCTTTAAAAAATGTTTTAGTTGTGTTTTTTTTGGCTGTTACTAAACAAACATGGTGTCTCTAGTTTATTTCTGTTCATCCTTATTTTACTAAATAGATATAGAAAATGTGTTGTGTGTTTAAGGGAGCACACAACTTTCTCTGCTGCACATTCGTTTCAGCAGCAGTGACACAAACGTTTTAGCTAATTAAAATTATAGGGTTTTAACTGTAATCATCCTCACATGAGATTATTTCTTATAATTTTAACTAATATGGCAAATTTAACCAAGATAAGCTTTAGAACTCTTGATGTATCGGAACAGCAAAAAGTTCTGAACAAAGAAATTATACTATCAACAGTCTGGGAAGAAAAGGCTGCTGAATGATTTATCTGCCAGAACTTTAATTCTATTTTATTGGGACATTGGTGTTTTTGAAATTCTGAATATTAAATACTGCTCAGTAAAGGTATTAATCAACAGTATGTAATTATGTTCACTTATTTCAGTTTAATCAAAATCAGATAAATGTTGAATCATATTTTGATACATAAAATCGAAAGATTTTGCTTTATTTTTTGTTGGATTCAAAACTCCTACCTATATCAAAGATCCTGAAGCACATTTTTTGCTTTCTTGTTATAATATTTGGGGAAAAGTGAAATAAGCATCTCAGATCTAAAAAACAAAAAAACAAAACATAGAATTTGGTGCCAGCCAGGAAAAGCCAGATCTTTACTTTAACACATCTTTACTTAACACCAAAGTAAATATTTCATATATGACAATTTATCTCATGACATCCCTTTTAGAATGCCTCTTCTTTCTCAAACGTATTCCTCTCCAGCTTCTTTTTCATCTTTGTCTTCTGCACTCTCCTCCTTATTTGCTCTCTCCTCCAGTCAGTGCCAGCCTCGGTTCTCTTTGTTCTCCACTAGGTGTGGCCGATACCAGGGGGCTATAGGGGGCAGCAAACTCAGCAACAGCTCTCATACTCCGACACTGATCAGCTGCTTTTTTGTTGGTAATCTCCAGCTTTCAGTGTGGTACATACTGTCACAAAGCTATACAACGAGGGCTTTTTTTTGTGTGCAAATGCATAATGACAGTGATGTAAAATGAGAAAAAGTTGCTTGTATTTATGCGTGCAACAGCAGAAAGATAGCTACAATGTACTTTGCATTAGAGGATTTGCAGCATCATTAGAAAGCCCAGAACAATATACTGAGCATTATGTCAACTGTGGAAAATAACAAATGAGGAAAGGTTGAGTCGGGCTACACACACACTCATACGCAGCCAAATACTTCGTTTTGAGTTACTCATCATCATCACTGTGTCTGACTAAGGCATCTCCTCTTATTACAGAATGAGACCATTTAGCAAAAATCAGCTGTTTTTTTGTTTGTTTTTATTAAACCTGAACCATCCTGTAAGCATTTAACAGCTCTTGCACAGGGGTGTAAGCAGAATTAGTGAACTGTGAAACAAAATAAATGAAAGAAAAGAATTCAAGTATTCCTGTGCATAAAGTTTAGCCCTAATGAGTGGAATAAAGTAAATCTACACTGAGGATTCCTATAGGTTTTTTATCCAAAATTCCATACTTCTCCAGACTCACAGTTCCTGGATGTTTTGATCATTATTGGCTACTTTCTATAGCAGACACAATTAAGTTCACTATGATTTGATTACAGATATTTCTAGAGAGATTAGGCTTCTGGAACTACAAAAACCGGATGGATGGATGGATGGATAGATGGATGGATGGATGAATGGATGGATGGATGGATGAATGGATGGATGGAAGGATGGATGGAATAGGATAGGGTGCCATAGTGTGAAAATACATATACACTTTGCTACATATCCAGAATGCCTAGTAGTCTTGTTCAGTTGTATTTATGTATTCATCAAATGCTAGCCAAAGTGTGCCTGAAAAACAGTTTACCGATGCTATATGGCATCAAAAAACATTCAGTTACTTTATTAACCAGGTTAACTGACACAAATAAAAGAAAGAAGCTCAGCAAACCCATTTTAACTTGAAAGTCTTTGTGATTCCCACTAGATTTGGATATTTCATGGCTCCTGGCACTGAAAATGAGATCTGGATGAAGAAAAGGACTTAGCCAGTTGGGCATTTTTTACTTGAACCTGCTTGCATCACGTCCTGCGGCACAGTTTTCACAGCTTTCATCACAGTGTGCAGCTGCTGTACGCAAGCTCTAAGCCAGATGTATCAGGTGACACTGCACTCAAAACCTTCAGAGAAACTCAGTCTTACTGGCATCACTTAATATTGGAGATTAAGCACAGATAAAAAAAAGAATAATGGGGTTTTGTCAATAATCCTTATACCTGGTTGCTTGGCAATGGATTTAAAACAGAACAATAAAAAAGAAGTTAGTTGGTAAAACCATTAACCTTTTTGTGGTGGTGCAAAAAATAACTACATCCTGTAGACACAATGAAGCCACAGTATAGAAGCAAAAGCAGAACGTACACTGGTAAAGCCATGTTGGGGTGCTTAATGTTTTGAACATAAAGAGAACAATAGCCAGTCCAAAATCATGACTGTTAGGTAGTAGGTCAATCTAAATTGCCCTTAGGTGTGAGTGTACGGAGCTGTTTGTCCTGTGTGTCTCTGTGTTGCCCTGTGATGCACTAGCATCCTGTCCAGGGTGTATTCTGTCTCTCATGCAATGCTAGGCACTAGCTCCCCTGCCACCCAGCAAGGACAAGCAGGTATAGACAATGAAATAATAAAAAAGCCTTTTAAATAATCAGGTTAACATTTTACCTTTTACCTTGTCCCTAAAACCACGTTTGGGGTGCATTTACTGCATCATGGATGGGACACTAAAACACGACACTGTGTTAAAACTGAGACAGGAAGTAATGCGATAAACCAGGAAATGTCCACTATTGTTTGGAGTAAAAATGGAAGCTCTGCTCAAGGCGATATGCTCAAGAGCTGGAAGTCTTTTCGAAGAAATCACATAAGAGCAAGCTGAGATCACACAAAACGTACAGTAAACACACACATCGGTACCAATACACTTTGGGATTTTTTTAAAAGAATCTAAGGAATTCAGTGTCTTATCATACTTTAGGAATCATGTTAAGAACAGGGTTTTGTTTTCTTAATTTTTATTTTTTGCACAACTTTGACTCTTTCTTGGTGTGTTTCTGTGGCATGACATCGTACTAAAAATGCATTTTGGAAACAAATTTCTGCTTTAAATTGTATTTTTCTCATTCATGATGTGTTTTGTTTTCCACTAGGTGGAAATATTTTTTAATTAACTGTAAATCTACCACTTTTATGAGATGGGAAAAAAATCTACTTTTTGTGTTTTTTTCTTTTAAGAAAATGAGACTAATTTCTAAAAGTTTTTTCCAACCAAAAACAGACACTGGCATGTAAATACAGAAAATGTATGACCTTTTGTTATGTATTGTGAGGACTTAAGTCGAAATAGGTTGATCCATAATCTTTCCATAGAGATCTTTAAAGATATGTTTTTGTGTTCAAAGGATGCAGGTCAAGCAAAACCAGATAAGAAGGGACACCAAAGAGTTAACATCCTATTAACAGCCTCGACTACAGAGACAAATCAAATGCTAAAATTGAGGGAACCATTGATACTTGATATTTCAAAGCAAAGCTCTTAATTGGTTCCTACTGTCTCTGTTTGGTATGTCAAACAAGTCCTTATAAATTTTAGATTTAGAAAAAAAATCGAACTCCAATTGGGATTTCTCACACAATTAAATAAACTTTAAAGGTTAACAGACACCTTAATCATTGTTTGACTGATGTTTAAAAAAAAACACAGCTTTACCATGATAACACTGGCCGTTATTCTGGTCTGACTCAACGATGTAATGTTTGCTGACATGCGTTTTGCAGCTCTCCTTTACAGATTTGATTAACACAGCATTCTTACCATTGCCCCTGGAGACATCTCACTATTCTCGTACACATTCTCCCTCCTCCTCCTCTTCTCATCCCTCCAGTGACACACATAAAGCGATTGGTGTTAGAAACGGTTTATTTTCCGATTTAAACATCTAAGCTAAGCTTAAAAACCTCACCAATGTCCAAAATTCTCACAGAGCCAGAAGGACATGTTTTAAAAAAGAGCTGACATGCACAACACACTTCTCTCTGCTAACCAGTGTTTATTTGCTCTGACCGATCACTTTCTGCTCTGCTTTAACTGATCTTCTATTTTCTGTACACTTGGGTAAAGCTTATTATAGAGCAACAACACAAAAATTCACATTGATCAGAAAGTGATGAAAGTTAATTCTACACTTTTTGGTCTAAAAACGTCTTAGTGATGCCCTCTGGTTGAACGGTGGCTACTGCATTTAAATTTTGTGATTGGTGGAGCGCGGTACATCTCTACGTCACAGGCATTGACTGTGTCACAGCAGTCAGTCTCACAGACACGCCCCGTGAGTTTGGGGATAAAAATATCAGACATACCGGAGTTTGGAGTTGAATTGCGTTTTTGAGGTTACCATTATTATCACATTAGCACTTAGTTAGCATAGCTAACACTGGACCTTCTACCTTCTACCTCCGCCGTCACCGGAGATAGAGGGAGGCTTTATGGGGCCGAGCAGCCGTGAGCCGCCAATTCAAGCCGCTGGCTCAGGGCGCTGAGCCAGCGCCGCCCGAGGCCGCCGATGCTGAGGCAGAGGGAGATGGGAGGAGTCCAGTCTCTGAGTGGTAATGCTAATATAGGCTAACGTTCAAAACAGATGAACGTCAATCAGATCGATCAGTTGCAAAACTGCCAACGTTGCTTCGGTCACTGTCCTCCTGAACACACCCCGACGTGTTAAGCCCTCCGCTTTTCCTCAACACTTAGCCATACCCCTCCATTCTTCCTGGCACCACCCACTTTGTAGAATTTTTCAAATGTTGTCTGGGGGCGGGGTTATGGTTTTTCATGGGGTTTAGTTACACTTTAAATCTTGTTAAATAACAAAATATTTAGTTCAATATAAGTGACTAAATTAAATACCATTCTCATGTTCCAACATGTTTCTTCTTTTGCAGTGAAAATAGAGCCTTGCAAAAGTGCTCATAGGGTGACCCTTTCCACATTTTACCAAAGTACAAACATAAGCTTCAATGTACCTTATTAGGCTTTGGAAAACTATTGTTAGGGAATATTTCTATTAAATTAGGATTTAATTAATTATTCCCTGTTTTAGTAGGTGTGTCAAGGATAGTAGGTCATGTTAGGGACAGACAAAGCATGTGTGTAATGTTTTTGAAAACAATGTATCAGACTGATTGAACAGACGTCAGCTGGAAGATATCTACATGACTTTCTGCACAGACTATCACTATAATCAGAACTAGTACTGACAATTACCACTACAATTGTGAAGTGAAAGAAGAAGATTGGCAACTCAGTAAGGAGAATCGGTTGACACAGTAACACTCTCCACAAATATGGCATTTATGGAAGAGTCGAGAATAAAGCTTGTGTGAAAGAAGGCATGACGAGAGCTGTTTAAAGGTCTCATTCACTGTAAAGCCGTGTAATACTTGTTTTTGTTTTTTTAAATACTATCGGTCTCTCTGCGATGCATATGCATGCTGGAAGTGAACATATTCTCGAACCCCCGATGACTGCATTAGCCGCAGAAAAGAAATAGACAGCAAAAACGCGTGAGTCAGAAAAAGCCAGTCCTTTCTAGGTAAGAGGGAAAATTAGTATTCATGGTGTTGCCTACTGGCCAAATGTGAGTCCAATGTTGAAGTGACAAAAATTGAGGTTCCCCCCTCATCCGCTGGGGGCTGGCTCCAGAAAGGAGCAAGGTCCCATTGACTCCCAAGCTAAAAATGCCAACTTCACAGCACAAAAGACATGTTTACAGCCTGGTTCAAAAAACCATTTTAGGTTTAATAGGTCAAGTTTACCGTCATGACAACTCTGAGAGGTATTAATTTTTTTAATAGCTCATCATAATTTAAGCTTGAAATTATGAAAAATAGGGGGCATGTCCTTTTGATTGGCAGGTCTCAGATGAGCCGTCAGTGCTAAAGCTGGTGGGTAGCAGCTTTCTTACCCCTGCTTGTTCCAGGGAAGCTTGCAGCCTCGGCCTCATGTTAAAAGTCTAGGCCATTTCCTTTCTCTGAACTTGACCATCAGTTGCTTCTGCCATGTTTATTTGTGTTCCGTAGACCGTCCAAGAAGTCTTCTCTCCATTTTTTCGGTAGGTAAAATGATATTTCTGGTGTGCTTTTAAGATAACACTGCTTGGTCAAAAATGGGTTGAAATGATCACATTTCTTCTTTACTTTTCATATTGATTATTAAAACTTGTTTTAAATAAAATTCACATAGTTTTAGTGAAGGTTATGGACCAACAAGGCTTCACGATTTTATTTGACAAAATTCTTGAATCTACCTAGAAGGCAGAGGGGTAGCAAAGTCGCTCAACTGAAGATTTTTTGGCTAAAAGCACCAGCTAACCTCTATTCTTCAGCAAGGAAAGGGAAGATGGTCAAAGTTGATGAGAACAGCAACTCTAAACATATAGCCAGACCTGAAGTTGACCCAATCTAAGTCCAGCTCTGAATCCAACAGAAAATGTGTGGTAAGACTTAAGAGATGACGTTCACTGAAGCTCAGCATCTATTCTGACTAAGCTTGAGCCATTTTGAAAGGAAAGGGTATGAGTGTTTCTTCAAAGCATCCTAAATCTTTATTCTGATTCTCTGCTCCCACTTGGTCTTGCTAACCAACGCAACAATGAAGCTGAAAGATGGTTTAGAATATGATTTCTTTGTTGATAAGATGCAGCATAATAATCAACAGCTTCTTACTGAGTGTAATATTTGTAGTTACAAGTTGTTTGAAAAATGACTTTCGACCACTTTTACAGCTTGAAAGAACTGTGATGAACGAAGGTTTACATCAGAATAGTTTACATGAAAACAGTACTGCAGCAACATTTTGATTTCATCTAAATCTTACTCTTCTGCCTTTGTTTGCATGTCATCTTAGGCGTCAAACAGGAATGCCTAACTTTCTTGCCGCTGGTTTAGGCAGTTCATAGACTGGAAGAACAAAATTGGAAGTTATGTCGTAAGAGTTAAGGAGGGAGAAAGTCTCTTTGAAGGAACAGCAATTCTTGGTAATGATTTCCAGAGTGGCTAAGTTCAGAGAGACGGAATAATCCTGGAGCCCGACTTGCCAAGATTTTATACAAAGTGATGTACACGAACTATGAGACAGAACCTACAGCTAAGAACCAAGACTGGTGCTTTAAAGTCCTCTGTCTGGTTTTGGGAGGGTGGTCCTCTATACGGCCTCTTCATGCTGGCACATGATCAATAGGCCTGTAAATGTTTTTGGCGCTAGCGGTACAAGAGGCATAAAACATTAAAGCAACAAAGTGAAGCACAACCGTATGGGAGAAAGAAACAACTGTAAAGCGTGTGCATGTATACGTGTATGGGTGGTGGAGGGAAGAAATGCACTAGAAGAGCCATGAAACATTATAAACTACACCATGACATGTTCTACAATCATAGGGTAGCTTATTTGTCCCTCTTTGACTTGTTTGTGGGACAAGGAAAAGACAGAGAACAGACCCTATACATGTTTTGGTGTTCACATGTAACTAGGCAAGACATTAGCTCTTTAAAAAATTTTAATGCTGTATATTTTCAACATCTCATCAATTACACTTGGTCTCTCTTATGGGCATTCATTTATCAAACTCTGTTTTTACAGTGGATGTATAGATAAATCGACACAAGGAGTTTACATGTAATTTGTTTACATATAAGCGATTACTTAAGTGTACCTTCAACAACTCCTTACATGTGAAATTATGTAAGTCACTCTTGTTATAACTGCTCCACTCATCACTGGCTCCTCAGAATCTACCAAACTGTATATACACCTAATGTAAATACAGTTTACCTCATGCTGTATAGTATACAGTGTATATCTAATGTATACCTAATGTTGTATATGTACCTAATGAACTTAAACCCAAACACCTCTGCTCACAGATGACTGACTATCCAAAGCATATATATACATCATGTACTTCATGTAACTTCAAATGCAAGCAGTAGCAGAGGTAGATCTAGCCTGAGGTCAACACAAGTGTTAAATGACAACAGTGATAAGTGATTGGAAGTTGAGCCTGCGTGCAGCTTTTTGACACTGGTAACTTGATAGGCTGCATTTGTGACAAAGTATACCTCCACTCAGTAGGAGCTGCTGAAAGGGAGACGACATCCTGCATCATCTTATTTGTAGAGGAAAGGTATAGCAAGGAAAAGCCTCAGAAGACCTGTAACTATCTTTTATTTTTTCAAAAAGAACAAATACTAGCACATTTTTCTTGTTTTTTCTCCCATTTAAACAACATAGTTTTGACACAAGAAATGTTTAATTAGCAGGAAAGTGGAAGTGAAAAACCTTCTCTTTTTCAGATTCAAATCCACATTCCACATGTTCCAATCTGTGGACTTTGCAACAATCCTCTTAACCTGTGCGACCCTATGACGACCCCCAGCAGGGCCACAGAAAAACATATGTTCATCCTCTTAAAGAATGAGAGGTCATTTAATCAAATTGAACAAAAAGTCCAGCATTAGGTGTAAATCAGCTGCACCTTTCCACACTTACTTTTTCTCACTGGAAAAACGATCACTGTACTACATTCAAAAGTTGTCTCATAACTATATACAAATACAGAAATAGAAAGGCTTTACAACTATTCAAGCTAAGACTAATGCTGAACAAGTAACAAGGGCTGTGTTTATGGACAACCCTGAGCATCCTCTTTATTAAACTGTCATACAACATCAGAGTGTCTTCACTCGGAGGCTTCTTCAGACCTGGTGTAATACAGACCACAGCAGGAGATCCCTCCCTCCCACAGCCATCAGCATTTACAACTCTCTGAACAAAATGAAATAATATTTACAGAGTTACAACAACACTTAATTCCCCTCTGCGATCAATAAAGTACAAATAAATTTTACCTGATGAATCACATATAATTTAAGTCTGGCTGGTAGATAAAGATTTTAAATGAATTTCATTGAAGCAAGAAGTTTGTTTCTGATAGGAAATGAAGCACACATCGCCCAAAAGATAACAAAACTGTCAGGATGTGCCGCTTGTTAAAGTAAGGATCCAGGCGCAGACGTTGATGAAAGGTGAAAACCAAGATTTAATGGTGCGACAACACAGAGAAGGGTTTTGTCCATACACAATGATCCGGCCCTGAGTGAAGGATCAGACGGAACTTAAATAGGGCAAACAGATGAGGAGAATCAGGTGAGGCATATCAGGAACAGGTGCAGTGAATAATCATAATCAGGGGCAGAGCTCTACAGGCTCTGACAAAAACAATGTAAAGGGAGTATTTGTTTTTGAGAAAATATTTTCAGTGATCGGTGGAAAAAAATTGACATCACAAATATATATATATATATATATATATATATATATATATATATATATATATATATAATGTTATGTAAAGGTTCAGTTCCACAACATTTGCACGGATGTTAATAAGCAAATAATTCCTCTATTGTTCAGAAGAATACAATTCAATTCAAAATTACTTTATTGATCCCAGAGGGAAAATAAGTGTTGTTGTAGCTAATTCTTCGAGGAGTTGTAGATCCTGAGGGCTGTGGGCAAGAAGGATCTCCTGTGGAAGCTTTTGACTGAAAACATTCTGTTATTGTAGGATATTCCCATAAGGAGGATGCTCAGGGATGTCCAATATTAATAAGAAACGGCCAGCTTTACATTCAGAAAATTTTAAACAGTTAGTTTGCCTTAGCAACTGACTAAAAGATGAATAGGTTAAAAGGGTCACGTGTAAATGTGATTGTGGGGTTTAAAACAAAAGGTCCATGGATCTTTCCTGTATTTCCTTTAAGAAAAGAGGAAAAGATTAATTTTTTTGTCCTTTATTTACACCAAACATGGTAGTTTTTCAGTCATATTTAGAAATGGTAATTAATCATGATTAATTCACAGTTACAATGTGATTAATTGATAACATTTTCTATCATTTAACAGCCCTAATAAATAATATATAAAGTTTTCCTATAATGGCTGACCAACTTTCAGCAAGTTTCCACTAGTATTTTAAGAGGCAGAGTTGTTTTTGTGTGGTCGAGTTCGATTGACCATTCGCACCTCCCGAAATGAACCAGACTTTCTGGCCAAATGAACTAGATTTTGATTAAAGCAGACTAAACAGGGCTGGTGTGAATGCACCCTTAGGCAAATTTCTGCTTGGGCATGAACAGAGGTGCCAGGAGATGTGTCCTGTCCCATGTGCTGTTTGATCTTCTACATTTGTAAGAAGACTCCAGTCCATTGATACCCTTCAGACAAGATAAACTTAAGTAAATTCCTAAACTGCTGATTTAAAAATTGTAATCATTGGCAGGAGTTCTCAGCATTTTGTTCCTGAGATTTTTACAAGGGCTTGTCCATCACTGTGTGAACAGTGTAAGAAAAAGATGAAACTGAGGCCTAAGGTCCCAAATCACCACCTCAAATGAGTAATGGGGCCTTTGTCCGTGCTCCCATCACCATCTATGCCCTGAGCACAGGCCTTGACCCAATCACAGAGATTGATAAATAAGACACACATTTGCAGTTGTTTACATGGGTCTGCTAAATCTTGCCCCACTTAGGGACAAGACACAACATCATGAGACAGACAAACAGTGAAATTTAGATTGGACTATTCCCAAACCTGATTAACGGTTACTTCTTTCCTTTACCTCTCTTTTTTCCCTGTTCTATGCACATTCAAACCAACCATTAGATTCATTTCCTCACAGCTGAGTCACCCTGCAGGAGGTCAGTAGTAAACTACATGCCAGATGGAGAATACAGTGTAGCGCCGCTGAGATCATTGTTGATAATTCACTTTTTCCCACCATTCAATAAACGAGCAGGAACATAGCACAAAGGAACATGTGGGAGTTTTCTAAGAGTGCAATTCAAATTGTGAGACATGGAAAAGTGAGACAAATAGTGATGTAATTAGCATAATAGTAAAATATCAGCACTGCAGGACTAGTGCTACTGTGAGTTGCAGCATACTGTTGACCTTCAGCCAATAACCAGCAACACTCAAGATCACGTAAAGTAATGGCTGAGGAATTTGGTGCAAAATTTGCTACTGCCAATTTTACCACCAACCAAATTGTTTAGGAGATGAGGTGAGAAGGGATTGTGTGGGGACTGAGGAAGCAGCATGCCTCATATGATTAGCTGTACCTGATCATTGGAGAGAAACCCAGAAGAGTTTTAATGAAGGTAAAACAGGGAGAGGTGGGTTATATGAAAGTGAGACCAACGCCTTAGACACCCTCAGGGTAAACGTTACAAAGGTCCTTGTGTGTCCAAGATTTACTGCATACACAAACGTACAGCAGGATGTGCTGTGTATAATGTTTTCAGTTATGAACTGTGCGTCTGGCTTAGTGAATGAGTATAAAACGACAGAGTGAAGAAGAGCAAAAATAGGAAAAAGAACAGACCTCTGATATGGAAACTGAGAGAGTGGACTAGTTAAAAACTGCTCATGGTAAATCACAGTAATAGTTCTCTTTGAAAACTCCCATAAGAGTGGGCCAGCAGAGGGACGCTGCTGGCCAGCTTAATGGTGCAGATAAAATCTCTATAGTTGGACCATAAACGAGCGTCTCTGTTTCCATAGGTCTTCTATAGTCTGCATCTCACATTACCTCCATCCTGACTCTGTGGTCTGCTCACTAACCCAGCCTGACTCCCAACTCCTAAACCTGTCTGGTTTTTCCTTAAGGTGCCAATAATCATGGACCAGCAGTTCCCAGACCAGGAAGAAGAGACCAACAGAGTGGCTAGAGGACACTAGATAAGAAATTGAGAAGTGGCAATATTAGGGACTTTGTATTAAGCAGCTACTTAAGCATTTTATGTTTTAATTAGCTACAGTTTATTAATTGCTTTTCTTCAAGTTTATTTCATTTTCATTCAACAAGCTTTTAGGTTTAAAAAATCATATGTCCTTACAATGTGTTTTACAATTATTTATTTATTACAGACAACTTTTTCTGTGATGATTTTTTTTCATTTTTAAACCACATTTAGTTTATCAGGAATAAATATTCATTATTTTAGAATCAAAAGGGTTATAAAATGGATTTGTTATGCAATGATTTTCACATTTTATACTGGACCCATTGTTTTAAAAAGCCTGTCTTTTTATCCATCGAAGCCTGGTATTAATGCAATCCTAAGAACACTACCACAAGGTAACCATATTATACCACATTGTTTGCCAACCAACATTAAGTAGAGTGAAAACTACTGACTATAGTTAACAAGACCTTCACCGTTTTTAAACAATGTGTCTACGTCTACATACTAATCCTTTTAACAAGTGGAAAATAAAAGAATACAAATATTGCCAGCTTGTAAATTCCAGTCAACATGTAAATCTGGAGAACTCATACAACTCTATCCCCCAAGACCATTTGCAGAGAATGCTTTGGGAATAATGGGGTACTTTGGTTGGTGTTAATAGATACCCGGTCTTTGTATGCCCAAATAAAGAGTTGTGTTCATATTCTTGGTCCAGCTCGTGCGGTTTGGGCTGCCCCTTGTCACTGAGCCTATTTGTGTTCTTCATGGACAGGAGTTCAAGTTTCAGTCATGGAGGAGGGTACCTAGATTGGGAAACATTGAAGTCCTGTATTTGCTTTTTGCAGATGACGTGGTTTGGATGGATGGATGGATGGATGGACTGCAAGGGAATGTCCGTCAAAACATTTCCTGTTCTATAAGAACAGAGCTAATAGTGAATTTCTGTGTTCAAAGCAGTATAATCAAGATGTACAAAACATTTGTTGTACTGACACTTTTTAAGCCACAATATTTAGCATCATTGGGTTAAAGGATGAAATTAAATCCCAAAATGGTCAGAGATTTAGGAAAAGTACTTCTTCCCTAGTTTTCAGATAGATTTTCAGTAAGTTGAAGAAATATATTGATAAAGATCTGAAGCTCTCACATTATTTTATTTTTGTTAACTGACCACCTGCAATCAATTTTTTTTATTTCTTTTGTTTTAGTTTTGTTTTACTGCATTAATGGACTGTGTGTTAATTCTTGAACACTGCTCTCCTTTGTTCAATAACATGTCAAACAAACTCGGTATCTATCTTTGATCATAGTCATATTATGCACCCTGTGTCACAAACAGGAACTATGCAGGTTTTCTATGTATTTGGTTGGCCCATCTACTCCTGCATGTCAGTCAAAACTTTGCTCAGCATTCTTTTGCATACTTCTGGTCACATGTAATAGAGTAAGTCCCTGCTTGACCAACTCAAATATGATGGAAGTTGCAGCTGAGACTCACAGATGGAACTGTCAGCTGTAATTCTGTCCGAGGTTCTGAGATGTAAATGTACCTTTGTTTCTCACACCTGAGAAATCCCAGTTCATCTGACACGTGTAAACTGTTTTGCCCAGCTTTGCACAAACCCCGACTTCGTATGAATTCAATCCCTCAGCTACTGTTGGCTTCAAAAAGAGGGGGACACTGATGGATAAAGCAGATTTTATATTTGCACCTCTGATTTAAGTTTAGAATATCTGGTGCAATTTTGTTTAGAGAAGCTAATCTTAAGGAATAATTTTTGTTAAAAGACAATAAGCAGTGATCTTACCTGCAATAGGTAACTGTCTTGACATCTTAATTTCCCAAAAACTAAATGCATAATCGGTGGAAAGTTAATATCAAAAGCTGACTTCGACTCTCTTTAAACAACAGCAATTTCGAAAACATCATACCGGATTCCGTAAAATCTATTTATAAACCTTTGAAGTGTTGTCACGCGTACATTAAATGGTTATTTGCAAAAAAGCTGATATTATTTACATGAAAAACTGAAGTAGGAGGTGGGATTTACTTCTTTCAGCTTTAGTCCGTGAGGCAGACACTCTGTTTACTTTTAAGGCCAGGCTTAAAACTTTCCTTTTTGATAAAGCTTATAGTTAGAGTGGCTTAGGTCATCCTGAGATATCTCTGTAGTTATGTTGCTATAGGCTTAGACTGCTGGAGGACAAACTTACCAATTTTCTTCACTCTGCTACTTCCTTTTCTCCTACGACTCTCCAGTTGTATTACAGTACATTCTGTTATTTCGACTGTTAACTTTGTTTTCTCTCAGTGTTTTTCTCCCCATAGAAGATATACCTGGTCTGGTATCCTGCTTGGCTGCAATGCCCTTTTGGACGGGGGGCATCGACTGGGATGGTGCTCTCAGTAACTGAACATCCGCTGTGTCCTGTTATCAACTTTTTACTTTCTGTAACATAGAAAGTTCTCTTATATCAGATCTTCTGTTCCTTCAGTGTCTCTGCTCTGTCTTCTCAAACCCACAGACGGTCGTGGCAGATGGCCGCTCTTACTGAGCCTGGTTCTGTTGGAGGTTTCTTCCTGTTAAAGGGGAGTTTTTCCTCTCCACTGTCGCTACATGCTTGCTCAGTATGAGGGATTGCTGAAGGATTGCTGTGGTTGGAAATCTGCCCAACCTCACGCCAATGACTGACGCAATCTGCTGGGATTCCTTAAATAGGAAACTTTTTAACTGATTGGAATGTTTGTATAAATGTATTGAAATAACTTCTTGTTAAGTGCCTTGAGATGACATCTGTTGTGAATTGGCGCTATATAAATAAACTGAATTGAATTGAATTGAATAGAAGTAAATTATATGGTAAAGTCACTGAATAAGCCAGCCTGAGTGTATGAGTGTGTGTGTGTGCGTGGTTGTTTTATTTGTGCGAAATGTAGCCAATAAGAACTCCAAAATCACACAATCAAACTCTGCTTTTATGAACATCCACATTTAAATATGTGCACAGAGGTCGGCAGGACAGTGAATACAAAGAGAAAGCATTCACCCAAAATGAGTAAGTGATGGATTTATTAGGTGTATAATTGCCACAGCCCTCCATTATCCTGGCTGTCAATCTCTGTTTGCGTCCAGTTTGCATGTGTGCACATGTGTGCTGAAGGGCGCAATATTCACCAAAGTTGGATTATTGGAACACTAAGCACGCTAGCTCGCACACAGACCACGCAGACCACCAACACTGTGTTAAGCTCATATACCTAGATATTGGATCAGAGAAAAAGAAGAAAAACTAGCACCAATGCTTGCAATGTCAGAAGCCTGGAGAGTCGTGCCAGAATTGATCTTTTTAATCAAACTTGACCTTGTGATAATGATGACCTCCGACCAGTCCTTTAAATCACACAGATGAAATAATGAGTCAAAGAACTAAGAACACTTTACTTTAACATGCACAGGACGAGTCATATTAGATATATTACTGAAATCATGAAAATCCAAATAAAAATGAAGGGGAGGTCAAAAACATATGAAGTTTTAAGTTTAGAACAAATGAAGATAAAAGAAAATTCTACTCTTTCGCAGTCAGTTCTGAATTCTGAGCTTCAACCATGTGACATCCGGACTTTGCTGCAAGGGGGCGTGAGGAATTAATTAAGATACATGATTCTTCCTTTACAAAACACTTTGGAGCATTTATCAGAAAACGTGACATATAGGTGTGCATTGTAGAAAAATGTGTAACCTGAATAACCCTTTGGGGTTCACATCCACTCCACTGTTTAAAGAGAGACAGCTGCAGAAAGGCAGGACTAAAGTGCATCTCAAAAGATTTGTGATTGGATAAAGAATCTGTGGTCTGCCATCAAGAGAACTTTCAATGAGTAATTATCCAGAGAATAAAGGAAAGCATTCAGTCCTTGCCGTAGTCTCCAGTTTTTGTATTATGCTGAAACGACAGGGATAGAAATGGCTTTTCAGTGTCACTCTGGGATTAAAAAAGCATATAAACACATCTATGAACACATGGAAAGCCAAGTCCTATAAACTGACATGAATAGGTTTACTACTCCAGTTTGAACACACACACACACACACACACACACACACACACACACACACACACGAGCAAGATATTGAGGCAGCCTGTGAGGTGATTGTTACCAGATGAGGGGGGGCGGGGGTCATCAATCCAGCTCTACTCAGTGACACACAAAAGATTGCAGCGACATTTCCCTTATCCTATCCTCATGTGTGAGGATGCACATATGTTTGTGAGAGAAAAAAAAAGATTTTCAAGCTATTTCAAGCTGTTCCAGGGGGAGGGCTTGTTTTGTTAATGAATGAAGGCTACCCCCCTTTCCCTTATTAGATGAGCTGGCAGCTGGCCTGTGTATTTCTCATTTAAATGGAGAAATGTTTAAGTTGACAATCATGAAAACAAAGGGCATCATTCAGAGCCACAGTGAAGGCTGTGGATATTGCATGCGTGTGTGTGTGTGCCTTTATGTTAACCGAAACACACAGATGTGGAAGTGCTTGAGCTAAAACGCTTAAATTAACCTGAACTGCCAATTTTAATCAGAGTAACACAGGAAAAGCTGTTGACTCGAGTCGGGCAATTTTCAGCTTGATAGGCCATTACCTGTGACTGGACAGTCGTAAATTCAAAAAACGAATTTCTTTCTGATCAGTAAACGCAACATATCAGGTGCTACCAGATCACTCTGTCAGCAACTCTATTCACTGTGGATATGTTACTTATTAAAGAAGATACAATAAGTTAGCTATTTTGAATATAAGTGAGGTGTTTAAAAAACAGAGATGTTACTAAGATAGTCAAAGTTGATAATTCAATGTTGATTTTGGGTCAGAAACATTTATTTTTAGTTTGGGTTGACAGATATTGAAAATATATAATTAAATCAACATTTTAAAAAATCTGTGCTGCAATGGTATACTTTTTAGTTGAGATATGAAACTGGGAATCTGAAGAATGGGAACAGTTCATACATTCAAAATAAATGATGTGGATGGAATTGAGTAATTTCTTATGTAGAGAAAATGTTGAGGAAATTTGTGCTGAGAAAGAAAATCAGTTACACTAAAAATGATGAACAACCTAAAGTAATTTGCATTTTGTGTTGTGTTAAGTGTAGCTGACATTTAAGTCAACAAGTTCTCTTAGATTTGTTACAATGTACTTAAACTTCTTTAAAGCTTTTTTCGTTGAGTCTGATAAGACTAGCATTTTGCTAAATGTTCAATTAGTAACAAAGGCTGCAGAGATATCTGGAGATGGAGTAAGATGTAGATACAATGTATGCTGATTAATGACTGAGAATATGCTATTTCAAATTTAAACAGTCTTTTGGAGAGGTAGCAATACTTTCAGCAGACAGCAGCAAGGATGTTTAATTTTTTAGAGCTTTCAGTCTCTGTCATGGAACACACTGGGGTTCGGAAATGTATGCAGCCTTTTAGTAATGCTCTTCATACTAACGGTTCTACTTGCAAATATAAGGTGCAAAATGCAACTTAAAATGTTATCTCCATAATCATTTTGTCTTTGTTTTAGGATATTAGTGAAATCCTGTCTTACAGTGACTGTTTTCACACAACACAACAGTATGGTCCTAGTTTAAATGATTAAAGACAGCCAATAGCAGAAAGGATAGGTGAACATACTTTCAATGCTGTTAATTTAAATTTCTATAAAGAGATTAGAATCTTTTAAAATTAATCATTTAATCTCGCAAGTTAAAAGCTTTTATGAAAACAGATAAAAGATTAGCTGCAAAGTTATACCGTAAGTGCATCTTTACTTCAAATAAGCACAAGAAGTAAGAAAGTAAGATGGAATAACCCTAAATGTGAATTGACTTTTCCGCTAATTGAAACCACTGCGCCTGGGCTGCTGCTGTGCCAGCCAAATTGGTTCATGCCTAGCATATTTACAGTTGTGGGAAGAAGGCATTACCTCAGTTTACCCCAAAGCTGCAGTAGACCACAGGGCTTTAAAGGTGATACAAATACATCGGGCTCACGGTGTTCCTATGCAGCTGGACGGGTATTATTTCCCTCACTTCATGCCACACTTCAGATGTCGTAAAAATGAAGCACATTGAGAGCTCACTCATGCAGACATATTATCCATCTTCACAGTGTGCATGAAATTATGCCACAAAAGCTTGCTCACGTCCAAACAAAACACATCGTTCTTCAAGCAAAAAGAACAACTATGGAGAGTTAAAGTTTGTTTTTTAGGAAGGTATATGAACACGTTTTAGCATTAGTAATGCAACTGTTTTTTTTTTTTTTTCAAATTACAGAAAAGTGTTATTGTTCAAACAGCTGCATGTAATTGTAAGTATTAATAAGTCTGAAGCCGAGAACCAAGCACATCTATAGAGGGAATGTATTTATCTTTACGTATGTTACATATGACCCATCCAGCATTAATTCAGATTATTTGGGTTTCGATGTAATTTTTCAAGCTATGATTTGCTATAATTCGCTTATCCTGCTACTTTGCTTAGACAAGGCAAAAAAAATTTAATCAGTGCTTATCAGAGAATAAAGACAACAACCCCATTCCCGCATAATTCCCTCTGTCTCCCCCCACCTCCTTCCTCTCGTTTTTTGTGCTTCCCTGTGGTCCTGATAGTCTCGTTTCCATGGTTACCACTGAATGATGGCTGCAACCGTTTGAAAACCATCACACTTATCCCCCCAACACACACATACACATGCTATCTGCATGGAGTAACGGCGATCATCATTCACATGGGTACGTGCTCATGCGAGAAGTGTCTGTCTGGTTCTTGCTGAGCACGGTCGCAAAAACATGACCCCACTCTCCCTCTGACACCCAGGAAAAATATGTCAGCTTGGAAGATTCCTCCCTTCATGCACTCACACTTTTATCCGCACTCCTCTGGTTCTAATTCACAATAACAGATGGAGTCCCCCCAGCCATTATGTACTTATCAATAGCATGTAGTGCATCGCAGTTATAGCTTTAATTTTGAAAAACAAAGAGGAACACCTTGCTTAAATATCAACCAGACAGATCCTTTCTTTGTTAAAAAAAAAGGCAGTGCTAAAACACCCTGCAAGGCTTAAATAGCCACAACCAGTACAGACAACCATTGCCCATTGCACTGGGGAATATGCAATTCCCCAGTGCAATGTTCTAGTTTTTTAATTCATGTATTAATATATCTGCAATGTCTAACAGTGTGTGTGCTAGTAAGGTGTGGGAGAAAGAAACAGCCTGTTTCAAGGGCACACACAGACAGAGGTGAAGTCATGCACATGAACACTCACACACACTTACACAAACGTGTAGCAGTGATGAATTGGCTTTCCACCACCTCCCCCTCTCCTCCCTCCACATCTCTCATTGGCATGGTAACCGTCAGCATCGCCGCTCCCTCCTGCCTTCATCCTTTTTCACACCAGCCTTCCCTTTCATCAGTCTTTTATTGCTGTCTAAAATCTGCTGAGTTGAGATCTTTCCAGTGCCTTTTACCACTGTACAAGTCAATCACAAACCAAACCCGCTTCACTGCTTTATTGTGAAATACAGCTTCAGTCTGGTTTTAGAATAAATTTGGACAAATCAGGTCTGTATTTTGGAATCAGACACTAGTAAACACTAGTAAATTAATCATTTCTAGGCTAATAGTCTGCGCTGTAGCACTTAGTGGCTGGCAGACCCCATTATCTTTTTTGTCTAAAGAATTTGTTTAAAGAATGTATTTGTATAATGGTGCAGAAAATACATATATTTAGTACCTACAACCAAGCAAGACTTATGGCTCTCACAGACCTACTCCTTTAAGATGCTCTTCTATTCTCCACTCGTTACCTGTATTAATGGCAGATGTTTGAACTTGTTATCTGTATAAAAGACACCTGTCCACACCTTAAAACAGTCAGACTTTAACCTCCACCATGGCCAAGACCAGAGAGCTGTCCAAGGACACCAGGGATAATATTGTACACCGGCGCAAGACTGGGATGAGCCAAGCTTGGTGAGAAGAGATCAACTGTTTGACCAATTAATAGAAAATGGAATGAATAAAGATCACTGACAATCTCCCTCGACCTGTGGCTCCATGCAAGATTTCACGTCGTGGGGTACACATGATCTTGAGAACGATGAGAAAACAGCCCAGAACTACACAGGGGGAACCTGAAGAGAGATGGGACTACGGTAACAAAGGTTACTATAAGTAACACACTGTTGTCATGGATTAAAATCCTGCAGTCTCCATGCCTAAACCAGCACATTTCCAGGTCCATCTAAAGTTTGCCAGAGATCATCTGGATGATCCAGGGGAGGATTGGGAAAATGTCATGTGGTCAGATAAGACCGAAATAAAACACTTTGGTATAAACGCCACTTGCTGTGTTTGGAGGGGAAGAATGCTGAGTTGCATCCCAAAAACACCATACCCACTGTGAAGCATGGGGTGGAAACATTATGCTTTGGGGCTGCTTTTCTGCAAAATGGACAGAACGACTGATCCGTATTAAGAAAAGGGTAATTGGGGCCATGCATTGTGAGATTTTGGGCAAAATCATCAGTGAGAGCATTGAAGAAGAAACATGACTGGATCTTCCAGCATGACAATAATCCCAAACACACCGCCCAGGCAACGAAGGAGTGGCTATGTAAAAAGCATTCCATGGTTTTGGAGTCGCCTAGCCAGTCTCCAGATCTCAATCCAATAGAGAATCTGTGGAGGGAGTTGAAAGTCCGTGTTGCCAAGCGAGAGCCCCAAAACATCACAGCTCTAGAGAAGTTCTGCATGGAAGAATGGGCCAAAATACCAGCTACAGTGTGTGTAAACCTGGTGACCTACAGGAAATGTTTGATCTCTGTTATTGCCAACCAAGGTTACTTTACAAAGGATTGAAGTTAACTTTTGTTATTGGCCAAATACTTATTTTCTGCACCATTTTGTAAATACATTCTTTAAAAATCATACAATGTTATTTCCTGGAATTTCTTTTTCACATTATGTCTCTCATAGTTTAAAATCACAGACCTCTCTCATCTTTTTAGTGAGAAAACTTGCACAATCGGTGGCTGCCAAATTTATTTATTTTTTTTGCCCCACTGTATGTGTATCAGATGTGGGAGGAAAAAAAGTGTCCTCTTAACAAAGCTGGATGTTGCTTGACTCAGTTTTTAAACTAACAAAGAAATCAAACAATACAAACTATAGCAATAGAGCTCTGTTAAACTTGTGACCATTTTCAGCCTATTGAACTAAAACCTTCACACATTGCCACAGAATGAGAGACTCTTGCTCAAGCAGACTTATCCGCAGCAGAATACACAAAGAATCCCTACACACTGATGCAATGAGAGTTGAGATCAAAGAGGTGGGTGTTGATGGTGCAGCTAAAGCAGAACTAGAGTTAATGACTCCCACACCTGCACCCATTGAAGGTTGTAGAGAGAGCAGGCATTGGCCATCTTGCCAAAACCAGCTGGAAAATCCAGTCCGCATGGATGTGCAATGTACAAGCTAGTGTGAATGAAAAACCTATTTTATACAAATACACTTTTTTGTTTAACTATGCGTATTTACCTATTATTCGGAATCTAATTCATTAAAAATGTTTATCTATTAGTCATGATTTGAATCCTTGAAGCTCAGACTCAGAGAGCAATTTAATAACAGCATGGTTCACTTCATTAGAATATAAAGTGTATATATAGCAATTGCAGACTTCATTGTATCATCTGTTCTGCACTTCCTGTGATCTTACTTTCTCCATCTGCATGACTTGAAAGAACAATTCTTCAGATTAGAAACAAAGGCTTAAGAGGAGAAAATACCCTTCGATAGATTTGCATTAGTCTTCTCATCCGGCATGAGAGAAGCAGTTCTGGCACTCTTAAAACCTTGCAATCAAGCAGCTCCACTGTAATTGTCCCCTAGAGCAGTACACAAAATATGCCATACAGTCAGCCAGCAGTGTGGGTGTCGACTAGCTTGCATGTGTCCCTGTGTTTGTGTGGAAATGTGAGCCTAGATAAATGTTTGTGCACGAGAAATGTGTGTTTGTTTGTGTGAACAGCACTTGACAGACTCAGAAACTCCTTCCAGGGTTCGAAATGGATTTTTCCCAAGAGAGAGGGATGCTAGCTGATACACAAATATCTGCAACTAATATAGACACAAAGGAAGATTGGATCACTCAGCAGAGACAAATGGTTTCTACAGCCAAACGGTTTCTACAGCCAAACAATTGATACGGTTATTGAGTGTCAATAGACGTTTTCAAAAGACACACCGTGGCAGCATATTAGGGTAATATTATCGGCAGGGTGTGTCTTTTGAATGCGACGTGGCAAGGCGCGAATATTGCAGCATTTGTGCCGGCCTGCTTGATAGTAATATTACCGCAATTCTGACGCAACGCTGGACTTATGAATGAAGATCATGCCTTGGCGCAACAGAGGGTGATGTCATGATGATGTGTGGAATGTGCGCTTAGGCCAGCAACAGTATTTAAAATGCAAGTAAACATGGAGAGTTCATTTAGCATTTGTAAGCTGTTTCAGCTGGAGTGATGCAGAGGTCCGGGAGCTTCTAGCCTTTAGAGATGAAGAGCAGATTGCCAGACAGTTCACGGGGACTGTGAAGGACAGCCACCTTTTGGAGCGGCTTCAATCGGGGAAAAAACAAGTTTCGTCCTAGCTATTTTGTCTGTTTACCACGGACTCTTCCGTCTCACAGTTTATATGAAACCCTGCTCGTCAACAGCCCAGACATCACCCCCACATCCCCCTTTATCCCGCCATCATGTAATCTTTTGTGAAAAACAGCTGATCGCGGTTTATTGCCACCACAGGCTGATCACTTATGTATGACCAAAAGACTCACTGATGCCGGCATTGTCTTTTGAAACAGCCTAATAAAATTGCAACTCAAGGTTCACCTGCAAATAATAACTCAATATTCATAGTGTTCTTTGAAGAAATAAAAAATCATCTGTTGACTGTATTTTGTACCACAACTGACTGACTGTACACCAGCCAATTGGAAACTCAAAATGTCACTGATTTTCTGTTGGTGAACACCTTTATAAGCTCTACCACGCGTGCTGACAACAAAACTCTTCAGTGTGAAAGTTATTACAGCAGAGTTGGTCTGGTCTCTTATATCATTTTAGCTTTCAAATCTGTGTCTGACAAGGAACATGATGGATTTAGATATGCTGGCATTCTTTTGGAAATCTAAGACTTGTGGTGAGGGTTTGTATTTTCAAGGGCAAACACTATGAGAGTGGTGTTTCTAATTCATAATGCTCCCAGCGCTAATGCTGCTTCCCAGAAGATATGAGATCCTAGGGTTCGGTTTGTCTTTGTTTTAAAAGACATTGTCCAGAAATCTCTGATCAGTGAATCTATAATTTTAAGTAGGTCTTTAAGATATGCCATTTTTAAGATTTACATAATCAAATCCACATAACAAGTATTGCTTTCCACTTTTTGAAAACAAAAAGGGAAAGGGATTAGGAACTAGGACACTGAAATCTATTGCAGTTGGTGCATGCAGGTTTCCCTGCTGTAATTTATTTTGATTCCTTCAACATGAACCCAGTTAAAATCATCTACTTCCAACTAGTTTAGTATTTCTGATAGCTTCTAAATGCTGAATTCTCTACAACTGACATGTTATTTCAAAGCCAAGAGATTTATTCCAAGTTGTATAAAGAGGTTCCTAAACTGCACACTGCACACAGGGCGTGTTTGGCCACAGCAAAACCGTTCCAAAACCACTGAGCTGAAAATGGGCCACGTGCACAGAAAAATGTTGGTTCTCCTAAATTGACATTAAATCTGACACATCCTTACTCAAAAAGTTAAATCACATACAGCAGCAAGAGCAAAAATGGGCATAAATGAGAAGATTTACCTTACCCCAGCCAACACCTCAGCCACGCCAGAAGGCTGTAAATGTAATCAGTGCGAAGTTAAAACGTCACATTGCAACTACTGTTTCATGTCAGAGAGATTCATCTCAGAGTCCTTTTGCAGCTCAAATAAAAACATCTTATGTGTGATCTGAATTCTGTCATAGCGCTTGTAAGAGCTAGACTTTGTGTGGATTGCAGAAAGGGAATACTGAAAAGTGACGGGGGATGAAGAATTATTTTCCGTTAATGGCAAGTTACAGTAAGGCTGCTTGAAAATAGAAAAAAAGACCACCATGAAGCGGATTAAATGTGGCTTTTTTAGATGAATATTCAAATGCTACCCATGTAAGACTTTTGAAATATATTTCGAATTTAGGGGAGAAAAGCAGTTATTTCTACATGTCAAAAATATCAGAAATATATTAGATTTTAACTATTTATGTCTAAGCTCCCAGTTCAGAAGTAAACCAAATTCTGAGCTTTAATCTTTATAAAAAACATTGTGAATTAATACTCTGCCTTTGGGGGAAAATAATATTTGTTGTCATCTCTCTTTTATTCATTCAAGTCATTTTGACCTTAAAGGTGAAGATTTTCACAGTTCATTGAAACAGAGTCAAGCAGTTCCCCACGTTAATGGGAACGTTATTTCCACTCCTGTTGTACTTCTATCCCCATCTGACACACAGCTGCCAACAACTGCATGCTTGCATGCACGAGGGCTGCCAGTGGAAATAAGCTTCCTATTTTATGTTGTTTCGACCTTTAAAGCCTATGCTCTGGTTTCATTCTGTGCTACAATTAACCTTTGTACATACATTTATTTAATTTAGCAAGTATTGTCTAAATATAAATATGAACATACCATGAAATGTAGGGAAAAGTGCCAGTTTTTAGTGCTTGAACAGTCAAGGAGCTAAATGTACTCACAGAAAAAGTGACTAGAAAAACAGTAGTGAAAGTTAGTGAGGGCAGGTGAGATGTAGGAAAAGATCTCTTGTAAAATATTCCACTATAAGCAAGTGGAAACTTTCTCTCACTCTAACCTTAAATAGGAATCTTGTGGTGGGAACTGTTCTTATAAAAGCTAAAGTCCAAAGAAAAGGCAATATGAGGCTTACGAATAACAGCCGTGCATCTGGGAGACGTAAAGAAAGCGAGAAGCACGATGTGAACCATTTTATATATAAAATATCTTTCATTGCTCTCTGTGATTGTGTGTCATTTCAGTGATCTCAAACAGAATGAATCAGACATCAGGCATGTTGTTTAATGCTATGTCTCATGGCACTATTAACACAGGGCTGATCTGGAAAATTACTCCCTTCTCCTCTCCTTTCAGCATCCATATATGTTTGAGTTTCTGAGGAGGAAGGCAAAGAAGACAAGTGGAAAATGATGAGGTTCATCTGATGATTGTCATTGGTCATTTTGACAGATTAGTATTCACAGATCTTACTACTTGGTGGAAATGCGCAGACATTTTCAACTTTACGCACGGAGTACAAGTAACTAAATGAGTCAAAAAAAGATTCCCATGAGAACATCTGAGAATCATCTCAGACCTGGACACCATACTCAGTGTATCTCTTTTATCACACTGTGATAAAGACTGTTCTCGCCCCCCGGCAACTTCTCTTCTGAAATCTCTAAAATCTTTCAGTAAAGTCAAATGACAGAAACTGATACACTGGGAAGCAATTGCTTATACTGCCCTTCACCCTAAAATGACCGACCACCTGCTGCCCCAAACTGCAGAACCCCCTTCAAAAGCAAACACGACATGGGGAAACAGAGGAAGCATGCTAATTTACACCAATTTAACTCAGTGTGACGGTAAATTAGATCAGTAAGACCTAATGAACTGCAGAGAGCCTCGGGATCACCTGCTGTTCTACTGCAGTGAGACTGTGACCTTTTCGTGTAGATGACATTCATTTTTTATATGGCTGATGTTCTTCCTTCCATTCTCAGGCTGCAGAGAACAGGGGGAAAAAATAGATGATTCAACCAACAAGTGGCTAGTCCAAGATGAAGTAGAGACTCAAAGAGAAGTATAGTGTTAAAAAGGCCAAAACAAAACAAGAGCAGAGAACCTGGTGTAGAGAAATATACAGGAAAAATAAGACAGAAAATATGATTAAATATGACAACAGTTTTCTACCTGGTCAAATTCTAGTGATTGCAGCAGTTTTAAAATGTAGTGTTTCACGGATTAGTAGCACTATCTCCTGCTCCGGCTGCACATGCTCTTAAACTGTAGAGGCAAACAACAAGAAAAAAATGAATGAATGTATTTATGAATGTATTATGTCTATGCTTTTTGTCTTCAACAGCTGGAGCTATGTCTAAAGCACTATCAATGTTAAATAATTGTACTACATTAAGTCAAAGATGAAGCAGCAGATAGACTTGTTTTGTGGACAACCCTGCAAAGAAAATATTTCTCCTCAGAGAAAAAAAATCAGATCAGTAATCTGTGTTGTTGCCATATCCAAATCTTGATTTTCAGCAATAAAGTTACTGGCACACTGAAGGTCTTAACTTGTCTTTGTTAAGACCCCATATTCTCCGTATGTTTTGGCCAACCATGCCCAAGTATTCGAGGTGTCTGCTTTTTATACTACAGTTTAATCATTGATCACAATGCACTTTTTTTTAAACTACAACTAAATAAAAGTATAATTAACAAGAAGAAAAGATAAAAACGTGCCTTCTAACCAGAGGGTCAACCTCTGCTTTTGTGTCCTTGGGGTTTCCTTACTGTACTTTTGCAAAAGCATTGTTTCTCAGATTTTTTTTAATATGTAAAAATTGCAAGAGTATCTTCTATATACAACAAATGTGATGAACAGACATCAAGTTAATTGATGTCTAGATGTGGCTAAAATGTTGCTAGGATGGATCAAATTGGCTAAACAAGCCCCAACTTTCAATGTCTTTCAAATCACAACTAAAAACTTATCTGTTTAAAGCTGCCTTTGAGTAATGTTTTAATGTATCATATGTTTTGTGTGTGCCTCTTGCTTTATTGCTGTTTGTGCTTTATATGCATTGTCTGTGTTTAACTGCTATTTTTATTTTACCCCATAATCATGTAAAGCACCTTGAATTACCTTGTTGTTGAAAGTGTGCTATACAAATAAAATTGCCTTGCATTGCCTTGCCTTTGTTAAAGCTACATTTGGACAGTGCATAGGGGTTTTAAAAATGCTTAATTTTTCATTGCACTTTTTCAGCTCCATAAAAACAAGGATAAACCAAACTAAAAAAGCCAAAACACATGCACATCATTGTTTAGAGCAGTGGTTCCCAAACTATTTCTACTGGGCCCCCCTTTTGTCCCTCCCACCATACCTTCCTATGTAACCATTTTAAGTATACCTCATTTTTGTTACTGAGCATCAGTATCCCACAATGGTTTCATTGCTTTACAATTTTTTTACATTTTAAATAATCTCTGCTGTAAAGACATAAAGATCTGCCAGGTGGAGGTGTGCGTTTGTGCCCTGCATCAAGGAATTTGATTAACTGAACATTGGTTTCAGGAATGAAAAAAAATCACTGTATGTAAGTTTAATGAAGAACCTGTTATAGTAAAATATGTAGACACGATTGCTGCACTCTTCTTTCAAAAAGATGTGGATATTATCTCGCAGTTCAAAGACCCTGGACAGCACCTTCCCACCAGACAGCCATCAGGACTCGCTGCGACACAGAACAGCTGTCTGGTTTGGCCCATTTCCTCGCACAGTAAAAAAAAAATCCTTTGACAGGTTGTGTTTTAAAGGAATTGACTATTTTCAGTATTTGAGAGGTTTTTTTTGTCTCCAGTGTAGCAGCGGAGCGCGGATTCAGCCTCCATAACAACATCTAAACCCCCATGAGAAGTCATCTGTTCGAGGCAAAAATCATAAACCTCATGACAATAACCTATGTAGCAATCTGAGACATTTGATTAAGCACAAGTACACATTTCAGTTCCATGCAGACCGGGAGGAAGATGTGAGACTTTGAGTTCAAGCCGCAGGTGAACTGTTCGTATTTGAAGTGCAATCATTTAATTTCAGTGTTTATATGTAGTTCTCAGTTCAGGTTTTTCGAACTGAAAATTATTTAAAATGAAAACAAAAAACATACTATTGAATGTTATAACTATAAAAATTGATTTGTAAAAATAGATTATGGGTTTTTTATTTTGTTTAGCCTACCCCGCAAAAATATGTAGCGTGACCTCTGGTATTACTGGACAGACCAGAATAACTGGTAGTGTGCTGGTTGCAGTTGTCAGTCATTGTTGAAGTCGTTCATTGTACAGTATTAAATCCTCCATAATTCCGTGAGGCTTTTTACACTTTGCCACTCGGTTCAAAATATTTTTTGAGCTCAGTTGAACATTTGCACGTGTTTGGTTTTACAAAACCAAAAGCAAGATGTGCGTCGTCATATTTTCTACTCTGGCTTAGAAGGAAATTCGTTTAGAAGCATGTTTGCTGTTGATTTATGTTCTGCTTTGCGTTTATGTGGGAGCCTCGTCAAAAACCTGTCCATTATGTTAGCAGTGTCCAAGCATTTATTTTATCCATTCGTACCGCAACCCCCTTGCAATGACTTGGCGCACCCCCTTACTGCAAAGAGTCCACACAGTCACAAAATCTGGGCCCCACATGGTCATCTGCAGGATATTACAACTGGCCTTCCCAGACTGATACAAATGACTAACTTTATATTCGTCAGGCATTAAGACTGTGTTTAGTGGGTGGCAAACCATAGATTCGGTCATATGGTTGTTTCCAGAGACAGAAATTATTTGAAAATACTAACATACATGAAGGAGGAGGGCTGAGCGTTAAAGGTCTGAATGCTCAGTCTGCATGCTTGTTCCAGGACATGGTAAGTGGAAAGTCAACTCTGTGTTATACACACACGTTTTTAGTACTGCTAGTAAGTCAGTGAGTATTATTCATAGATTAAAGAAAATAATTGAAAAGAAGAACACTCGATCAAAGTCTCCATAAAAAGTCTGGCTATGCTAGCTATAAATTGCGGTTCCATGATTGATCCACAACATTCAAGAAAAATTTTGCAACTTTATTTAGGTAAAAACTCTTGCAATGTTTTCATAATTGATTTCTATCTATCTTGACTCAAAATGCCAAACAGTTAGTAGTTTTAAATTGGTTGCTTCATTTTGGGAGAACATCAAACCAAGATGAAGTTGAGTGATCCATAAACATTGTTTTGATAGTACACATTTAATGATTCACTAATTGTACAACACATGAATTTTGTTATATCCCTGTTTTCTTGGCTTTGTTATGTCCCAAAAAGTGACCTCAAGAGTTTAGCTGAGTTCAGAAAGTAATGACGAACCCATACTTGGAAGGCCATAAATCATAAAGCAACAACAGCATGCAGGTAAGTACAAAGAAATATTTATGATGGCAAAACTATCAGAATAAAAGTCCATGATACATGAGGTGAAGACTTGAGTAGATGAAAAGGTGAACAGAGAGAAATAATCCATAACAGACGAGATGAAGAAATGAAAGAGAAGGGAGTCAAACTGGAGAGGGAGAGAAAAAAGGCAGTGAAAGAAGGAAAGCTCCTACTGCCATATGGTACAGTGTATTGGGCTTAATGAGCCGTAAGGCCATTCCCTCTACAGAGGCAATGGCAAGTCAGATCACACATGAATGAACACTGATAGGTTTGAAACATGGCATATCCCAACAACTTGTGATATGGAACTAAAGTACTGCTTTTGAAAGCATTTCCACAAAACAGCTGAAAAACGTTCTAGGCATAAGGAAAGCTGTTTGATAAGAGCTCAACATTTGAAGCCAATTACCACTGAAACTATTCCAACTGAGATATATTTTCAAGATCAATGGAAAATCTGGGTGATTAACCGGTCGCGCCAATGGAAAACGAATGTTCTGTGCTTTCACTACTAGGCTACATTGACTTGATATCAGTCTTGGTAAGTATGAGAACACCCAGTAATGATAAACAGTGTTTAACATACATCAGCAGTAGCATTGCAGTAACATTACAACATAGTTTAAAGTGCACACCTTTATTTAAAACTGCTCTTTACTGAGGAAATGGTTATTATGGAAACTGTATGCACCATGGATTTCCAACCTCACAGACCAAAGGCTGAACTAATGGAGAAAGCCCAGTTCAGCCAAAGAATATCCGTTTTGGCGCTGTTAGAACAATTGGCATATTCAAGGATGTTGGAGGTCTGTAAAATCTAAAGACTATTTGCATAAAAAACTCATAGAGTAAAAACCACCTTCAGTTGGGAAAAATTCTGCTAACAGTCTGCTATGACAACCTGCTGCATTAAACCGAACTATTATATTGACACCTTTTTAATACTGTGTTGCATATAACTAATTGGACAATCAAGACAGCCAAACACCTGACAACCACAATTGTGTCATCAATAAATCTGGGGTTCTATATAGAGAAACTTCAAACTACGGGCTTAAGATATTATATGGGTGCCTAAGTAAGTTTGAGGACTAATATTACTTCGCCCTTTGAAGACAAAGCCCAGCTCATTATCTGTAAATTTCACAGGCACATCAAAACCGTAATGGATTTTCTCTCTGGGATCTGAGCCTCCAGTAGCAAACAGGTGATGAATTCGCACTGAGTGATGATGGATGTTATGAGAATAGCTCACATAGCAGACACACAATCCTGATCCCTTGTCACACACGTCCTGTCAACATAGCCAGAACTTAGGAGATGTGTGTAAATTGACAGAATGTGTACCACAGAGACCAAAGCATGTCAGAACAGAGCCAGCTGTTAGCAGCATGAAATGATTCACCAGATTTTCTATCACAGTGGTGTCTCTATGTGTGTGAACCCTGCCATTTGTTAACATTTATCACCTGTTAGATCGTACACATTTGGTTCCAAGGATCACTGCAAACCATAACCTGTCTTCGCTTAGCTATTGACCCAAGCAAAAGAGAAGATGCTAACAGATAAATCAAAACACACAAAAGACAACATTTAAACAAAGCAGAGGGGCTCTTCATAGTCCAACTGCCAATATACAAAAGCAAGCAGGACTGGAACCTTCCACTGGACAATAAATTTCATCTTCCAACACATTTTTAAGCCTAATAAAATTCAAAGTGGGTGTTTTGTGAATCTGGGCTTCAGCGGATTGTCTAAACTCCAAGTGCAAACTGTGGTTTGTTCTGGCTCTGGTTTCCAAAAAGAAGGGGCCAGATTCAGCACGGCACCAGCAGGAGACTAGTTGATTCTTACAGGAAGCTAAAGATGAATAACCTCCCTGCTTGCAATGCATCACTGTACATCTCCCGCTCCATTGATATTGGTATAATAAATGCAATTAGTCTCGTGAGCATATGTGTGTTTGTTTTAGGTATCATTAAAATTCCATTATATGGGGGCTACAGAGACTTCAGGCAAACAGTTCTTGAATATGGTCGTCACACCAAAAGAGCCGATTGCTCTGACAGAACAGGGTGTTGTGTTTGTCTAAGTGGTTTTGTGGGAGATTCCGAAGGACTAACACTACCTGGCAAAAGAAACCCGTCTCTTTCCAGTCCGTATGCTCTGTTTCATTCATCTTCACACCATGCACATGTGTTCTTGTTAAATATTTCCTACTGCTTTTTTAATCTTACTATCAGCAAATTTGCTCACTGGGTACAATTTGAGAAACAAAATAAAAAGAATGATAATCACTTGGGGTCAAAATTTTCCCATTAATGTCCTCTGAGTGCATTTGGTGTATCTTCACAAATAGATATTGAGAATAAGGATGTGAGGGTACATGCACACATTACAAATTCTACACTGATTTTTTCAAGTTATTACAAAACAAGACAGAGATACCTGTTAAAACAAAACATACCTCAAAAATACTTTTTAACTTTTTTTTTCATTTTACATATGAAAATCTGAGGTATGGCATGCATATGTATTCAGCCCCCTTTTATATGATACCACTAAATAAGATCCAATACAACCCATGGTTTCAGAGCTTATCTAATTGTTAATTAAAGCTCACCTGTGTGATTCAAACTAGACTCTGTCCCTGCCCTGTCAAATGCGTTGCTTTGTCTTCATGATGCTGTTTTTGGACTAATGTTCTCTAACAAACCCCTGAGGCCTTTACAGAACAACTGAATTTATACTGGGATTAAAGATGGGTTGGATTTTAAAAAAAATCCATCTTTAAACATCTCACAAAGAGTTGTTCAATATATAATCTAAAAATGAAATGTGCATTACACAACTGTATAACTAATAAGAAATCCCCATTAGACTTAAAAGGGACATATTATGTAAATTTCACTTTTTTCATTCTTTGGTGTTGCCATTTGCGTTTCTGCTGACTCTATAAGAAACCCAAACATGAATAAAAACCATTCATTCAATTTTTTGCACATTTTTGCCGTCAGAAATCTTGTGCTTCTACAAGCCGTTTGAAAAAGTGCTGTATTATGATGTCACAATAGGCAGAATTTGCATATAACCACCCCTAACCTATCAAACTCCGCCCATTATATTCCAAACCCCTCCCACCAATTCCAATTCCATGCCCTTCTCATGTGTGGCAAACCTGCAGCCTAGTAGCTGCGTGGGCATGATCTGCAACCCCCTATTTGCGTAAAAGTGACAGAGCCCTCTAAACAGCTGAATGGGGAGTCTTGCTAAGCAATTCCCCGCCTGGACAACAGGAGGCGCAGCACTTTTTAGGGGGAGGGGTCCTGCCACCATTGTGGTCACGTCTCTTTTTGACAACAGTGTTTTCTTTTGACAACTTTTGACCAACTTCAGCCTCTTTAAATACTCAAGAGCTTTTCGTGCAGAAGTATGATATGTATGTCTTATGCAAGAGGTTCTTCTATCTGCTACATGTCTGCTGCTGTATATCTTCAGCGCTCTTCTTTTCTCTTCTTTTTTTGGGGGGGGTGGGGATCAGTGCTGTTGAAAAATTTAAAGGAAGCTGCCTTGGCAGAGGCCTTAGCTCTCCAAGTGCTTTTCTATTTAATTTGGCAAACAAAAGAAAATATCTTATGTGGTCACTGAAAATATTTCAATTACACAGAAATTTATGTCAGACAGATGTCTCAAACCCCTTCTGAGAAGTCATATTCTATTAAAGAAAATTTCACATTTAGAATGCAGATGATGAGCATTCTGTTCTCAGAATGCCAGTAAAGTATTCTGCAATCATCAGAACATTTGTAATTGGTTGTGGGGTAAACATGACTGATGGAGTCTGATGCTTATTATCTTTATATTTTGCAGGCATTACGTTTGCATACCATAATCTGGTTTCGAATGCTGTCTACAGTTTTAATTACTCTTGGACCTTAAGAAAGTTACATCATCCAAAATCAGATGATTTGATGATAATCCGACTTGTTTGCCTCATTTATTTCTGTTATTATGGCTTATGACCATTCTCTTTTCAAACAGTGGAAGTAATATTTACCAACATACATTCCAAAACATCTGAACTGCTGTGGTGGCATTTTACAGCAGCATTCACGAGCAAAACTCCCTCTCTCAGATGTGCTCCCAAATGAGCACATCTGTGTGTCTGTCTGAGTGATTGATTTAACAGGCCTGACCTGAAAACCACATGCTGAACATCACAGGGGAGACGCATCACCTGCTGAAAGTGATATCTTGGCCTCAGAAGTGTACACAAGTACACACAGACAGATGCACAACATATATACATGCACCTGCACATGTTTGCATGAGAACTGCTCGCTTTGATTTTGCATGCTCAACTTCCCATGACAATCAGGCCTTTTAGATTTAACTTTTATTTTTATTGTATGAGACATTATTTGCAGTTTTCTTCCGTTATACTTTCATCTATCATGTAACTCATAAAGTGAAGTCTGATGGTGGTGCATTTGCTTCAGAAACAGGGTCTGTTAGATTGGCAGGGCTGTCCCTGCAGCAAATTTATGCAAACATTATCATGACAAAGTTGTTCAAGCACTCTATAAGCAAAAGAGAAAGTGTTTACTTTTGAAGATCAAGGCATATAGAAAGATAACAGGTAACTGGGAAAATATAACGGAAAAGTAATCTTAAAACTCAAAACAATGAGTCATTCAAATGGCATGCCATGAGAGCCTAAATTTAGCAACTTAAATATGCATATAAGGGTAGATGATAGAATATATGTTTCCATTCATCATGATACGATTGTGTTTAAATGTTGAGAGCCCATGCTTTTGCTCTACGATGGGATTTGTGGAACCAAGATAGAACATTCCTTCTCAAAGATGTTTCACTGACACTTTGATTCTGACACTCAACAGCGAGACCAAAAACAAAGTATTGGAATCACTGAAGAAAGTTTGTAGGTTAGCTCCTGATGCATGGACACCCATTGCAAAAGAATCGTACATCACCATACCTACACATTTTGTCACTGATGAGCAGAGATTGTCACAAGTCATTTTTCCCATGTCCGAGTCAAGTCTCTGAGGGGCCGGTCCAAAACAGTTTTTTTGTCCCCAAAAGTCTTCACGTTATAATGTATTTCGTCTAGTCTGATTTAACCACTAAGTAGATTTTCATGCACATCTAAATCGAATTTTTGCAATAATCGAACTAATAGCTTAACCAGAAAGGGAGTCTTTATCTTAGTTTACATGTCACTCAAAACGTCAAATTATTTAATGAAGTGGGTTCTACTCTTCTTCCGGTTAGATTAGAGTCACACAAATAGTAAACAAATGCTGGCAGCAGTGAACCAGATGTAGTAAAAGCACAATATGCACAATGAGCAAAAAAACTGTCAACAACAGCGCTGCTGCACAAAACATTTTGAAAGTACTGTGCTGTTTGATTGTGTTTGATTGGTGCGGTGTTATTGTGTACCAGTGTTGTTACTCCCGCTTCCATGGTCTCATCACTTCCTGTGAAAAGCTTGGCTGAGGCGGGGTTGGAAGTACATACAGAGACATTTCATTTTCCAATCGCATCATCTGGGTGCCTTAGGTCGATTAGCTCGACTAAGGTGTATACATAAATTTCAAAAGTCCGACTAAGGCAATAGTTTGGCTTTATGGCTGTAGGGTTAAAAATTTGCCCTAATTCACCACCTAAGGATTTACCAATTATCACTTCCAAAACAATTAATTCAACATATAAAAGATTTTATAAGCCATTTCAAATTACTTTGAAAATGGATTACGGTGTTTCAATAAAAAGAAAATTACCAAACATATAAGTACCCAGCAATGTTGATATTTTGAATAAACATTTTGCTTTTTGTGTCTTTGTGTACTAAAAACCTGTATTAATCAGCGATTGAAGGGTTAACATGTCCTCACTCTGTAGAGGATTTTTAATATTATTAAAAAGGCATATTATAGTGAGTTAAGAAGAGATAGCAACCAATTTATATGTGAACAGAACAGGAAATGCTTTTATTTTGATAAGCTGGAATTGTCTTTGCAGCAACTAGAGAAGAAAACATTGGAGGTAAGTTAAGCTTATTTTCTTTTGAAATGCCCATAAGTAATTTCGCAAAAATAAACTGATGATTCCTATAAGCGATTAACATCCTATGATCTGCAAATGTCACTAGTAAATAAAACAAGGGACCCTTTTGTGGCACAGTATGTGCAGGAGGTGTATCTTTCAGGGGTTCAAGTCTGTTACTCACAAACCATACAATATTTTCTGATTACATGAGACTAAGATTGTTTATGAGACTTGAGTCCAATACAGCAAGGCTAAGTCAAGTCTGAAGTCTTTAGAGAACAAATTAAGTCAAGTTCTAAGTCTTTAGCATTAGTCTAAAGTCAAGTCCAAACACTTTGATTTCAAGTTTGAGACTTTCAGCATCTCTACCAATGACTGGCAGCTAGCATCTTGTTTGCTCCAAACAAGAGTAGTAAATGAGACTCCCATGGGTGAAATTATAAATGAGATATAAAAACATGTATCAGGGGCATGGAAGATCCCTGACAAGGACTTAGGTTTAGTAACTGATGAAGTTAGAGATCACGGAATCATTATTTATGTAAAAAGACCACTGATTTATGTTAGTTCGAAATGAGAAGCTTTATGTATTTTTTTCTTTTGTTATGCTTTTTAGTTTTTCTGTCTGGATGTTTATTTGTGTGAACAAACCTTTTCAAAATCAAACAATAATGCTGCTAGATGTTTTGTTTTACTATTTAATGACAAGAAATGTAAATTAACTGCGGTTGATTACATGTACTTAGCCTGAAGGGTGCCAAGTAGTAGCAAGGGGGGAAGGTGGGGGGTTTGGATCATGATGCACTGAAAATAAGTTTTTATTCCATTGGAGCCATCTGAATATTAACTGAATTGAATCATGCAGCTTTCTAAAAAAAATGTCACTTTCCTTGTCCATCCGCAAATTCTGGTTGTTCTCATGCCCTTTAGCACCTCAGCTTATGGAAGTGGCTAAGGCAGATATGCATGCCATACACACTAACAGGCTCTAGCCTGGGAAATACTTGAAGGAAGCAAAGGAAAAGGAAAGCAAGGAAACCAAAAAATAAATAACCCCTTTGTGTTGAGGTTGCATAAACAGCCCGGCACATTAAAGATTACTGGAGTGGCCAAACTGATAAGAAACTTCCTACACACAAAGTGGAAGTGTGTATGCCTGAGTAAAGAATGAGAAAGAATAAAGAAAAAGAAATGTACTCATGTAGATATTAAGAAAGAGAAACAGTAATGGAGGAAAAAAAGAGGAAGAAAAACCACAGGAAATCCTATAACCAAACCATAATCAAAACAAGAGAAACATACTCCTTGCTTTTTTTGATAACACATTTCTTTACTTAGATATTAAACACAGGCTGTCTCACCCAGTTTAATACAATTGTCCAAACCCCAGACCAAGGCAGCCAGCCCAGCCTGATAATTTCAAAATCCAAACACTGATTGCTATCTTCTATAAATATTGGTACAATTCTGAGAACAGTACACATTTGTCTCGGCTCTCGGGAATGTGACAAAAGCCCAACACGACTGCCTATTTCAAATAACGTCTCCACAAAAAAAGTTAACTTAGGTGACCCAGATCTTCAGTTTGTATTTAACTGACAAAGCAGGAAATCGAATGCTCCAAAATTACAAAATTAACAAATAACAGTACAATTCTGGAAAAAAAATTATTAGGTTGTAATGCTGGCTGTAACATCATGTGTCAGTATGTGTGCTCCGTCTAAGCAGCCAAATAGTCCACTGACTGAGAAAAGAACATTAACATCAGCTGTCATTATGCTGCAAATCACAACCCTTGCGGGGAGACTTTTGCTCAGAGACTCTTGGCCTGGTCACACACACAAAAAAACTGTAAAACGTGCTGGAATGAGCAAATCAAATCTTAGTCACTCACTGCAGACTACTGGAAAAAGCACCCGTAATGTCTGGCATGCGATTACACTGGCACCCAATGCCAGAATATCTTCCGGCTAAGATTAGAAAAAGGAGGGATAGATGGCTGCAACTGTTGCAACAACTAGATTGGGTGTCTACATGTTTCTTTTGAGGTATATCAAAATTCAGCAGGCAGACCAACAACAGAGTTTGTTTCAAATATACTTTTTTTTTTTGATAGAGAAGGTCTATATACCAATTTCCAGAGACTTAGTTTAAGACATGCTTTGCTTTACCAGAAAGAATGTAAAATACAACTGTTTAACTACTTCAAGTTCAAACAGTTTGATCATTAGTCCAGAACTGTTTCTTGTGACTGCACCACACTGTGTTTCAACAAGCAGAGCCTTCTTAAATATTTTGTGAATCAGAAATATGCACTTTTCTTAACTTACATTCCCTTTTGTTCTCAGAAGGGCAAAACCAACCGTTAAAAACAATTGGTCTAACAGTTCATGAGGCCACATTAAGACCTTGCTGGAAGACAAACAGCCGCATGCTTTCATTTTTCAGCAGAGGTTCTGTTAATATACATGAGCTGCTGGAATCATGATAAAAGGACGGCAAGAAAATCTCTAGCGAGATAACGGACAGATACTCACAGTTCACCCTAAGCAGCTGGATTGGATACCATGGTTACCCCACAGGGTTAGAGAAAGGACATACAAGAACTGAGTAAATCTGCTTGCAGTAGCTTCAGGAATTCTGTTAAGGTCTCACTCCCTTGTCTTTATTAATGGCTTTTCTTTCTTGCTTTTATCAATCTTTTCCTCCTAAAATAGCCGATGAATGAATAATTTAGATCTTAGACGCAGAGCATTCTGTTAAACAACCTTTTAAACAGACCTTTGTGATTGTGTCTTACTTCATACACAAGTCTGAGTTCCAGAGAGCTTCAAATTCATGTATAAATCAGACTTGTGTGTAGGATGTAAATGTCAAGAATATGGTGCGAGAGAAAGGACAGACTAAACAAAAAGATACGAGCACAAGGGAGACATTTATGCTAGGTTTTTTATCTATATAAGTGGGACAATAGTGTATTGGCAAGACTAAACACAATGTAAAATTCTAAGTAAGGAAGAAAAAAGAGAGATAGCAAAGATGCCCAAGGGGACAAAGTAAGCTTCCTTGGTTCTTGTTTTTCTTACCTCTAAGAAGCAGGTCCCAGCTGGGGTGTTCTCCTTGATTGAAGCATTGTAGAAACTCTTGGAAAACACGGGCGTGTTATCGTTAACATCCTGTAGCACAATATCTACCTTCACTGTGGAAGACAGAGGCGGCCGACCACCATCCGTTGCAACAACAGTTACACTGGGGGCTGGCTCTGATTCAAAGTCAAGAGCTGTTGCCGTGGTGATTATCCCCGTGATTGGATCAATTGAAAACCAATCAGATCGAGAGTTTTTACCCTTTAGCAGGCTGTACCGCACATCTCCATTGGGGCCTTGGTCCTTGTCTCTGGCCGTTACCTGAAGAACAAACGATCCTGGATAGACCACCTCAGGAATGGTTTGTCTGTAGGCCTGCTGGTCAAACAGTGGAGGGTTGTCATTGACATCTGTCACTTGAATTGTGAAAAAGGACTCTGCCCTAAGGGGAGGCGTGCCTGAGTCTGTGGCCATCACCCTGAGATCATAGGAATCCCGCTCCTCTCTGTCCAAGATCTGGTCCACGTATATCAGGTAAATTATGCTGTCTTTGGTTGTAAGAGCAAATTTCCCATCGCCCCCTTCCAGAGAGACATTGACATTAGCATACTCTCCATAGTCTGGGTCAGTGACGGAAATCCGAGCTACATATTGCCCTGGTTGGGCTCCTTCTGAGATTCTCGGGGAGCCATCCTCACTGAGGAAGATGATGGTCATGGTAGGCTGATTGTCATTGAAGTCACGGACATGAATTGTCACAAATGCATTGGTCACCTGGGAAAACGCAATAGGCAAGGCAATGAAATAGAAAAGGCAATTTTCTTCATGATTGTTTCCCTTTACCATAGAACCAGTAAACATTACAAGTAAATTGCTAAACTCTGCAGCTGCATGGTTTTTGTCACAAAACTACAGAATATATCAAAAAAAATTTTACATGCCATCTTTTAATCACCATCTACATTGAACATCTATAAAAACAAAAAAAATATATGTCTAATATCACAATCATCTGCACTTTTTACCTAAAATAAAAACACAATGTTTCACCTTATGTTAGTTTTCATTGTTAAGCATTGTTCATTGTGCCTAATGCTTAATGTAATGAATAGCTGTAATGGAATTACCTCAGGCTGGCTAGCATTATCTTTGGCCTGGACCACCAGTTCATGGACTCTCTTCAGCTCAAAGTCCAGTGGTTTATTGAGAGTGATGACCCCTGACTTTAGATCAATGACAAAGTAACGGTCAGGATCACTTTGGCGGCGGTTGATTTCGTAAAGGACCAGACCATTATCACCTTCATCTTCATCAGTTGCAAACACCTGCAAAAACAAAGCAGATAAGCTGTCTCATCAACCTAGCTTAAACCCCTGCCAAGACACTAAAAAGACTTGAGCTAACCTGTAAAATGCTACTCCCTTGTGGAAGATTTTCCGATATGATTGCGTGGTATCTGCTCTGATTGAAGACCGGTGCATGGTCATTGATGTCCGTCACTGTCACTTCTAGAGTCATAGATCCTATCCTCCTTGGTGAGCCTCCATCAAAAGCTTCTACCACTAGGGTGTATGATGAGCGCTTCTCTCTGTCAAGCAGTCCATTGACCACCAAGTCTAGATAAAGAACCTTGTTAGCACCCCTCTTGGTCTCAAGTCTAAATGTCTGACCAACATTGCCCTCTCGAATGGTATAGCCTTGGGTAGTAAGCTGATCCTTGTCAGCATCAGTGGCAGGATCCAGGGAAAACCTTGTCCCCACTGCTGTGTGCTCCGGGATCTTCAGAACAGCTTTCTTTTTGGGGAACACAGGTGCATGATCATTGACATCATTAACGGTGATAGACACCTGAATAGTGATGCCAGTCATCGTCACCGCAATGAAGCTGTAGTGGTCCCTCTCCTCCCGGTCCAAACGGCGTGCAGTGGTAATGATGCCAGTGGTCTCATCAATGTGGAGGTCGCTGCCAATGCCCGTACCCTGGTGGTCAGAGATGAAGTAAAGAGTCGCTGTTTCGCCAGGTGGTAGCCCTGCACTGATGTCACCAACAATGGTCCCTGCTGGCTGGCCTTCATCCAACTGGAGTTCTAGTGCTCCATAAACAACTGTCGACTGAACTAGGACAATGAAAATATAAAAAAGGAGTTTCTGTTGGCCAATACTTGAAAGCAGACAGGCTCTGCCAACCTGAGCCCTATGTCTAGACCCTTTACTTGTTTTTGGCATGGCTGGCTTCTGTTATACCTGGAAGGGAAAAAAGAAGAAAGAAAATATATAAGGACATGTTTTTAAGATTTGCTTTGCATGTGAATTTATTGTTATTCCGTTTGAAAACACCCCGAAAATTAGCTGAGTTCTTTCAGCACTGAAAGGAATAATAAACCTTCCATATTTCAAAGTTGAGCATGTATTCTAAATCTTCGCATGACAGTGCGTTAACAGATAAAGATGTTAAGATGTTGCCTGATGAATTTCAGCTTTTTTCCTCATGAAAGGAACATATATAATGTTTGGAAAGAACTCTTCGGCGGGATCATTAAGGTTTTTTTTTTAAAAACATGAAAATGGAAATCTAACTCTCTACAGGATCCACACCGAGAACAGAGCCATAAAATATATTTATTTTGAGAATGACCTTTTTTTTCTTGTTGGGTGAGAACATAGTAAAGTTTCTACTACATCACACAATGATATCCAGAGGGATATTTAGGATGTTAATGAGGCTTTTCCAGACATTCCATTCAAAACATGAGAAATGTTAGCCTATAGTAGTGTTAGTAATTGGAGAAAAGCAGAGATTTAAGATACATAAATGACCACTTAAGCGCTGCATTTATGTCACCCACTTATAAAAGATGAGTATACCCATAAAGCTAACATCCTCCTCATCTAAATGCCAAATCTATCTCATTAGTCAACATTTTTCATCAGAAACTTTGTGTAGAAGTGCGTTCATGGTTATAGAGGTGTCAAAAAATTGGACATGTCTTCCAGTTTGGCACACAGACAGAAAGTTCATTTCAATGCTACAAAGATCTAAAACTATCTAAACCTGCTTCACAGCAGTAAATTAAAGCCACCATCTGAAACTTCCAGCAAGTTAATACAAACACAAATAATTATTTGCAAAAAGCAATGACCCAGCTTTGACACACTTACTTTTGCGCTTTGACACACTTACTTTTGCACACTATCATAAAATTAAGAATAAATACTCTCATAAGTGCTTTGGAACGTTTACACAAGTTTAAGGCAGCTTTCATTAGATGGATGCATAGTCTTATCCCTTGATGAGGTCTGCAAATATTTATATTACGTTCTAAATTATGTTTACATATGCTATGCCTGTATTTATAGGTCAAGATTTATCAAGCATGAAACTCCACAAAATATTCTGCAACAAGGATATCAATCAAGGTCTCAAATAAATCCTTCACAAAAACTTTGTGACCACAAAAGGGTGCAGCTTTCAAAATATTCCACATTGATCTAAACATCCACACTCTCTGAGAAGTTAAAGTGTCCTGTTTCTACCAGGAAATATTTGACAAAAACTCAGAAAGGTTCATGCAGGGAAACAGCAGTAGCAGACTAAAATGGGAGTTAAGTGGTGGGTGTTGGCCCACGATGGCCAGCCGTATTCACCTCAGATAATCACTCCCAAAGGGTGTGTATAATCTGGACAGTTAACTGTAAGAATGTCTTGCAGCCTTAAAGCAAAAGCCAGGCTGGTACCAGCTGGAGTATTTGCTCATTCATTTTTCTGAAAAAACGCACAAATCATTATAATACAATTACTGCTATATAACAGTACACACAATATCAGAGAGTTAGTTTCAAATAAATTTGCCATTGATAGGCTAAGATAAAAGTTGAGATGCACAGAGAAATCAGCTAATGACCAGAACCAACGGATTTTACAGTTTGACTGACTCTAAAGAGTGTCCGGCTGGTGAGTCACTCAAAAGTCCAATCTTTTATTCATCCATTAACAGACCACATCTGAAGTCAGGCTAAAAATGATCACTCTTCTGTGTGGAAGTTTTTACTGAGTGAAGAAAGACGGTGCTTAAAATAATGTCACAGGTAGTACAGAGATGTAAGAATTTATGTATTTAAAGGCCCACCTGTATATCAACATTTCTTTCCTGAAGATTGTTTACTCTTTCGACCTTTCAGAATCTTTTGCTATATTTACCTTATTAGTGGAGTTTCAAATTGATCTGAAGCCAACTTCATTTGGTAGGAAGAAGGCTGAACGAATTACAGAAATGTTGCTGAGTTTTGTTTTGTTTTCTGTTCTTTTAATTTTGGAATAATAAATATGGTATATGAATATGCCATAAATTACTTATGTTCCAAAAGCTTTTTGGGAAATGATCTGGTATGTACCTGGTAAATTACAGGAAAGTATCGAGTAAGCTTAGTGAATGTTTGATAGAAAAACTCTAAAAGAGTACCTGGTTGAGTTCCAGGAAAGTACCTAGACAGTCCCAGGACAGTTCCTTTAAATTTCTAAGACAGTGCCAGATAAATTAGGGTAAAGTACTTGGTAGGTCTTAGGAAAGTACCTGATAAGTTCCCGGCTAGTGACGAGTAAGTCCCAGCAAAGTACATGGAAGTTCCAGGTAAGTACCTGGTAAGTTCTGGTGGATAAGCTGGTACAGTAAGTTCCAGCCACGTATTTAGTGGCTCCAAGAAAGCACCTAATAAGCGCTAGCAAAGTACCTGGTAAGGTCCAGAAAAGCACCAGTAAGTTTCAAGATAGTACATGATATGTTCGAGCAAAGTAACTCTTAAGTTATTGTAAAGTACCTGGAAAGAACGATCTGTATTATACAGTGCTACAATATTCATAAACTCTGACAAAAGACAGGCTAAAAATATATTTTTAAAGTTGTTTAATAATTGTTCCTTAAAGAGAAATCAGATTTGTTAAAAATTATTATTGGCAGGCCAAAATTGTAGATTGGAAATCAGCCATATAATGATATATGCATCTTCAGCTCTAGCAGCTCAAATCATTTGAGACAAAATTGGAATTTGATTGCGTATTTCCTCTTTTTTTAGCTAAATACAGCTCACTGCTTCACTGTAAAAAAAAAAACTATTGTTATTGATCTTACATGGATCCTAAATGATTGCTTTTTTTAAAGCAAAAAAAGATTGTAAAACATAATATATCTAATGAATTCTATAGCTATCTTTTACTTCACTGGTCTTCCTCCCCGATCTCGTGTGGTAGTTTATGTGGGCTCTGAGGAGGAAAGATTAATAAAGGCTATAGCTCCACCGGGACAGAGAGAGGGACACTGATACTGGCCCCCTCCTCCAATGTGGTCACTGACCTCTACATCTGGTCCAGACGGCTGGTCAGGACAGTTGCTGCACTCCTACAGAGGGAAGGAGAGCGGAGCCTAGACTGTGCACAAGTCATGCAATTTCTACAGATACTTGCTCACTCTCTGTGTGTGAAAGTGACGGTGACAGCATTTGCGTGAGTACGGATGCATGTGTCTTAAACAAGAGTGGGAGGAAAAAAGAGAAGCCGAAAAAAGAGAAGCCGAAAGAAGATCTGCGAGAGAGACAATTCGGACTGTATTGATGAAGTCTTTCAAGTCCACTGCTAAGAGGGGAAACTCCGAGTCAGAGCTCAGGCCTTATGAGACCCAGCTCTGATGAAATTAACCCACAGTACTGAACAATCATGCATCAACTGAGTGGAAGGAAAAAGGTTAAGAAAAGAACAAAGAAAATAAGTGGAAAAACTGGATGTAGGACAAAACAGAAAAGGAGTGATTACAGTTTGCTTTGGCCTGACAGACTTATTGTCTTTAGGGACCACAGAGCTTTGCAAGGCAATCCTTTTGTTAGAAGAAAACAGTCTGAAAGGGTATTTTCCAAAATGTGTTTGTGGACACACTTTTTTACATCCTCTATTTCTCCCTTGTTGCTTCATACGAGTATCAGTAAAAGGTTATATTAGCGAACATATCACATGGCTGCAATTTGTCACTGTCAATGAGCAGTCGGACCATGACATCATCTCCCCTTTGACATGTACTGTAATACACTTGTGTTTACTCTGGAAAACACGATCTGATGAGAAACAGAGAGAACAAAGAATTGAAGCTCACACAGGCTTAAACAGAGGAGTAAAACTTTAGCACTTGATTTACTCCCTCTAGTGGCACTCTTTAATCTTTCTGCAGCCAATAAAAGTTTGGATCAGTAATTTAAACTAAGGTGTAAAGCATTGGATGATGCCTAAGTTTAAACTTGAATTTGTGGTGTAATGGGGATTTTGTGTGGTTATGACATCTGTATGCAAATCCATGTGCAAGCCCCCTCAATGGGGCCTACCACTGAGGGCTCCATGCAGTCGCAGCCACATTATATCTGGCACTGCTCCTCCATAATCTGCCTCTGCCGCCGTGTGCAGGCCTCAAAGCCTTAAATACATCCTCCACTCTAAAGTGCTGTTACTAAATATTAGCAAACCATACTGTTTTCACTACGCGACCATCTAAAAACACTGCAGTTTCTGCTGTTGAATCTCAGCAGTGAGGAACAGTTTCATCTCCCCTTCACCCTGAAATGTTCATTCCACCTCCTTTTTTTTCCACCCGTCCTCTCTAATTGATTTTGCACATTTCGTTGGGCACGCCACAGCTACCCCACAGCCAAGTTAAACAGGACCCAAAGTCACAAAGATGGCCTCTTCAGTCCAGATCTTTCTCTGCCCCGCTGCTTTGGCTTTGATGGTACAGCATGCAGTTTTATTTAGCTGGTTCAACAGTTGCTGAGAGGTCTGCCTCTGCCTCTAAATAGTCCAAAGCTGGTCATTCAGTTCTTTAGATGCTTTTGTGTCAACCAGAACAAACATTCACTAAACATGGAAGGATAGTAAAGACAGGAAGACAACAAAATGAAGAGGGAAAACATTCCACACTTAATAGGCAGAAATCTGATCCAATACCTTATCAAAGTATTCATACTGTTTGAATTGTTTCATATTTTGTTAAATTGCAACCACAAACTTAATGTGTCTTTCACAACGTTTTTATGATACAAATATAAAAAATATAGTAAAATTGTTCATTGGAATTTTTAGCAAATAAGTGTAAAAAATGTGATAAGCATTTGTATTCCACCCTCCTGAATCAATACTTTTAGGAATATCTTTTCATAACTTTTCACTCTTTAAATGGGCTAATCTTAGCAGCTTTGCCCGTTTAGAGAGTGACATGTTTCCTCATTCTTCTTCTCTGAATAGCTCAAGCTCAGCCAGATAGGATGAATAATGTCTATAAACAGCAACTTTTCATGTCTTGCCCAAAAATTCTCAATTGAATTGAGACGTGAATTGATCTAAACCATTCCATTAATTCTCTGGCTGCATGCTTCAGGTTAGTGTTCTGCAGGAAGGTGGACAGGTTTTCTGAGGATAGCCCTGTATTTAGCTCCATCCATCTACCTCATCAACTCTGACCAGTTTTCCCACCGCTGCCCTTGTAGTCCCTACAAGCTACTTTGTGTTGGCAGTCCCAACAAAATACCTCAAAGTGAGTGGCTATGATGTGAAAAATGTGGAAAAAGTTCAATGAGTATGAAAACTTCTGCTACTGTAGATGTTAAGACATAAAAATCTTGCAATGCAGTTAAAGTATAATGTAAAGAGATCTGAGCTTCCAGTTTTAGTGTCATTTAAAAGTGTAACAAAAGTCTCTTTCTTCACACGTATGTGACTGAATGACAGGATTTGTAAGGCTGTGATGAAACATGCTGCAGACTAGGGTGCTTAAAAAAAGCTTTATGATAAAAGGGATGGAGGAAGGATTTTGCTGGGGGGTGGTACATGGTGGAGTGCTTTGCATCTCAGTTTTCATGCTGTTTGGGTTGTGTGTGTACTTAAGGGGTTGACAACTATGACCCCCGGCACCTCTTCAGTTGCCTTTTCCTGGATATCTGGATATAGACATCCCATTTCTAACCCCAGCTGTTGCTTTGTGCATGTGTGTGTGCATGTGTGTGTGTACATTTCACTCTATGTACATATACACACATTTCCTCTAATTACATTTCTACACTAAAACCGGGTATCAGTTTCAATTTGTTTGTACAATTGGCTTAATTAAAACAGAATCGGCCACAATCTCATCATTCTGTAGCAGCAGACCACCGTATGGGGAGCCTGAAATATACATGCATGGGATGGACAAAACAGAATCAATATTAATGCAGGAGCAAGTTCATAGACATATCATACAATTCGTATACTATAGGCAGGGGAAGTACCTCAGCTGGGAACACAAAGTATCTGGGTCAAGGAGGCTGGAGGAGTCTAAGAAGGTCTGTTTAAATTAATTACTGCTTCCTGGGTAGTTCTGCCTTGTAGCTCAAGTAGTTCATGTAGCTCAGAGTGATCATTAATTTATTTACAAATTTACTCTGAGGGAGACGTAAAAGATTACCCAAGACAAAAGTATTTCCTGAAAATCCTGTAAATACTTCCAATAGTATAGGTGCAATGCTGTGAAAAGGATGTCCTCTTGACAGTGTGTTCTGTTTTTGCATTTTTTTAAACATGTAAATGTTTCAGTTCACCAAAACCATTATATTATCAGCCTAAGATAATCTGAGCATACAGTATACACAAAGCAGTTTTTAAATGAGGATTTCATTTACTAAGGGGAAAAAGTGATTCAAAGCCACCTGGCCCTATGTGAAAATATATTTGCCCCCCATGTGAATTGGCTGTGACTACCAACAGTTTTTGTTTAGTTTTTCCAGCCACATTTAGGTCTGATTGCTACCTGACCTTTAGAATCAAGAAATCATTAAAAAAAGAACCTTTCTGTCAACATGAAGTAGGCAAAATAATCAAAAAAGCAACAAATTATAACCCGACTTAAATAATTCACCAACCAAATAAAGTCTAGCATGGGCTGCAAAGCCATTTCTAAGGGTTTGGGACTCCAATGCACCACAGTCAGAACCATTATTCACACATCAAGAAAACATGGAACAATCATAAACCTTCCAGAAGTGTCCGACCTACTAACCTTACTCCAAGAGTCCACTGAGGTCAACCCAGAAGAACATCTAAAGCACTGTGGTCCTCCCTTGCCTTAGTTAAGGTCAGAGTTCATGATTCAACAATAACTGACTTGGCAAAAGTGGCATCCATGGGAGAGTTCCAAGACCAAAACTACTGCTGACCTAAAAGAATACAAAGGCCCATCTTACATTAATGAAAAAAAAAATTAAGATGAACAAAATTAGGGAAAAACATTCTGTGGGCTAATCAGAAAAATTTTAAACTTTGTACAAGCTCCAGTGTAACACTAACAGAGCATTCAGAAAAAGAAAATCATATTGATAGTCAAGCAAGGTGATGGTAGGGTCATGGTCAGGTATTGCTTTGTTTCTTCAGAACGTTGATACAAATAAAATAACCACAAATTCAGCTCTAGCAAAAATCCTGAAGGAGAAATTCTGTTTATCAGGCTTGACATAAACAAACCAGTCACGCTCAAAATGGTTTCATACTGCAATTAAGGTTTTTCTTAAAGGGTTAGTATTAAGAGGAAGACATAATTGTGGAAATAATTTAAACTCACCACCATGTCACAAAAGTATGAAATTCATTTCCTTTTCTTTTAATCAATCTTACCTAACTTACATGATTCTATTGGGACACTGCCAAGGAAAGGTGACTGCAGAAGTCTGAATCTCTTTAGCAGCAAGATGTCACCACAAAGCTGTTGTGATGACTGTTATTTATTCTAACAGAGGCTGTCAAGGAGGAATCCAGACACACACAATGACAAACTGCACCAAGTCCCCTGCGACAAAATGTCCCAGATTTTGCCAGCCAGCCAGGCCACAACAAAAAACAGGATTGTTAGGTAAAAACATAAGAAGGAGATGCATATCAGCAAAAACAGGTTAGCCGTTTGTTTCCGATTGTTTCAGCATCCATACTGCAGTGTGCACAACTGTAATGGCTACATTGCAAAACACGTTCAGGAAAACATAGGCAGAACTGCCATTCTACACTTTTTATTTCTCCTTGTTTCAGAAGGTAACTAATATATAAAAGTATTCTTTCTGATAGAATAAGGCTTTCTCAATTTTGAACATTGAAATTTCTCTTCACAAAATACAAAACATCTGTTCCAGATGATAGGCTTGCATGCTCTTTCACTGCGCAGTAAAATGAGCAAGTAAAGGGTCATGGGTAAATATAGCTAAAAACAGGAGTGAAAATACAGCTGGTAAGAGAAGTGAAGCAGTTTATGGACAGTGGTGCCTTTCTTCTGATTTGACTAATTTGTCATAAGCCAAAAGAAATAAAAAATACTATCAGTTTTAAAAGCCTTTTCTATTGACCAGACACTTTTTTAGGGAATTCTGCATGTTGCTCTCTTCATAGCAACAACAACAGAGAAAGAAAATAGCTTTATCCCCAAAGACAGACAGCAGTAATCAATAGAATCATTCCTTCACACAATTATTTAAAAGAAGACAATGTTTCTTCTGCTTCTATTTCTTTTTGTTTGTTTTGTTCCACACTAACTTGTACAAGATCTCGTTAAAGCACTAATATCTTGCTGTCAGTATGTGATTTTATCTGGTGGAAAAAGTCAAAGCTTACACTATGAATATAGATGTAGATGAGTGATATGAAGATGAATGCTTCAGTTTTTACACCCTGCATCAGTGTTTGAGAGTCCTATTTTGGGTTCCACCAAGGGTTGATTTGTTGTATTAGCAGTTGACATTCAAGTGTTGAAGAACTCTTCATACATTACTTCTGTGGCAGCATTTTGGGGAAGTCTTGTAGAACACAATAGAGGGAATACAATGAGAGATAAAATACAATTTGAATGCACTGTGAGAATACCACTAATGTTAGCTGCTGAGCTGCAGAAGTTAGAATCGGTTTCATAGCTTCCGTTCTTCTCTAAGAATAATACAATAATAATATTGTATTTGATCATTCAACACAGCCTAGGATTTATGAAAACTTGTTTGATATAAAGTAAAACACGAAAAAAAGTAATTTTGAGCCTGGACTGAATTATTCTACACCAGGGCTCTGCTAACTTTGGTATACCTAGATAGAGGCAACCCATCAATTATTAACTATCTTGTGAGCTGGAGGTATTGTTACACCTATTCAACTAAATGATCTCATTTCTTGAAAAAAAATTATAGATAGACTTACAATACTAAGTCTTTCCAAAATCTTTGTCCTACTCATACTTTGAAGTGAGTTTATAGAGAAAGTTTACAGAAACGTTTAAATGACAGAGAAACAATTCATTTTTTGAAGCCTCACGTTTTACAAATTCCATGCAGCTATGTGAACCAAACTATCTAATTCTAAACAGGGATTTGTTTTAAACTTTTCCTTTTTTCCACAGTAGCAGCCACAGAAACAATAAGTTGTTAAACTTAGTCCTCCTGAGGGCACACAAATGCTGTCTCTTACACGCACACATAAATAATGCACTTGTGAACCATCTGTGATGCTGTAGAGAAAGTGAAAACACAGCTGGGGGTTTTTCACCCACCTCTTAACCTTCAAGGCCAAACTGCCAAGTAAGAGTTCTGCAAGCCACTAGAGCGACTGTTGCTTGAAGAGTATGTGTGATGGTTCTATAATTGTTTTTGGGTTTTTTTCTTTTTTATAATCATAGCATAAAAATGCAGAGGGTAACTGCTGTAAAAGAAAGGATGCCATCAAGGTGAATCAGCAGCTGCTTTGAACTGTCAGTTCCTGCCCCTCCCCATCCGAGCTTGCTTAATATCTCACAAGGGCAAAGCTGTTGAGTGGAACCATGTCCATGACTATGTCAAACATTACTGCACCAACGCTGAAGCTGAGATAAATGTCCCTACAGGATGTCAAGCAAATGGCTTCTCTCGCCATCTTTTACTGTAACTTTGAATTGTATCCATTGTAAAAAAACATCAACCCTGTCATATAGCAAAGGGAAACAACACCTTGACTGGAAGCAATTAAACAACGTGGAAGACATTAAAATGAACAATGAACTACCTCATGAGTCAACTTGTTTCAGCTCAAAATTAAGCTGTATGGTTATATTAGTACTATGGTATTTGTTGTAATTACTTTCTGTACCACTAAAGCCCACAAATACTTACATACCTCACCCAAACCTTCACCTAATCATTGTTCTTGACTTAAAAATAGCAATAATAGCACAAGACTGGAATTTTGTCAAAGATGTGAGTCCTTCCACGCGGCTATGTCCATGAAGTTGCTCCCTCCACATACTACAATGATCAAATTACATTGCATAAACATGGTACTCCATATTAATCATTAATTATCGACCTAAAAGAGGAAAAGGACAAAGACAAAACACACAGATGATAGCCACAACATCAGGAGGAGGGAAACAGTAGATCCAGTGTCGTAACTCCACCACACGCAGCAGAGCAAACCTTTTCTAATCTGCTTCTGCATTCCATTTCATGAAATAATCAGTGACACAGCCAAAGAGCAAGCCAGCCACAATTGAAACAGATTATGTTATTGTTTCTGAAGATGAATAAATAATAATCAGAGAGATAAGATATTTTTATGAGGAGTTGCCAGTTGGCTAATTGTTGGGGTGAGAGGAGGTTAGTATCATCTTAAGAAAAACCCTAAAAGCTTAATTTCTGGTTCTTCTTCTGCTTCGCGGGTGATAGTTCTGGGAAATCTATCAAGAACTGCAATTACTTAACTCTCTGTCAAAAAATGAGACAGTAACTTGGCTTACTAGATATTAAATTCTCCATCAACTCTTTAGTTAGTGGCGCGCCGGCAGCTGTTCTCCAAGAAAATGCCTTTGTATCATATTACTTTATTTCACTTCTTGTGGTAAGTCTATGTTTTACACATCAGTTAATAATGACAAAATAAAAACATAATGAAAAGACACACAGATGGGGTTGACACTTACAAAGAATAATAATTTTTTGCTTGCTGCGAAATATTGTCAAGAAACAAAAACATTTGCAACTTTTCTTTGTTTGTTTTTTTGCATCACACACACAACCAGTATACCCGAACATATATAAAAATCTGTTTTACCTGAACAACACAGCTCTCAACCCTGTGCAAGTGTTTGAAGTACAGATCATCTCACTAACTTCATTAAAAACACATGAGATGCTTCACAGAAAAGCTCTCTCCTCTTCCCTCTGAGCTGAGTCACTTTTTTAACTCTCCAGCAACCAGATGTGAAGCAGCAACTGCATTTCATTCATCTTTGTTCTAGCAGAGCCACTTTCATATCTATGTTTTCATGCAAGTTGTGACATTAATGCATAGCTTAATTCATATACGGTTTATATATAATAATTATCTGCGTTGTAAACGTATCCAGATCAGGTTTGAGGAGTCAAACAATTATAGATTTTAAAGCAGAGATGGTCACATGCAGTTAAGATACTTAGAAAACAGTGAAGTAGTCTTATAAAGTAATTAAACCCCCCAAAAAACTTTTTTTTTTTGCTTCTAAGCTGTATAAATGGGTCTTTACCAATGCAATCTTTCAGTTTCTGGGAATTTTTTTAAATTTTCATGTAAACTTGCTTGATTCTACACTTTCTGGTGTAAAAACGTCTTAGTGTCTCTTAGGGTTGAAGTGTGGCTACTGCATTTGAAATTTTTGATTGGCAAAGAGCGGTACATCTTTTCCACTCTTCACGTCACTGGCATGGTCTCACAGACACGCCCCGTGGGTTTGGGTATAAAACCATCTCTCAGACACACCCGCCCCATGGCGAGTTTGGAGTTGGAATTGCAAGTTTTGATCGATTGTGTTTTTCAGGTTACCATTATTATCACATTAGCACTTAGTTTACCATAGCTAACATACTGTTTTGAATGTTAGCCTATTTTAGCATTACCACTCAGAGACTGAACCCATCCTGTCTCCCTCTGCCTCAGCAGCACCAGCAGTGCCAGCCTTGGGCATTGCTGACTCAGCGCCCTGAGCCAGCAGCTCGAATTGATAGGACTCGGGGCTGCTGGGCTCCATAAAGCCTCCCTCTACCTCCGGTGACGGCGGAGGAGATCAGCTGGCTCAGGGCGCTGAGTCAGCGCTGCCTGAGGCCGGCGCTGCCGGTGCTGCTGAGGCAGAGGGAGACAGGACAGGTCCAGTCTCTGAATGGTAATGCTAACGCTCAAAACAGATGAACGTCGATCAGATCGATTAGTTGCAAAACTGCCAACGTTTCTTCGGTCACTGTCCATTTTTCAGTGTCAGATTAAACTAGCTGTCACTCTCCTCCTGACCACACACCCATTTTCCCTCCTCCGCTCATCCTCCACACTTAGCCATGCCACTCCGTGCCTCCGGGCACTGCCCTCTTTGGAAGAATTTTTCAAATGTTGTCTGGGGGCGGGGTTATGCTTTTTCATGGGGTCCAGTTACACTTTAAGTTTGGCACCAATAGAAAAACATAAAGCAGACGCCAACTTCAGCATTGTTAGCTAGATGCAATAGTCTCAAGCCTCTGGTATTCCTCGGTACGTCAGATGTCTTGACAGAACTGCAACGTACAGATGAAGAATCCATAGCAGAAGTGAATTTCCAAATACAGCTTTAACTACATAGCTTGGCTTTGCAACTGTTACTTTTTAACCTATTTATAGAAGTATTTGCAACATTATGCAATAATGATCATGTTTTTCTAGTCTAGACCATTTAAAGCTCTCTACTAGATTCACATTTACCCACCCGCACTCAAAAAAAACTTACATATATGACGTTACACAGATTGGTAGGTAAGCCAGAGTTAAATGACCAAGGGCACATTGATGTGTCACAAGAGGAAGCTGGAATCAAACCCAGCATTCCAATTGCAAGACAACTACTCTACCCACTGGGCCACAGTCACCCACCGTGTTTATATACGGTCATAAATAGCTTACTAAAAACAAACTATTCTGTGATTTTCTCATATTTCCAATAACAAGACATCTTCATTTTTCTCTAAAAATATTCCTTTTTAAAGCGCCTTTCCTCACTCCTTGATTCTGTCTGCTATGGGGTACGACAATGGTCAATTGTTAGGCCATTTGTGTTTCCACTTGGAAACATTATCAAAATATAAAATTTTTATTTTTATGCCAATGACACCCAGCTATACCTCCATTGAGGTGTAGATTCCCTACAGCTTCTCTTGCACTGCATTTGTCAGTGGGTTTACATGCAGTAAGACAAAAACAGAATGATTGCCTTACTCTGACTGAATTCGGAAGTTTGAAATGCATGTATACACCTTAGTCTTGCTGGAGTCGAACCAAACTGGCCTTCTCTTAAATCAGACTAACGCACCCAGATAATGTGGTTAGAAAACCAAATTTCTCTTCATGTAAGAGGGATCTCAGCTTAGTCGAGCTATTAGCAGCCTGGGTCCTTCCCCTTCAGGAAGTGACAAGACCGCGGAACCAGGATTAACAACACCAGAACGAGCAGCCACAACAAGTCTAATCCATTCAATACGTAGCAAATGTACTTTGCTGCAGCTTTGAGGTTTTCCATTTCTTCGTTACTTTTTCATATCCTGCTTTTACTCTGTCCGCTTCAAAGCTACCGACATTTGTTTACTATCTGTGTGACGCTCTAGGCCAACCGATGCCAACATGAAAGGGCACACGTCGCCACCTAGTGTTGTGGAGTCAAATGCACTTCATTCAATAATTCAATTTTCTGAGTGACATGTAAACTGGGATAAAGGCTCCCATTCTGGTTAAGCTAATAGCTCAAACTTTGCCAAAAACTCAATTTAGATGTGCATGTAAACGTACTGACTGACATAGCACTAAGCATGGCAAATAACATTTATGAACTAAATAGTGACAAAACTGAAGTTTAATCTAGGCTAAAATGTTGCCTTTTTAATCTGAACAGCAGCCTTATTTATGGCAACTCCAGTATCAGTCTGAACAGATGTGTTTTTCTTTGATTGGTCCACTGTGTGTCATATTTCCATTCAGCACATCCTTGGGTTTAAAGGATCCATTCAGCCTGGACAAAGATAGTGAGTAATGACCAGCAGCTACATCCGACTGGGCCTCAGAACAAACAAATACTGGACCGTATCATCTCAGGGCTCCAACTCCACTCTGGTTCCAAAGGAGAGTCTGGTAATTTTTTTTGCCTGGCTGGCTAAGTCATACTGTAATATCTTCTCCAGAGTTATGGAGAAATAAGCCTCAACACTGTATGAAAGAGGCTATAGAAAAAGTAGGATATGTTACCTTGTAATATTATTCTCAGGTGTTGCAAACTTAATAACATAAGTGTTAAACAATAAATAAATAGATCATTTTATTTTATTTGATGATTACAATAACAGATCCCAAGAGGTAAAAATTATAAAGTGGTATAAAGAAAAGATTTCTTATCAGCAGGGATCTCATTTTAAAACTCTACTTGTAAAGCTATTAATAACTTTTTGGCTTTAGTGCGGGTTGATGATTCAAATGCGAAGTAATTTTACAGAAAACTAAACAGCTCAGGGCTTGTTTTTCCTCTCACACAATGCTCTAAATCCGCTAAACATTGGTTTGGGGTTCACATTTTGCATGATGAATTAGAATGGCATCAAAATCCCCCACAGTGTATAGAGTCTATGCCTTGTGTTATGTCTAAAGTGGTGGGTGAGAGGTAAATAAAATAAAAACACCAACACAGTCCTCAGGCCTCAGACCCAACCAGTCGGTGAGAGATGGAGGATAAATATTTCCACTGGCTACTTGGGAAGTCAAGGAGGAGGAGAGACAATCTCTATTTTTTTCTGTTGTTTATGTTTAGGTTTGCTTTCTGCTGGGTGTCATCTGCTAGATGTATGCCAGTGTAGAGATATCATGTTTGTGATATACTGTATAAAATACTGGACAAAATGCTAATATTTAGTTTTCCTTTATTTTAACTGTGAAACAGCTGCATTTGAATGACTTTTTCCAATGATATATGTTCAGAGAGGTTCACAGTTAGGAATATAATGGTGAGGTAATGTTAGGGTTGCGGTTACAGTGCAGGCGTATGTGTGATTGAGAAAGAGGGAGGGAAGTCTCTGAGTCACTTTCCGATATTTGTATACAGATGGTCATGCCCCAAGAGTAAACCTAAAGCCACAAAAAACACTGCTCTGAAGTGCAATTAAAGAAATGGTCCTAAACTGTGGCATTCTTCTGAGAAAATGCTTTCTGTTTTCCCTCCCATCTTCCTTTGTCACTCTTATTGGTAACAGTGTAATTGTGAGCTAAGGCAGATTTTATCAGAGAAGCACTAAGAAATCAGCAAATGACAGAAACTCAAAAGTTAAATCTTTTTCCAATCAGGGATTCCAATGTAAATGATTCTGGGTAGCGCTAATGACGATAATTTTTACTATGCAAGTTGGTACTCCAAAAGAAATTACCAATTCCAGCATTAGTAACTGTTTGAAAATTATGTCAGAGGGAACACAGAGATATAAGCACCTATAAAAGAGAAAACTGTTGGCTATGACATGTCAAGACATGTCTGTAGTTACTTCAGGCTGTGACAGAGAGCAAGACTTTCAGTAAATAACGGAAAGGCTGAATACTGTACAGCTCTGTTGATACGTTTTATGCTTTTTAACTTTCAACTTCTCTCTGTCAGGCAACTCACTGGGTTTGGAAATGTTGGCACCCTTTTGGAAATCTAAGCATTAAGTTAAAGAGCAACTCACCCCCCTACCAGAGTCTTACTCCATCCACATTTCCTGTTTGAAAAAATGCAGCAAAAAATATGTTGCCTTGCGGACCAGCAAATGTGCAGATGGAGAGGGATTGGTGTGGTCTGTGCTGTGATTTACATCTTGAAAGCGGCGCTGATACAGTGGCACAGACACAGACAGCGAGAAAGATGGAGAGCAACGCAAGCTCCTCTTCCTCAGAGCGATCTTTTGAGGTGGAGAATTTCTCTCCACCTCCTTCACCAGAGGAAAGAGAGGAAAGGGAAGGATGTTCTATGGTGGAGGCATGGGCGGAGCCTCGGCTTCTTTTACACCCCACAGCGGCAGGGTGGCTGAGGTCAGTCCTTACTGCAGAGCGAATAGCAATGCCTGATTCCAATTCAAGTGCAGTATAGAGTTCAGTTGCCCTGCATTGGAGTGGCGACCTGTCCAGGCCTCTCACTTCTTTTTTTCTTTTTTTGGGGGGAGACTAGTAATGACTCTAGTGACTTTTGTGGTGTTGCTAGATACATTTGGAGACATGTGAAAATACGTATTGTTCTTTCTATGAACTGACAAACAAATAATACTATGAATGGAATAACTGTTACACTAATTGTTTTACTTGTTGAGGATTCTAAAGTACACCAAAGGTTATAAAAACAAATCACGAAGACATCAGGGAGAATGCCATGTTACAGTTGCCCTGCGATGGACTGACGACCTGTCCAGGGTATATCCAGCCTCTCGCCCGATGATTGCTGGAGATAGGCATTAGCACCCCTGCAACCCTGCATAGGATAGACGATATATATAATGGACGGATGCATGTCATGTTTCTAGGCAGTTCACTGATTCTCAATATTACATTACATTGACCAATGTAATTGTGATTATAATTCTATAATCTAGCAGCATTATTAGTATAAAAAGCTAGCAATGACAAATACCAATTTCTTAGACAAACCTAATGTTAGCTTAAGATGTCACGTCTTTATGACCATTCACAGCAAGAAGGTAGGAACAAATATTTTCATTGCCATAAAAAGATATAGATCTTTTTATATTACATCTCTTGAAATCTGAAATGTCTAAAATCGCCAACGTTTAACAAAACCAAGGAACGAACACAGTCATTCAACTCTAATTGATGCATGTCTAGAGTTTACACAAGAGCCTTAGCACAAGATAGTTTCATATGCATAATTTTACACATAGCTTCCTGTAAATTGTGTATTGGAGGAAGCTGTTTTGTCTTTGTCACGATATAAAATGATAAAAGAATTTCAGGCAAATACATATTTGTTTTTTATGTGGGTTTCGTGGTGGTCTAAACTGTACACAGCACTAGCGGAATTTCACTTCAAAGTGGGTGGCAAATGTGCAATCTGCAATGTGTATTTCCATTCCAAGTAAACTCCCAAGAGAGCTTGAGAATGGCAAGAGAATTTCAAACAAACGTGAGCAAAAGCACAAACATTAAAAAACAAAAACTACAGAAATCTATGTAATCTATCTGTATTCTATTTCATCATCATCGACTATTTATCCATATAAATCAGCAAGATTCAGGTATAATTTCATAATTCATGTAATTCATTGAATAAAATGCAGAAATCAAGTCAAGGCTGATGCCAAGTTGCAGCTATTATGAATGTGATGCAGCTCAAAGCTGAAATATTAAGTCATTCAGCAGATGTTTCTGTCACAGAAGTGTGTGAGTTTCCAGCTTGGCCCTGCTGAAAATCAAGCCCGTGACCCCATCTGACTCTTTACTCGCTCATTCAGCAACGCAGAACTACAGAAAGTGCAAGATAAACAGCCGACTGTTTATTCTGTTGATAAACTCTAAAAGGACTTGACTCAGAACTAAAGGAACTGACCTCTTTGCCTTGACAAGCTGATACAGACACCATTAAAGACATTCATTTTCACAATCCTTCTTAGATATGTTTAATGTAGACAAGTAAAGCCATCTTTAAAAAGGAGCCAAGCCAGACAGCTGAGCTGTCAGACTCCAAAAGCAAACAATCAAGATCACTCTACAATGTAATCTTGGCTGAAAATACTACTGATAATTAAACTCCAAAATGAGTCCACAGTGAAATACTTGAGAAAACATACTTGACTGTTCAAATCATGCTCGTGCAAAGAAAGGTCTGCTCCTCTAAGCAGCTGATAAGAGGAACTATAAGTTGTTTGTAGAGAGGCCCTAGTCAGTCGTTGCTGTACCAACTAGATATCCATATGGTTCATGTTAGAAACCGTCCTTCTTGCACGCCCCATCGCTCCACAAGAAAAAAAACTAAACTCTCTGTGGTTTTTATGTAGACCAGAGGCTGACACCGAGGCCAACGGACTGCTGAGCTGGAGTGTGCAGGAGCTGTTGAAAAAGTATAGAGTAACAATGCGAAAAAAAATCTGTATCCCTCAGTGCAGCAAAAAAGCAGAAGCTGTGGATGCAAGTGAAGCCGACATCAGATATGCCTTACTATAGTGGTCAGGTACTTAAATGTAACCCTGGCTTCTCCATTTTTAGGTTTGGGGTATACAGGCATCACTGGACTGCTACAAATACATTTTTATGACAGAAGAAAAATTTTAAGTTGAGTCAGAATCAGTTGTTTAGAAAGCCAAACAAAGTAAAAGCCTTCCGAACATCTTACTTTTGTCTTTTTTAAAGAAATATAGTGTCAATATAGGTGTCTGTACCCATCCATCCTCTGCACAATTGCGGGGGAGGGGGGTGGCTGGTCACTATCTCCAGCATTCATCGGGCGAGAGGCGGGGTACACCCTGGACAGGTTGCCAGTCCATCGCCCAACACATAGACGCTCAGGACAAAACAACCTTGCACACACACACTCGTACCTAAGGGCAATTTAGAGAGACCTAACGGTCCTGTTTTTGAACTGTGAGAGGAAACCAGAGTCCACGCATGCACAGGGACAACATGCAAACTCCACGCAGAAAGAGGCCGGGATTCGAACCCGGGCCTTTTTGCTGCAAGGCAACAGTGCTACCAACTCCTCCATTGTGCTACCCGAGAGACGCACCGATCAGCCTTTTTCCTAGCCAAGACACATTGCTCTTAAATCTGACCTCCTGATCCCACATTTTAACAGCATAAAATAAAAATAAAAATGTCTGGTTGGTACTTTGATAGAGGTGATAGTTTTGAATCCAGCAGATAATAAAGGAATTACAAAATCATAGCCCCAAACAGTTATCTGATTCTCAGACGTAAAAAAGTGCACCAAAGTAAATGAGTTTAGAGACAGAAAATGGTGGGATTTCTTAATTTGAATGAATTTAAAGAATAGGGGGGGAGTGCTGAGCTTTCTGTATTCAATCTGTGGTTCACTGATCTGAACCAGTCGAGAATAAATTGTCCGGTTCCAAACTATGGTCGAAATATCGATGCATCTTTACTCTACAGGAAACAATTCTACCAAGTTTTAACCCAGTTTGTGCAACTCTGCAATGTGTGTTAACTGAAAGCTGCCAATGCGAGAGAATAAGAAATTAACATAATAGGTATTAAATATTTCCATACACCCCAATAACCTTGTATAGTAGGGTATGATTGATTTGTTTTCCATTGAGGTCTCAATAAAATAGGGATCATATTCTTCACTTTGTTTGGAGCCAGAATATTAAATATTATGCCTCAATATCACATGTTTTTTCACCACTATGATCCACTAATCTTGAGGAGCTTTTGTAGCCCCTCTACTACATTGTGGCTTTGCACACCAGTCTGAACAGCTGCCAGCTCTGCAATCAAGGTGAAGATGCAGGATGCACCCCTATAAGGATCAATCTGACGCCCCCACCCACCCATCAAGAGTTTATTTCAATCCCAGGTCCCAGCAAGAAAATGTTAACAGCAAATACAGAGTGGAGATGAATAAAGGGAGTCACTTACATTCATGGGACTCAGTCCGGCTCTGGATGTGTGCTCTGCTTATAACCTGATTAGTATGCAAACGGGTTTCCAATCTCCCCCTAGACGAAAGCCAATCTGCCAGTAAAAAATCTTGAATGGAGAAAGCTTTTTTGGGTTGTTCTCATAGCATCCACACAAAAAACGACTATGGTGCTAATTCCACAGACTGTCTAATCAAACAGAACAGCAGGTTAGGTTACTCCACCGGTGAAGCTTCTTTCTCTATCAGGTGAGCGCGCTTGGATCAGCTGGGAAGCTGATCTGCCTCTTGTTCTGCAGCAAGCTATAAAAAAAAAAGAGAGAAAACCCCTTGCGTAGCTCAAGCCGGGATCTTACCGCCTATCTTAAATGTTTTTATTTCACCCTTCTCTCCTCTCAGCATCCAGTCCCTCACAGCCGCTTCAGAGAGCTGTGCACCTCTCTAGCTGAAAGCCGACTCCTCCGTCACAAGGCCCAGCCCCCTATACTCCTCTCCGTCCCCTCCTCCGCCACATCCTCCCCTCGTTTACCGACCGCTAATTTATTCGGGTAGCCACACACACACAAAAGGGGGTAACAGAGGAGAGGGAGGCAAAAGGAAGGCTGTTGAATACAGTGGAGAGATGAGAGAGCAGACTTTGGTGCCCCCCAGCTCCATTCAGTGGAAGTAGTCTTTGTGGAGACAAAGGGGAGCGTGTCTACACTTCTAAAGGAGCTGCAGCTCCCTATGAATTATTAGAATTAGTCGTCAGCTTTTAGTGTTACAGAATAATTGACAAGGGATATGGATGCGTTTGCTTCCTGAATAGAAATTTGTAACTAATTTGTGACCACTCTCATTTGCATGTGTGCAGCTTTGCAGTTCATTTTAAAACAGCACATGCAACGTCAGATTGGATGAAGAACATCTGTTATTAGTACTTTTCAAATCCAGTCACAAATTGTTACCTTAACTTTGACCTGGACTTTGATCAGGCCATTCTAAAAAACAAAAATGTGCCTTGATCAAAATCATTCCATTGTAGCCCTGGCCAGTGAACTTCTGTTTTGTCTTCAGTTTCAGAAAACCACCCCAAGACCATGCTGCTGCCACCATCATGTGATGTGCAGTGTTAGTTCATTCTGTGCTTTGTATGAAAGTCAGAAAGTTCCGTTTTGGTCTCGTCTTACAAGAGCACCGTCATCTTAACCTGCGTCCCCTACATAACTGTACATGGGGCGTCTTATACGCTTCTTTAAAATGTATTTCATTAGGCCACCATTTCCCATGGGCCAGATTTGTTTAGTGTCCAGTCAACCCGCCTACTCGCAGTTATGTTTCTGTGGATTCACCTATTCACAGATTTTTCTGTGGAACGTGGCTCCAAAGTTAATAATGGAAAATTTACTTATTCATGGATTTTTTTAAATGTAAAATATTAGAAAAGAACTGTAGCTTGAGAAGCTGGAATATCTACATTCAATGGTAATGCTATTGGCTGGCATTTTAAAAGCAGCCAATCTAGGAAGGCCAATGATTTTCCTTGGCACTGGTTGGCTATATCCCAAAGAGCAAAAGTAAGGAATAATGTCAACATTAGCCTCTGCGGTAGTGCTGAGATGGTTTTCACTGAGCATATTAATGCATACTAAGGTGTATACACTAAGTTTAGATACCTGCTCCTCTAAAGTCCACAAAATTACATGTGCTGTGCCCCAGGGTTCAATTTTAGGCCCAGTGCTTTTAACCTTTACATGCTCCCTCTTGGCAGTGTCATCAGAAGACATGGAATTAACTTCCACAGTTATGGTGATGATGCATGGTTGTACATCTCCATGTCTCCTGATGACATATGCCCAATGGATGCCCTTTTTAACTGCATTTTAGACATATAATCCTGGATGACAGAACATTTTCTTCAGCTCAACCAGGACAAAACTTAAGTTTTAGCCATCAGTACTGAGGCTCAGAGAGAGCCTGTATCTTAATCCTTCTTTACAAGTGAAGAACATAGGCATGATTTTTTATTCTGAGCTAGCTTTTATCCCTCACATTAAAAATATTACTAAAATAGGTTTTTATCATCTAAATAACATTTCCAGAGTCACCCATTCTCTCTCGGGTCAACACGGAGACACTGATGCATGTTTTTATCACCAATAGAATTGATTATTGTAATGCCTTGCTTTCTGGTCTTCCCAAAAAGAGTATCTCAGGGTTACAACTTCTACAAAATTCAGCACCATGTCCTGACAAAGACCATGAGGCAGGAGAACGTTATACCCGTCTTAAATTCATTGCATTGGCTCCCCGTATGTTTTAGGGTTGATTTTAGGTTTCTTTTAATGGTTTACGTGTCTTAATGGTCTTGGGCCTTCTTATCTTTCAGAACTGCTTTTGCCTTATGAACCTTCACGGTCTCTCCACTCCTCTGGCAGCCATCTCCTTGTCATCCCTAAAGTCAGGACACGCAGTCATGGCGAGGCGTTTTTCCATTATTATAGCCCTCACCTCTGGAACAGGCTGTGCTCATGCGGTGTGGGTTGGGGGTAGGGAGGTATAATTGTGATCATGCTTTTAAATCTGTGGGGGAGGGATGGGAATGTGGTTTATGTGGGGTTATTTTAATCTGTAAAGCACTTTGAATTTAAATGTTTGTATGAAAAGCGCTTTATAAATAAAGTTTGATTGATTGATTGATATGGCTTGTGAACTACTAAAATAGGCCATTATAAAAAATGTTGAGGGGGTTTCAAGTATTTGCAGATATTAGCTATTCACAGGTGGCTGTGGTCCCTAACCCCCACAAATAGTGGCGGTTCACTGTATGTCTAAAGTTGGGCTTCTTACACCTGAAATCTCTGAAGCTTCTCCAGAGACAACAGGGGCAGCTTAGCTGTTGAATAAAATAAATGCTGTCAAATAAAGGCTCTTCTCACAGTTTAGGTGGACGGACGGCAATTTCTTTGTATGGTTGGAGGTGTATCAAGTTCTATTTTCAGAATCATTGAAAACTACCGATGTTGTTTTAGTACTTAAGCCTCCTTTAAACTGAAACACAGCTTTAGCGCTGTGTTCCTTGGTTTTTGTGATGTTTTTTTTAAACAAATTATTTCTGATGAACCTTTGAAGCCTTTCAAAATAGCCGTTTCTGTAATGAGATAAAAACACACAGGTAGAGTTTGTTTCTAACTACCTGACTTCAGAAGGCATTTGTTTGCTCTTAATTGCATTTATTTAGATGTACCAGAGAAAAGGGGGCTGTATACAAGGACACACCACACTTTTTAGATGTTTACTTGTAAAACAAATAAAAATTTATATTATCTTTCTTACCGTAGTTATGAGTTGCTTTGTGTTTATTTATCATATAAAATCCAGATAAAATACATTGAAGTTTGTGATTACAAAGTGACAAAATGTAGAAATGTTCAAGTGATGTGAATACTTGGCGAGCTACTCTATTTAAAAGCCCCTAGAACAGCTAATTCCAAATACCCGTACAGAGATTGCAATACCTAATATAGTTATAAGAGTAAGAACCTGGAAGCAGAAACAACTGATCAGCCAAGGCTGAGCTCTAAACAGAGACACACACTGTTTAGACTGCTAGCATCATCACGATGGTAGTCATTCATCACCCTAGATTTTAGGTCAAGTCTCTAACTGCATCACTGAGGCAGAACAAGGGAGAAGATGAGGAGGAGGGTGACACCATGTGCAGGATACAAGCACTGGGCGTGGGTCTAAAGATGGGTGTTAGAGGTGTGGATAAGGACAGCAATCAATTTATTCCTTCTTTTTCTAGGAGATGGTCCACCAGAATATATGTTGCAGGCAGTTTGGGTAAACTATGCATGCATACATAAATACATACATATATATATATATATATATATATATATATATATATATATATATATATATATATATATATATATATATATATATATTTCCAATTTAACAACAGATTTAGAAATGTAATACTACTTCTGATAATTATTTGTTTCATTAGATGCTATCATGGCGGGTATCAATGCAGGGCTTGCCTGTAATCTGGACTCACCCATGATCCAAGTTTTGGCTGGATTTCATTGTTCCGAATTTAATATTTTTCAATATTTGCACGGAGCATGGTGATACCTTTCAGCTGGACGACAGTCTGGATCACTTTCAGATTTGTATGCATATAAGCCGTTTTGAATATGTAGTTAGGTTTAAGTTAGTGTTATTTGAAATTGTGCTTATGTAAATGTATTTTGTACTCATAATTTATTGATATTTGTGTGTACATTTGAACGCACAACTGCAAGTCCTCGAAGTTAGGCACAAAATTTTTTTTATGGGTTACAAATAATGTTTTACGCATCCAACTACCCAAAGTTAAACATAAACAGGCTGAAAAGTTACAAATCAAGTATTACACACTCACAGATGTTTTGAGACTATTTTCACTCCATAGTTTTGGGTCTTCCTCAGGGTATAATCCCTGTAGATGCCAAAACCCTTTAAACTGACCCCTTTCGAAGAAGGAATTATTCTTATTTATAAGTAGGAAAAAATTTATTTCCTACTTTGAATAAAATCTATGGTTGAAAGAAAAATATTCAGATTTTTTTAATGTTGCAGGTTATAATTAATAGACATGTAAAAAGCAGTTATGTCTTTTTGGATGTGTAAACCGATGCATGTGTTTGTTTGAACTTGCTCAACATCAGCCTGTTGTGTGAACATTCGCCACATAGACAGCGACACAGTTTTAACTGAGAACAGATGGCTAAGGAGTGAAACTTTTGGGTTGGCTCACCATGATTAATTTTACCAGTACAGATTCATATCACTGTAACACACATCATATATAACCTATTTCTGTCCTCCTGTCACATACAGATACATACAGTGCAATCACACATACACACAGACACATTTATGATGAAGGATGATTTATTCTGGCTCCTGTTTAAGCTCTATTCATTAGTTCCTCCCTCTAGCCTCAAAAAATGACAGTTTGACCGTGGTTACTCCACTTCACATTCAAAAATACTTCTGATTTACATTCTCTCAAGTTCCATAAGACTTGAATTTATTACACGTCCATGCATTTCTTACAAAACTGACTAAAACAGTGGTTATTCAATAAATCTTCAGAAACCCAACAGAAATAAAAAAGATTTGTCCCCCAGAACAGGTCAAGATGTCCAATACCAAGATTAGTGATGTTGGACATATCTTTTGATCAGCGTTTACACAAAACAGAAATAATTATGCCATGGTGGTTGAAGCAGAGCTAAAATCTGTTTGGAAATGCATCGTTAGGATCTAATGGAGGGTCCTGTCTATACTGGCTGAACTTGCTAGCTGACTTTCTCTTCTATGCAAACACTCTCCTACAGTTGACTGCAACAACGTGATGACTCTGACATGAACCAAAGCAGTAAAATGGGAGAAAACCAAAGGTTTGCCAGTTCAGTGAACTGAAGGAAATGTTGAAATGCATAATTATAAGAATTAGATGAAAAATGTCTTTTGACAAGTAGTTTCTTAACAAAAACACACAGCTATACCAATACACTTACAATACACACCGGCCAATTCTTTTTAGTCCCATTTAAGTTCACAACAAACGTAGTCCTTTTATCTGGCCTATTCCACTTTTTCTTCTCCTTTAACTAAGAATTACAATGTCAAATCCGTTTAACTTTTTCTCATTTTATGACGTTTTAGAAAACCAACACTTCATATTACCCTGGCGGCTGTAGCTCAGTGGTAGAGTTGTCAGCCTGCAACCCAGAAATTATGGGCTCGATTCCAGCTTCCACCTGCTACATGTCGTTGTATCCTTGGGCAAGACACTTCACCTACCTTGCCTACTGGTGTTGGCCAGAAGGCGCGATGGTGCAATATGGCAGCCTCACTTCTGTCAGTCTGCCTCAGGGCAGCTGTGGCTATAATCATAGCTTGCTTCCACCAGTGAGTGAATGAATCATGGAGTTGTAAAGCACTTTGAGAGTCTTGAAAAGTGCTATATAAATGCAAGCCATTATTATTAAACACACCATCCCGACTCTGAAAATGATAATGTCCACTGAGCTGCCAGTCCACCTCTGGAGGATGGGGCTAAGTTCTATATATTGCACCTGGCACAGCTTTAACTTTTTTTTTTCCATCAAGACACCTGGACATGAGGAGACACTTAACTCTAATTGGTCTCTCTAACCAAGCCTCTGTGTGACTTAACTCTGAGATCATTTTACTGTTACCTCTCAATGGGAAATGCTCTGTCAGCTCCTGGATTTCAGTCTGTGTTCCACACTTACATCTGGTCCTCCCCTCACCTGCACAGCCTTCTTCTTGGTGGGACCCTCCTCTGACAACATGTGGTCGTTTCGCAATTGCAGGACCCTCGTAGCCTCCTTTCCTGTGACCATTCACATTAACGGTGAGACCTTTGCCATTACTTCATCTAATTTATCTCATTGCAAAGATTTTAGCCTCTTCTCCCACAGACGTCTCCTGGAAGAAAGAAAAATTGGTCAAGCTAAAAACCAGAAATCATAGTTTTTAATAACATCCTTTTTTACCCATTACATCCGCTTTTTTGAGAGTTTTCCTACATGTGGGTCAGTAAGCTGCCAAAAGCCATGACAAATTGCTCTGTTTTCACTCAGAAATTAAAATTTCCAAGTTTGTAGTTGGAAAAATAATCAGAGAAGCCCCTGGAAGTCAGAATTATGAGAGGGAAAGTTGGAGGTTTCTCAAAATCTGAAATGGCTTCAATGCATAAAAACTTGGTCACAGAAGAAGATTAAAATGTATATGTACTTCTAATGATGTTTCTTTCATTCACTCGTTTGCTTGCTTCGAAATATGCAATCCAATTTGTTGAAAAATTTACTTATTTGTTTAAACATGCTAAATAATCACATATGGACTGTTTTAATTAGCATTGCTAACAACAGTTTACCTGGTCACTGAGTTTATCAAATAGATAAATCTCACTGTTTTTCAAATTTTAAAGAGCCGATTTACTTGACATTCCTGGATCCAGCTATCATCTGCTTTGCTTCATTCTTAGTGTTCTAAAAGTTTTCTCAACTGCATTTTAGTTTTGAATAGTTTCTCTCACCTTGTAAATATGAAATAAAAACATTCCTTCTAAGTACGTCTAAAGGCAACCAAGGAACCACCAGCAGAACTTGTACAACAGTTTGAGAACCATGGGGAAAGTTAATATGTGGCTAGTTTTGATGTTCACTTTCAATTTGACTGAATTTGAGTGAAAATAAATAGGCAAATTGTTTCATATCTAGATGTGCTAAACTTATAGAGACATGCAATCAAAGATTTACTGTTGCAATTACAGTGAGGATTACTCTACAAGTAAGGGAAAACTCAACATAAATTGACTAATTACAGGTCACAGGTCTGCCTAAAAAGTCAATCAGACAGCTGCAGCTGATCCAGAACGCTGCTGCTCGTGTCTTCAGTAGAACCAGGAAAGTAGAGCACATCACCCCAGTTCTAAAGTCCTTACACTGGCTCCCTGTAGCTCAGAGAATAGACTTCAAAATACTCCTACTAGTTTATAAATCATTACATGGCTTGGCACCAAAATATGTTGAAGACCTGTTGTCATGGTACCAACCACCAAGACCACTAAGTTCCTCCAACTCTGGCCTACTAAACATCCCTAGACTCAGAACTAAACATGGAGAAGCAGCTTTCAGTTTCTATGCTCCCCTTATCTGGAACAGACTTCCTGACGAGTGCAGAACTGATGAAACTCTGAACTGCTTTAAATCGAGACTAAAAACCCATCTGTTTAGAATTGCCTTCGAGTAAATGATTGATGTCATATGTATGAAATGTGTTCATGCTCTCTTGCTTTATTTTGTATCATGTGTAATGTGTGTTTCTTTTACCTTTAATTTCCAATGTTATATTCCATGTCTGTTTGTTTTGTTTTTTAAATCACCAAATCCTGTAAACCACCTTGAATTACCTTGCTGTTGAAAGTGCTATACAAATAAAATTGCCTTGCCTAATTATGCCCTGCTTGCTCTTGGGCTACAGTATTGAATAAGATTCCATTAAAAACACTGAGGTTTGTGATTGTACCATGACACTATGTGAAAAGGTTCAAGAACTTCTCTAGAGCACTTTATTTTACCCATCAGTCCACTCAAGTGAGCCAGCCCTTTTAGCTCTTTTCAGAGATACTCTAGAGGCTTCAAGTTAACAGTCAGAAGCATTTTATTTTTTATCTTTTCACACATTTTTACTTTGGCACAATCCTGTTGGTTTCGGTAATTAATCTGACCTTCTTTCCATTTTCTTTTCTTTGTACAGTATGTTTATTGCACAGATAGACTCTTGCTGATGAAACCATGATTCAGAAGAAAATAAAGGTATGTTTAAGTCTCATTTAAATTTTTGAACATGTCATGAGCTTGTCTTGGCTTGCAATGTGCCAACAATAAAAAAGCTTCAAAATGGTTTGAGACTGGATCACTTTCTAATATTGTTGCGGTCTCTCCCAAAAGTCCAGAGTGACCCTGAGTCTATTTAGGTGTTGGCCCCAGCTATCTGATCCACCTTTTCCTGCACAGCGGGATGAGATGAGGTCACAGCTTTGCTTTGTGACTCTGTATCAAAAGAGGAAGAAGGGGTGTGGTTTAGTTAGACATGTCTTTCCCATGACCAAAATATAACTGGGAAACCTGAATGGATACTTCATTCAAAGAGATTTTCTGTGACACTGTTAATCTGCTACCTGACTTTTACAACTTACTAAGACCCTCCTTGTAATTATGTGATATTTGAAAATCATTTCTTGAATGTTATTTTTTAAGACAAGCTGATGACTCTCATCTGATCACATGCACAGAAGCAGAAGATGTTCTTCTCCTATGTCAGACCTCAGTACCAAGATAAAGTCCCACTTTATATTTTCCAGCCAAAAGGAGGCAAATTGAATACTTACTGCTCTTTTAGTTTCCACTCATCCATTCCATCCATTTTTGTTGGTTCCATGAGCCTGATCTCACTGTAAATGTATGTAAACAAATTACAGTGAACTTTCATGTTTCTGCATTAGATAGTAGCCCCAGAAGGATCCACAGCCCAGGAAATAGAAGTCTGGAAAAGTCTGGAATTTTTAAATAAAAAACATAAAGAAATCCTGAGTGTTGATTTGCTTCATTCCACTCACTAGGGCTGAAGTTTGTGCCCAGAGAAACTGGAATTGTGTGAATTGTGTTTTGTCTAAGATTTCACTTATTCTGCTTACAACCCTTCACAAGAGCTGTAAATGCTTACAGGACCTTTTATACGAGAAAAGCAGTTTTCTGATAAATTGTTTCATTCTGTAACAGGAGGAGATGCCTTAGTCAGACACAGTGATAATGGTAAGTAACTCAAAGCGGAGGATTTTGTGGCGGATGAGTGTGTGTGACCCCATTTAACCTTTCTTCATTTGTTGTTTTCCAAATTTGACTGCTCAGTATGCTGTTCTGGGGTTTTTAATGATGTAGCACATCCTTTGATGCAAGACACATTGTAGCTATCTTTTTGCTGTTGCAAGCTTATAGCACCTTTCCTCATTTTCCATCAAGCCAGTCGTCATCTATCCACACATATAACTGCAGGGTCTCCAGGGGTCATTGGGCAAAAGGTGGGGTACACCCTGAACAGATTGCTAGTCCATCACAGGTCAGCTAAGGACAAGCAACCATACATGTACACACTGCAATTTATAATCAATTAACCTATCAGCCATGGTTTTGGACTGCAGGATGAAGCCAGAGTACCTAACACAAATGCACAGGGAGTGTGTGCAAACTCCATGCTGAAAGAACTCAGGCTGGGATTTGATCACAGGACCTCATTGCTGCAGGGCAAAAATAATAACTGTGCCACCATGCAGTTCTTTCAATGGCTCTTGCCAAAAACATGTTCAGTGAAACCAGCACACATTTTTTAATGTATGTTGATTGTTACATTTGTGTGGTGGAACACATTTTTTAGGCCTTATAATTTCGACGCCAGACAATGGCATGTAATACCTTATAGTGCCGATGCATGTATTTTTGTAACTACAATGTTTATTTCTGTAAATTCCACAAAAGAGCAGGTTAAAAGCTAAACAATGAAAGCAATGAAATATATTTCTTGTGCTCTTACAAAAAATAAATCAGCTATATTTTTAGGACTTAGCACCAGATTTCCTGCTATGTGTGGGTGGCTTCCTTGGATTCTTTTTTTTTTTTTTTTTCACTCATTCAGTATATTGTTTACGTGAACATTCTGTATTACTTTTTGCAGATTTTGAACAACTTCAAGAAAAGAGTCTGAGGGAAAACAGAACAAGTAATGAAGTAAAAGAGCATTTTTATTTTGTTCACTGACAGTACTTTCCAAATACTTTGCATAATGAATTTGGTTAAAAATGTTTCATATCCAGTCATGACAGCTGTTCACCCCTCAAAAACCTGCTATTTTAAAAGCATTTTTCTGAAATGTCTCACTTATCACTAATTCTGCACTAATTCCATGTGTTGTCTCCAATGACATCATCAATATTATATGCTCTGAGTTGCAAAAATGTAAGAAGTTGTCTGTCTCTGACTCAACTGTACTAACTGTTTGAAATCCCATGTCAGTGCATGGCCTGCTTCCATTTCTTCAAGCTTCATTTGAACAAGGCCTCCTTGCTGCAGCCTAACATTTGTTAAGAATTTTATCTTCTACATGATCCTGTGAAAAAGGGGGTGAACAAGGACAAGAACCAGTTGAGATTTTCTGCTGCAGCTGTTATTGCCCCCTGCACTTTTACATTCAGGACTGATAAACCAGCAGTTCCTCTGACGAGCTTCCAGGTTTTGTACAATGAAGACAGATTACACTTCACAATCCATCCAACTGTTTCTTGTCTTTGTAAGTGTTGCCCTTACACCTCATACACATTGCTTCATAAATTTAAGCTTCAAATAGTGACTTGATGGTATTTAATAGGATTTTATAGGACAGACAAGCACAAAGTAGAGTTTATTTGTTGAGTGGGATTTTTTTTACGTTTTAAACAAAAAGTTAAACACAAAAGGTCTAAAAAGAGTTCAGTGTGCTTATATGTATCTATTCAGTCAATAAAACAAACTTTTGATTAAATTACAGCTAGAGTTTTTACCAGCTTTACACTGAAACTTTTGCCCATTTCTTTTTTTCCAACTTAGTCAGATTGAAATTAGAGTATCTTTGAACAGCACTTTTCAAGATCTGAAAGATTCTCAGTTGGATTTAAGTGTGAAAATAAATAAGTGTGAACTCTGGATGGCACATTCCAACACAATCAACTAGGATCTAACCTTCCTACTGTTGCTCTGACTATATGTTTAGGATTGTTGCCCAGCTGGACGGTGAACCTATACATAGTCTTTTACAGACTCTAACTTGTTCTTTTCCAGGATTGCTCTCTTAAATTATGTCCATCCCCATTGACTCTTATTAGCATTCCTCTCATTCCTGTAAAGAATCCCCACAGCATGAAGCTGCCACTACCACCATGATTACTTGTGGGGATGTTGTGTTCATGTTGAAGTACAGTCCCCAGCCCTATTATGTTTCACAATGGGATGATTTCTTCTGTGTTCTGTGCACTTTTTATCCACACAAAATTTAGCAAGAAGGCCAAAAGGTTCAGTTTTGCAGAGCGCCTTTTTGTTAATGTTTGATGGGTCCCCTATGTGACAAGCTGCAAACAGGAATTTTATGGTATTCTTTCAAACAATTACCTTCTTTTAACCAGTTTTGTATAAAGGCATGGTTTGTGGAGTGGATGACTAATAGTTGTCCTGTTGAGAAATTTTCCCTTCTGAGCTGTTGATCACTCTAGATTTATGATTGGCCTCTTTGCTCTGATTAATGTTTTCTTTGTCCACTCTGTCAGTTTAGTTTGACAGCCATGTCTTGGTAGACTTGTGGTTGTGTCAACCGCTTTCCAATGTTGGATGATGGATTGAACAGTGTTCAATGATATTCCCTAGGAATATTGTTTTGTGATCTAACCCTGCTTTGAACTTCTCTGAAAATGTATTGCTGACCTATCTGTAATTGTTATATTTAAGCTTTTATTTGTGATGAATGGTTTTTTGAGTTGCTGTAATTTAAAATTTTCAACATCTGTCTATTAAATTTTGTATTAATTTCCGGAATCGCTTTGATTCTTTTTTCGCTTTCTTTTCTTCTTATGTTTTTACTTAAAAAATAGTTTTAGATTAAAATGACGTGTTCCCTTGACTATGTAACCCACATGACCTAGGGGTCATGAGCTATGCTCTTAGTTTAGCGGGTTGTCCATTTAATGCTCAGCTCCCCTATTAATCAGCAGCTGCTGCTCTGCAGCTGATTACCACCTGCTGCTTCAGGCAGTGCTGCAGTTCAAACATTTGGCTGCTGCTTTCCACTCAGGAGGTTGCTTGATGGTTTTTTTGAAATTCAACCTAAGAGATAAAGAAACAACTGTTCAGAGCAAACTGGGAGTGGAAATAGGAAGGCTTGACACCTTGGTGAATTTTACAGATCAGTTTCTTCAACTCAAGTTCTGTCATCTTTATTGACCAAGTCATATCATCATGGATTCCTGTTCTATAAACCCTGGCTTCAACTGTAATTTTTGACATCCCTCTACTCACCGGTGAGTCAAGCAGATCTTGTTTTCCCCCACTGGTGCTGCATAATAGTAACCAAGCCTCTAACAATAAATCACATAGTCAGCATGGATTGGAATGTTTTAGTGCTTGGTCTTCATTTGATTTGATTTGATATTTGAGCTGAATGGTTAATACTTTGGTTTTACTTTCAGTAATCCTTTGTTTCCTTTGATTTTTACCATTCTGGTTGCACTTTGATTTCACACTATATATAATTATTAATAGTAGAGTGGTATTGATTTGGTTTAACACCACCAATTACACTGAACAAAAATATAAACGCAACACCTTTTGTTTCTGCTCCCATTTTTCATGAGATGGACTTAAAGATCTAAAATTCATTCCAGATACACAATATTACCATTTCTCTCAAACATTGTTCACAAATCAGTCTAAATGTGTGATAGTGAGCACTTCTGCTTTGAGATAATCCATCCCACCTCACAGGTGTGCCACATCAAGATGCTGATCTGACATCATGTTTAGTGCACAGGTGTACCTTATACTGCCCACAATAAAAGGCCACCCTGGAATGTGCAGTTTTTTGCTTTATTGGGGGTCTGGGGACTCAGAACCGGTCAGTATCTGGTGTGACCACCATTTGCCTCATGCAGTGCAACACATCTTCTTCGCATAGAGTTTATCAGATTGTCGATTGTGGCCTGTGGAATGTTGGTCCACTCCTCTTCAATGGCTGTGCGAAGTTGTTGGGTATTAGTGGGAACTGGTACACGCTGTCGTATACGCCGGTCAAGCACATCCCAAACATGGGTGACATGTCCGGTGAGTATGCTGGCCATGCAAGAACTGGGACATTTTCAGCTTCCAAGAATTGTGTACAGATCCTTGCAACATGGGGCCGTGCATTATCTTGCTGAAACATGAGGTGATGTTCATGGATGTATGGCACAACAATGGGCCTCAGGATCTCATCACGGTATCTCTGTGCATTAAAAATGCCATCAATAAAATCCACCTGTGTTCTTCGTCCATAACAGATGCCTGCCCATACCATAACCCCACCACGGGCCACTCGATCCACAACATTGACATCAGCAAAGCGCTCACCCACACGACGCCACACACGCTGTCTGCCATCTGCCCTGAACAATGTAAACCGAGATTCATCCGTGAAGAGAACACCTCTCCAACGTGCCAGACGCCATCGAATGTGAGCATTTGCCCACTCAAGTCTGTTACGGCGACGAGCTGGAGTCAGGTCAAGACCCCGATGAGGACGACGAGCATGCAGTTGAGCTTCCCTGAGACGGTTTCTGACAGTTTGTGCAGAAATTGTTTGGTTATGCAAACCAATTGTTTCAGCAGCTGTCTGAGTGGCTGGTCTCAGACGATCTTGGAGGTGAACCTGCTGGATGTGGAGGTCCTGGGCTGGTGTGGTTACACGTGGTCTGCGGTTGTGAGGCTGGTTGGATGTACTGCCATATTCTCTGAAACGCCTTTGGAGACGGCTTATGGTGGAGAAATGAACGTTCAATGCACGAGCAACAGATCTGGTTGACATTCCTGCTGTCAGCATGCCAATTGCACGCTCCCTCAATGCTTGTGGCATTTTGCTGTGAGACAAAACTGCACATTCCAGGGTGGCCTTTTATTATGGGCAGTATAAGGTACACCTGTGCACTAATCATGATGTCAGATCAGCATCCTGATGTGGCACACCTGTGAGGTGGGATGGATTATCTCAGCAAAGCAGAAGTGCTCACTATCACACATTTAGACTGATTTGTGAACAATGTTTGAGAGAAATGGTAATGTGTATCTGGAATGAATTTTAGATCTTTAAGTCCATCTCATGAAAAATGGGAGCAGAAACAAAGGTGTTGCGTTTATATTTTTGTTGAGTGTAGTTGCGCAACATTTGATTTGTTTTATTCCATTGGAATATGGACTGACGCTTAGCTTTATGCTAATGAGATTAAATGTTCTGTTTACTTAATTTTGAATTTGTGAAGCTTCAAACCTTCTGTCATATGTATATACTTTCTTTGATATTCCTTTTGAATATCAGTTACTTTATAGTATTTCATTTAATTTAACTGTGTTAAATTAGTTTTTTTAGTTTAGTATGTATGACTAATTGTTTTCTCTTTGGCCTCATTTTAGGTCAGGTATTTTGGGAGTTTTTGTTTTTTCCCTTAAAGTCTGCTTTATTTTTTTTCCCCATGTGTGGACTCTTCAATTGAATTCAACCTGTTTCATCTGGATGGCGAGCTACCCATGTTCTACTACAAAAGGAGTAGGAAATAACTAATTTTGGTTAACAGGAGAACCGAACCTTGGAACTGACTGAACTCTTTGATCTGAATCCTAAAGAAGAGATTCCCTGAACCACACACACTTACGTGTGTGCTTGTCCTTTGTTGATGGCTGTTTTTCCTTTTTAAACAGTTCTTTATGTTTTGTATGTCGTCTTAAATTTTAATACACTTTTTGAAACGTATTTTTGTGTCCTTGACTCACTCACACACTTTGGCTCCATAGCCGAACCTGGTCCTGAATGTCATAATTCCATCTATTGGCAAAGGTCAGATAAGCGATCCTGGCTCTAAATGCGCTACAACTAGGACTCCCTGAATAAACAGATGCTGTATCTCAATGGGAACATCTTTGCTAAATAAAGGCTCATGATGATATTTCCGGCACTGAATTTTATTGATGGGGTGTCATAATAAAAACGGCTAAATTCTATGCCACATTGTTTAAAGATTCTTCTTTATAAAAAGTCTGACAATATAATTTCACCTCAGTTATGCACTACTTTCTGTTGCTCTATCACATAAAATCCCAATAAAACACATTCAGGTCTATAATTGTATTGTGACAAAAATTTTAAAGGGCTAACGATGTATGAATACTTTTTCCAGACTCGATGTGTTTTCCTGTATTTGTCTTCGGTTCTGATTATTTAGCTTCCTTGTCTTTGCAGGACATCACATCAGCCCTAAATTTGCAGATGTCTCCACGTTTGCACCCTAATCCCCCCCCCCCCCCCCATCCTCACTAATCTATCTCTACATGACACCTCCTTTCCTCCCTCTTCCTGCTGCTATCAGAATGTTTTATTGTTTCAAAGCAAATCCACAGAGCAGACAGAAACATTAACTCAAAATGAGACCTGAAATTGTTTACACTAAGAAACTATGTAACTGCTGGCTAACAGACATGCCATAAAACTTTGGCGAGGATCTAAAGTGGGCGTAATGTATTGATACGATTGAAATTAAATGCATGTTTTCCACACACAAGCCTTTTTTGCCATGGTAAAGCAGATGGTCAATGTCAGATTGTACAGTTGTGTCTGATAGCTGGATCAGCATGGGGTTTAAGCTGCGAGGTTTTGTAACTGTCAATGCATTAAAACATCCAGCAATGTCCCTATTACAAAGTATCTTTCTAATGTGTAAAAGTAGACAGGCAGCCACAGCTGCTGAAATACTTTCTCCTTGAAACTCTTCTACTGGTTCATTACACAGCATGAATACCTGCTGAAAAGCTTTTCTGCCCAACAATGTGCTCCTCATCCAAGCGTCCAGCAAACAGGAAGAAGCTAATGCTGAGAACTTCCCATATGAGCCAGCTCCTGTGCCCACAGCACAGGAGGTTCCTTCATGTGTGTATCTGTGTGTGCCTAGGTGTGAGTGTGTAATGTGCTCGTCCATTCTGCTTCCTTCCCTTCAGCCTTTTTAGCCTGTGGATGCAACATCGTGGGAAAGCGTGATTTGCACCTCAGCACAAACTGGTCGAGGACAGATTTAAGGGGTGTTGTGAGCCAGATGTGTTGCAGTGACATTTTAATAATAGTAGCTGTTAATGTTCTGGATTTATTGTCACTGAAGTCTGAGGTAGTGGAGAAAATAAGTCATTAGAAAGAGGAACGATTTGATCAAAGCTAATTTGTCACCATTTTTATTTTACCTCTTGGCTTTTCATTGCATACAGAGAAGGTTATAGACTTGGCTGTTCTGGATCGTCTACCCCTTCCCACACACAAAACACACTCCCTTCCTCAATCTATTATTCTAAGTCTCCCCAAAAACCAAATTTACTGCTTCAATGGACAACGGTTACAGTTTTGCCTATTTGTGTACGTGTGTGATGCGTGCCTTTAGAGACATTCGAACCTTGGCTGAGCCTGTGTAGTCTGTGTCAAAGACTCCTGAGGAAGAGGAAGATGAGAAGGTCAAGTGAGTAGAGGAGATAAGTTGTCGGTCCTGCTGGCCTTCTGAATCAGCTGCTTCCTGTTTACTTCTGTGTGGAGAGTGTTGTCCCATGACGATAACAAGGCGTTCACCTTTGACTCCACCGGAACAGAAGCACATCCTGCAATGGATGTCACACTGTTCAGTGACTCCACGCATTTAATGCGAGCACGATTGTGACCTGCCCAATACTTACACTGAGGGAAGCTACACGTCACACCGGATCATGGTGCAGCAGAAACTAGCATTTCAATCTGAATTACATACATTTTAGTAACAGCCATGTTCAGAGTCCAAACAGTCTGTTCAATTCTATGAAATTAAAATTGTAATTCAAAAAAGTAAATAATATTCACCCTACTTAATTAAAATTGTGTATGGAAGGAAATAATTGAATTGCATTTATTCTTGATTTCACTGCAATCCCCTATCCTGAGTAAACAGGCATCAGTGGAAAGAAAACCTCAAGTAGAACGAGGAAGTGATGCCTGAGTAAACAAGCATTAGAGGAAAGAAAACCTCCAGTAGAACCAGGCTCTGGATGTGTGGCCATCTGATTTGACTGATGTGTGCAGAGGATGGGAAAACACAGACAAATATTGATAGTGTGAGCAATGAAGGAAATAAAGCCTAAGTTAGTAACAACTTGTGTGTCATCTTAATTGGGATTTTATGCAGTCTGACAGCAGTTGAGGAAGTTGAGGTAAAACACAGGTATAGGTTGTTTTTTGCAAATAAGATCTACCAAGTTTGTCATGCATCTGGAACCAACTTTTGCTGCACTTAAAGCTCCAAGTCTATAGTTGCAATAGAACTTATTTTTCCTTTTTTCGTCCTACTCTTCTATAAAGGCTAGTTTATTAGAATGATAATAGCTGTCCTATCAAGTTCTCCCACCTAAGATGAGGATCTCTACAACTGATTAATGGGCTTCTTGCTCGGACAGTCAGTTTAAGAGGATGGTCATATCATAATGGGTTTGCAGTTGTGCCGTACTCATCATTTCCACATGAACAGTGCTTTGTGAGAGCCCAAATATTTGGAAACTGTTTTATTTTCCAACCTTGCTTTCAACTTCTCCAGAATATCAGTCATGTTGTCTTAGTTTCTTTTCAAGATGCTGTTTGCTTGTTCTCTACCAAACTTCTAAGGCCTTCACAACCCGAAGCAAAGGGGCCTAATATAAATGTACAAAACACATTGTTCTTGTAAAAGTTATAAAAAAAAAAAAAAAAAACATTATCCTTCCTTTTGACAAATATTTACATCATTGGGTTGGTCAATCACAAAAAAATCCCATTAAAAATGTGCATTTCAAGGTTTTTAAAAACATTTCAAAGCCACTGTAAAATTTTAAATCTGTTTTCGTTAAACATTCCTCAAGTATTTGTGGTTGACTTAGTAATTGATTTTTGGTGTTTATTTGCAATTTTTTTTTAAAGTATACTGAATGACTGTTTGACTCTTAGAAATATATGCCTGTTTCCATAGGAGTGTGCTTTTTTGACTTCAGGTACAATAAAATGCAAATAATTAACTGAGCAAAACAGATGAGTATAGATACTGTAACATAGTTGGAAATTGAGCTTATTGAAGAAGGGTGAATATAAAACTTGTGTGACATAATATAGCTTTCTTTTCACTACCAATTATTACACTTTGAGGAACTTGTATTGTATTTTAGGTGTTAACTTATGATATTAGGGACAATAGTGTATTCAGGGATTGCTGCCTTCAAGCTATCAAAACACACTAAATCAGATCCACTTTGTGTCGGGACAAAAGTCTAGACAAATTTTTAAATCGAAACAAACTTTCTGCTGTCCATTTTTTAGAGTCGTGGCAGAAGGCAGATAATTTATGGGGTCTATCCTGAACTGGAAGTTCTGTTCTTTCCAGTGTGCTTTAACAGTTCCAATGGCTATTTCTTTATTTTATCAAGAGTTTAATTTTTTATTTCTACAAATAGCTTTCTACAAAAGGGCTATAAGTGAGAAAAGGGGCTGGCTTCATTATCAATGCCCCCCCCCCCCCCTCCAACACACACACTGTATTTGTGAACTAGAAGCCACAAGATGGAAAAAAAATCATATTTCTTCTTAGATTTAAACATAAGACAGTTTAAAACTGGAGAAAGTTCTATCTTGGTTTTAGTACCTTCACCTTTGGTAACCTTGTGGATTTTTTTAAATTTGGATTGGGACAGAGACCACATATTTGAGTGTCTAAAATCTCTGCCAACTCAAACACAGAAAACTGTTCAGATGTGGTGTGTGCCTGTTTAGAGCTCAATACATCTCACCTCCTGATCTTTATCTCCTCCAGACTTCAGCTGGTCATAATCTGGGGTGGTTCTTTTGTTTTTCTTGCATCTTCTCCAATTTCTCTCTTTCCACTCTTGTTCTAAGTTGCTTATCACACTGAGGGCAGGACCTACATTTAAACCCAAAAACCAGCAGGACTCTCACTCAAGTGCCAATGGTAATGAAGTTTTCTCTTTGTGAAATGGTCTCAGCGCTTCCTCAATACTTAGCTTGTGTCTTTTATGTTTTAGAACTACCCACCTGGGTCCTAGCTCAGGTCACAATCAGATTAGGTCAACAACACTTATTTGGATAACTCACCTCAGTCCACTAAAGTCCAGCCCTGGGGTCTCATTTATAAACGTTGCGTACGCACAAAACGGGGCCTGAAACTGGCGTACGCCATTTTCAAAGCAAAAGTTGCAATTTATAAAAAACAGACTTGACGGGAAAATGTGCGCACCTGTACACCAACTCTGACCCGTGCGTACGGACATTTTTAAGACGGGGGGGAATCGACGACGCAGTTGGTGAGGTGGTGAACTGCAGCCAGACTGGATATTACTCCTCTCACACATATAATTTCACCTCACACCAAACATTAATTATGGATTCATGTTATTGTAAACATCCAAACCAGCAATGATATCTATATTGTAGCTTTGCAGTGAGCTATAGCTCTTCTAAAAACATTTTTCAATATTAAAATAAATACATAAAATTTATCTCAAAACCTTAAACTCAGAGAAAAAGAGCCGGGACTGTATGCCAATTAATAAATTGAATCATCTGTACCATATATAATTGATTGGCAAGTTCATTGTGCCAAGGAAGGAAGCAACCAGTCTTATTGCTGCCAATAGAAATACCCCAACTACTTTCAAGCGTAATATTTGAGATGGATGCACTGGCGTTGCTAGAAGATTTTGCAAATGGAAGGATTAGGAGAGAACGCATGTTCAGGGATCATGCGAACCTCCTTGCCCATGATGATGACTAGCTAATAAGCAGATTCAGATTCCCTAGAGCTGTGCTCTTGGATCTCTGTGCTGAATTGGGCCCGGTTTTGGAGAGACCATCCAGGCGGAACCGTGCCATTCCGGTCCAGCTGCAGGTGCTCACCACTCTGGGGTTTCTTGCAACTGGTTGTTACCAGCGGGAATTAGCCGACAGCTATGTGTCTGAGTGACATGATTCTTACTATTCTGCCCAAAGTCCCTTTTTGGAAATAATGCCTTCAAATATGTTATATTTATTTACTAGGTCTGGGATATCACAGCCGTCCCTGAGTGCAATAATGCCTGCAGTTTTGGATGGGATCATTAAAATCAGCAGGCGATACATCACGTTTCCATATACTGTGGGGGAGCAGGCCGAAATTAAGATGCAATTTGCAGCAATGTCCGGTTTCCCAAACATAATTGGTGCAATTGACTGCACCCATATTGCTATAAGGGCCCCGTCCGAGGATGAATTTGTTTTCGTCAATCGGAAACATGTACACAGTATTAATGTGCAAATCATATGTGATTCACCCATGATGATCACTAATATGGTGGCACGATGGCCTGGGTCAACACACGACTCCTTTATCTTGACACACAGCAGTGTAGGGAACAGCCTGCAGGCAGGCGCTGTGCGTGATGGCTGGCTGCTCGCTCAGTCCTCACCGTCATTAGAAATGCTGGTTGTTGACGCCTGAATTAAACGTGTTATCACTTGCAGGTGATAGTGGCTACCCTCTCAGGAGCTGGCTTCTGACCCCGTTCCCAGACCCACAGACAGCAGAGGAAATGCGCTACAACTCCTGTCACACGCGTGCGCGCTCAGTCGTGGAGCGTGCCATAGGCCTGTTAAAATGTAGGTGGCGGTCATTGGATGCCTCGGGTGGCAGACTATTATACAACCCTACAAAGGTCTGCAAGATCGTGAGGGCATGTGGAATTCTTCATAACATGGCACTGAGAATTGGGATTCCCCTCCCTCCTGGCCTACCCCCCTCCCCAGCATGAGAACCCCGACCCACAGCCGCCTCCTCCTCGACAGGAAGCCTTCACCCAGGGAGCAAGGATCCGCCAGGATGTAATGCGGGGTTTGAGATAACAACGACAAGGTTCATTTGTAAAAAAAAATTATTGTATCATTTAAGGTACCAATGGCTGTCACTATGTCGCACAGCACACTCTTTATTTCCTTTAACTCGTTTGTCACAGAATTGATGGCGCTGATGGTGTCTCTCTGTGTCTGCATCACAGCTTCAGTCAGAACCCGACCACTGCTGGATGCACCATGGGCACCGGCAGCACTGGTGCTGGGGGCAGCCGGATGCTGGGCAACCTCATCTTCCTCAGCCTCCTCATCCTCACCACCTACCGACTGTGGAAGAGCTGAAAAGACACTGCTCCTTAAAATATGCTAAAATTTGTTAACGTAGCCACGTAATAAAATATATACAAAAGGTGCTTTACCGGGTTCATCTGTCGTTTCTGCCACGTCGGTGTCGCCCTCCTTCTCTGACACAATACCGTACACGCTTGATGTTCCCATGATACTTGCCATCTTCCTGTCCAGTGGTGTCAGCTCGGGTGTACACGCACCCCCTCCAGTAGCAGACCCACTCTGGAAGTGGGAGGCAAGTTTTTTTTTTTGCCTCGACTTTGAGGTCCGACCACTTTTTTTAAATTTCGGGTACCGTCCTGTCAGTTGCACTGACAGTATGCACTGCAGACGCCACATGCTGCCACTCGCAGTTCTTCCTTTTATTTGTGACACCACTGCTGTGTCCACCAAATAAAAGGTCTCTTCTAGCCTCCACTTCACCCACTAGCACTTCGATCTCCATCGCCGTAAAGTTTCTCTTCTTGGTTTTTTTTGTTGTTGCCATATTTCCCCTCTTCTTCATATGCATCAATATTCATGTCCTGCTTTGCATTGAGCTTTTATAGCCGGATTTGGGCGTGTTCAGGGCGGGATATGAGCCAAATTCACGTGCGCAAACTTCCAAGAAGACTGTGATTTATAAAGGGGAAATTGCTTACACCTGTGCGTAGGCATGGTTTTATAAATCAGAAATATTTTTGGTGTACGCAAACTTTTTGTTTTGGTCGTACGTACACTTTTAGTAGGGATTCTACGCAATGTTTTATAAATGAGACCCCTGGTCCTTTTCATCCTCCCCAGAGATCAGCATAGAATCACGGAATCTCTGAACATAACTGTTTGTTGTGTAGACAACTGTTTTAGTTTTATACTCTCTGTAGAGTTTGTTTTCCCCAGGTTCTGTATCCTCTTATTTAGCTCCCTGCCCTCACTCAGCTGTTCTTCATCCAGTAATTAGACTCACCTGTTTTGCATTCAAGAAACCAACCTCTCCAGCATGTAAGCCTCTCTGTTCAAGGCAAGGCAAGGCAAGGCAATTTTATTTGTATAGCACACTTTCAACAGCAGGGTAATTCAAGGTGCTTCAGTCAGTCCTATGTCAGATCCTGCTGTTGCTTTCGTCAATTGATCACCAATTAGCTCCCTGTCATTTCCTCTTTAAGCCCTCTTTTCTTTAATAAATATTCAGCTGTACCATAAATCTCCCTTCCTCCAGCTTGTTCTTCGGTTCTACACCAAACAAACATGTGCCACCACCAAAGTGTTGGTGGGCCATTGTCAAAGGTTTTAAAACATGTCTTACCTTTCTCATTCTTCCACACATTGGATGTTATGACCCTTTTAAAATGTTACCAAATTCCCCATTGCATGAAAAAAAGCAAAAATGTGTTATACAGTTTAGAATAATTTAATCTGAGGCTCTATATATATATATATATATATATATATATATATATATATATATATATATATATATATATATATATATATATATATATATATATATATATATATATATATATATATATATATATATATATATGTGCCTCTAAAAAACCCAAAAAACATATCCACCATAAAGATTTAGAGAGCCAAATAGTTGTGACAGAAGATTTATAACCTTACTCCATCTTTGTATCTGCAATTAAAGGGGGGGGGGGGGGGTATTATACTTCTTCCAGGCACATATTACCCTTCTATAGCACACTCAAATGAAATTGTCACCTTAAGTCTTTTAAAAGTCCGTCATATATCCAAATCCATCTTAAAGATATTTACTTCCGTATTGGACGCCTTGATTTTTGCCTGTGCCTCTCTAAGACCCTCCTACTTTTTCTGACACTCCCCCTTCAGTACGTCACATACCACGCATCATCGCAGCATGCATGGATTCGGGGGAAAAAATTCCACAAAAGACGCGCAGCTGCAGCTGGTGTGTTATAATTACCGCACCTGGGACTCAGCCGGAGTTGTGTGAGGTGGGGAGGGGTAGGGGAACTCTGCAGGGGCGAGGCTCTCGGCTGAGTACGTAAGGTCGGAGGAGGAGATGGGTGGAAAAGGCGGGGATAGGTGGGAGCAGGTGTTTCAGCAACTCCGAGAACTACCAGGAGAGACTCAAAGATTACTCTAACATGAGTGAATGGGTCAGAGCAACACTTCAGGAATGTTTTTAATGAGGGAAAGACAGGTTCTCAGGATATTAAGCTTCAGAAAGTCCATTTTGCATAATACCCCCCCTTTAAGTGTTTTAAAATACCTGTTGTGAATGAATGAGCAGCAGCAAAATAGCACCTGTTTATCTCTTTCCATTGTCAGACAGGAGACGCAGCCTACACAAAAGTTCAATTTTCTGAGACATTGTTGCTCTTCAACACATGTCTAGAATCCTGAGAAATATTTTGTAAGAACAACCACCAACAAAATGGTTTTGTTTTATCAGTCAGTTGGTTAAAAACCTAATTTATGAAGCGTCATCTCCAGTGGCAGTTACTGATATGGTTCCCTGCCCAGGGCATCTTTCCTACGGGGGCTTCAAAAACAAAAAAAGTTATCTTTGATTGCATCACAGGCATGTTTTTACTGCACATTCGCAGGTTCAGTAAAATGGGACTGGGCAACATTCTGCGATGTAGTGTAAGCACTGATAGGAAATAAGGCTGTGTACCACAACAAATTATGAAATAGGTAAATGGTGAAAATCAGAACAGAAATTCTTAAACATTTTGACTTAGATGTATATTCATACCCTTTATTCTATTCATGAAAAACAAAAACAGAGCACTTTTTAACATCAGGACACACTTAGGCTAAGTTCACACAAAAACGCATCAAATCTGACTTTTTGCCCATATGCGACCCATATGATTTTTTTAATGACAGTCTGAACAGCACAAATCCAATTTTTTCAAATCCATCCTAGGTCACTTTCATATGTGGCACTAAATCTGACACGTCTAATGTTTTTGAAAGTAACTTCAGTCTGAATGGTCATGTCGCACTAAATCCGTCTTGTACATCTCTGACAAGAGACAGACATACTAATCTGCAAAGAAGGAGGCACTGACAGAGGTATTCAAAGGTTTTTCTTGACATCCTGAAATCGTGGGTGGACTCTGTCAGTGAAGTCCTTCACATCACAACTCCACCACAGACTGTGGTTCCAATTCTGGATCCACATACACCTCTGTACGGAGGTAGTACCCACAGCTCCACAAAAACCCATTGTTAAAATATGGGCTCGCTTTTCTCTCAATGTCCTTCTTTCTCTAATTAATTTGTCAAAATTGTGTTGATTCCGACTGTGCACCAATTGCCAAACTGCTGCACAAATACGAACATGTAGCCACCATTTGTACTTCTTTAAACAGAGCGTGTGTTGAGTGACGTGTTGTCTGCTGTGCATGCGGTTCGCTTTAGGGCCATGAACAATTCACATTGTACCTTGTTTGCTGTTGCATCTTAGCTGTAGTGAGAACAACGACACAAAAAAATCGGATTTAATACAAGAATCGGAATTGAGCATTAAGACCTGCAGTGTGAATGTAGCCTTAAATTAAGATTTTAAAAAAGTTTTCACCTTATATAGACAAGTCAAAACCTGAGCTGAGTTGTTCTAAATTGGTCTTAGTTACTTTAAATCACAGAAGGGAAATTCTGATTTGTTAAACCTATTTGTAAAAACGACATGAAAAATGCCGATAACTCTGAAATGGATCCAATATTGTGCACTGTACATAGGGTACAAATGGATGGGCTTGCCCATGGCAGCATTCATAAAAGAGCCATCACTGCTTAACACTGTTATTGTCCAAGTTTGAAACATGGAAAACTAGTGGATTTCAACTTTTTTTTTCCCAAGAGAAATTTGTTTTTATGTTTTACTGATTAGAAAAAGACTTATTTTGTTCTAGATGCCTGCAGAATGTTTCTTCTAGTTATGCTAGGAGCTCCTAACGAGTATCTGCTGCAACACATTAGCATTATTTAAATGTAAATCATCAGGTTTGTGTGAAAGCATGTCCTTTGTTTGCCCTATCTGATCTGAGCTACTTCATCTCTCATCAAATGGTTTGTAAAAGACATGCACTTTTTTACACATGTTTAGGCAGTGCAGAGAAAAAATGATAAACAAGGTTAAATCCTGGCTCCACTCTTAAAAGAGCAGGAGACCGTGAAAAGATGATGTGGGGTTTGTCAGAGTTTCCAGTAACTGCAGCTCTTCATCCCAAAATTAACTCAGTAAACTTAATTTCAAGGTAATTGGTCTTGTCTCCTATTTTTTAACTTTATTCAACGATCAAAGTAAAGGAAAAAGATAAAGGCTAAAGAGAGCCAACAGTGATCTTTATTGCTCTACATAAATTTTCATTCAAATTTGACACTGATGTTCAAATAAAGGATTATATTTTGATATTGTTACAAAGATGTGAAATCCTCCTGAGTTGTGTTTTGCCCGGTAAATTCCTCCTGAGAGGTTTTAAGTCTCTCCAACCTTGGCTTGGCAGCCTGTGAGAACAGAATATTTGTAGCGCCTTCTCTGTCATCAAAACACCCGTCCTACATGACACATTTCTTCAATTATGCCTCATTTCACAGAGACAAAAAGAGCACTTCAGGTTCCCACCGAGTCTTGAGCGTTTTCCACCAATAACTTCATAGCCTCGGCGGCTTTGATTCAAAACAGACGGAGAGAACCTTTTGATGCATGTAAGACATTTGTTAAATGCACTCTGTAAACCAGTTTGACTGGTGAGGAAATCATAAATACTACATTTGCACAATTCGTGGTCCAGGTATACAACTTGGAGTTGGCAGTACCATAATAAGGTGTTTTTGGAATCAGGCTCTTGGCTTTTCTAATGTCACTGTATGAGCTACCAGTGATTAGCTTACACAAGGGAGGTATTTTCTTATTTACAGCTATAATTCTATGTTGTTGAAATTGTTTCAGCATGTAGTCCCTCCACAGGATTAAACCACAGAAGCTAAGCTTTCCAAAGTGCAGTGTGGCCTACATTTTCAAATTGTCCAAAATACTTATTTGTAACCACAAACAGAAAAAAAAAATCAGCTTCTGCTTAGTTTTTATACAGATTATTTTAAAATCTTTATTTTTAGACTTTTAAATAAAATAATAAAACCTGATCAAAACAAAAAATACATATAAAACCACAGAGAGAGCTTTGTCTTTTGTAGTATCATACAAAAAGTATTTCCACCCCTTGAACTATTTTTTAATTTGTCACATTACAATAAAAAACTTTAATGCATTTTATTGGGCCGTTATGTGTCAGACGAAAGCAAGGTAACACATATTTGTGAAGAGCAAGGGAAAGTGTTTGTTTTCAAAATTTGAAACAGCAATTTTCCAGTCCAAGGACATTTTCTCCATTGGTTTTCAATCTAGGCAGGGCTATTCTACACATAAATGCACTTTGATCTAACCTCTGTCTCAGTCTCCATTCTTATTTAGCCTTTTAACAGTTTTTCTTCAAGGATTGTTGTGTATTCAGCTTGAGATAATGTTCTATAATCTAACCCTGCTTCAGCTTACTCCACAAATTCATTCTGGACCTATCTGCTTTGTTCATTGGTCTTACAGTAATTATGCTTTTCGGTCACTAATGATCACCAATACACCTCTGAGGCCTTCACAGAACAACTGGAGGGATGAGGTTTGACAAGTGACGGGCAGGGTTTGACAGATAAGGGGCGGTTATATGAGAATTTCTCTTATTGAGAGGGCACTATTTAGGACACTTTTTAAAAGAGATTTCTGACAGAAGAAATTAGCAAATAAAAAATGGATGGATGGATTTTGTTCATGTTTGGAAAGTTTATAGAGGCAGCAGAGACCCAAAAGACAACACAAAAGGATAAAAAAAAAGAAATTTTCATAATATGTCCCTTTTAAAGTATGTGGTTCAAATGTGACAACGTGTGAAAAAGTGCAAGTGGTATCAGCACTTTTGCAATGCCCTGAAGTGAAAGGTTTCATATTCCATAACCAATGCGTAAAGGACTTTGTATTATTAAAAGGCAACTCACTCCCAAATCAACTTTTTTTTTGCTGACAAACTGTATAAATGAGTGTAATAGTGCTGTCTACATGTCTGGGGTCTCATTTATAAAGCTTGCTTACGCACAAAACGGGTTGTGAAAACTACGTAAGCAACTTTCTATGCCAAGTTTAGGATTTATAGAAAAAAACGTGGCGGAAAAATGTGCGCAACTTTAAGCATCCTGAGGATCTTGCTTACGCACTTTTTGGACACTAACAGCGCAGCAGGAGAGATGGCAAAAATTTTAATGTAAGCCACAATTTCAAACTTGTAGAGCTTTGTGCCAGCAATCCCCCCCCCCCCATCTCTGAACTCAGAATAAAAATGAGAATCTGAATGAAAATATGTTGCACATAAGAATCATATCACAGTATGTTCATATGTATTTATGGCTTCAGATTATATAGAAATTACACTTATTGGTTTTTTAATTGTGTGAAGTACGAATACTGCAGCGTCCCCTGTATAATGATGCACAGTGGATGCTGGCGCTCATTGAAGATCACACCACTGGAAGCATCTGGAGGGGGGAGCCGGTGTACATTCCTTAAAGCAGTCTTATTAGATCTATGTGCTGAACTGGACCCGGTGTTAGATCTACCGACCTGCTGAAACCATGCACCCCATCCCCAGCTTTTCTTATTTATATCAGGAACGCTGCTGCATCAAGGCTGCGTCACTAGCAGCTCTTCCGTTTGTTTGTGACCTCAAATCAATATTTTGCAAGGATGATACTTTTTAAAAACCTAGACTTAAAACGCACATTTTCTGTCAGGCTTTAAATGTCTAGTTTTATTTGGTTTAATAAATTCCAGTCTTAGTGTTGCTACAAGAAGTAATCATATAGGCCTAATTGAAACTTTATTTTTCTTATCTTTTTTATTGCTTGTGCTGCTTTTATTATTACCTTTTTAAATCTTTTTACTCTCTTCTTGTTTTTCTTTTTGCAACTGTATTTTTGTCTTTTAAAGAGTAACTAAACCCCAAAAAACTTTTTTTTGCTTCTAAACTGTATAAATGGGTCTTTACCAATGCAGTCTTTCAGTTTCTGGGGATCTTTTTACATTTTGGCGTAAACGTGTTTAATTCTACACTTTTTGGTCTAAAAACGTCTTAGTGCTGCCCTCTTAGGGTTGAACTGTGGCTACTGCATTTGAATTTTGTGATTGGCGGAGAGCGGTTCATCTCTAGTCACAGGCATTGACTGCGTCACAGCAGCCATGGTCTCACAGACACGCCCCGTGGGTTTGGGTATAAAACTATCAGACATACCGGCCCTCCCATGGAGAGTTTGGAATGGGATTGCATTTTTCAGGTTACCATTATTATCACATTAGCACTTAGCATAGCTAACATACTGTTTTTAACGTTAGCCCATGTTAGCATTACCACTCAGAGACCGGTGTAGGTACCAGATCTGCTCGGGTAGCCAGATCTGCTCGGGGTTCCTGCGCTTGCCGATAACGTCACATTACGGCAACGCCACTCTGACAAACTACATTGCGCCCCATTTTTAACCCTGCCAAGCACTATATAGTGAAATGTAAAAGAGACATAAATGTTAATAACAGCTCCTGTGGGGATCATCTTTACTGGTACTGCTCTTCCATAATGGGCTTTGGAAAGAGTTTAGCTGGTTGTTATTAACCATATTTTGACAGATTTTCCATTACGATCTTTTTTTTTTTTTTTTTAGAAACCCCAAAAAATGACAAATGTTTAACTATAAGCCTACATAAAATCAATATCAGACTATCAAGAAAAAGGCTCTCAAAACAAGTCATTTACATACATTTTTGCATGTACAGTATTTATATAACACCCCTTGCTGTTTGTTCGTGTGTTGTATACTTGCTAATGTTCAATAAAGTTCTTTTAAAAAATGCACAGTGCCTCAACATGCTAATGTTCAGCCAATCATGTAGTGTAATGTTAGCGTTCACCCAATCATGTAATACGACGTCATAATTAGGCGCAGGCCCCCGAGCAGATCTGGCTACCCGAGCAGATCTGGTACCTACACCGGACCCATCCTGTCTCTCTCTCCCTCAGCAGCAGCGCCAGCCTCGGGCAGCGCCGACTCAGCGCCCCGAGCCAGCGGCTCTAATTGATACGGCTCGCGGCCGCTGAGCTCCATAAGGCCTCCCTTTACTCCTCTATCTCCGATGACGACGGAGGAGATCCGCTGGTTCAGGGCGCCGAGCCAGTGCTGCTGAGGTTGAGGGAGACAGGAGGAGTCCGGTCTCTGAGTGGTAATGCTAACATAGGCTAACGTTCAAAACAGATGAATGTTGATCAGCTGGATCAGTCGGAAAACTGCCAACGACGCTTTGGTCACTGTCCATGTTTGAGTGTCACATTAAGCGAGCTGTCATTGTCCTCCAGAACACACCCCACGTCCCCCCTCCGCTTTTCCTCAACACTTGGCCATAGCCCTCCGTTCTTCCTGACACCGCCCACTTTGTAGAATTTTTTAAATGTTGTCTGGGGGCGGGGTTATGATTTTTCAGGGGGTTCAGTTACACTTTAATGTGAAGCACTTTGGCTGCCTTTGGCTGAGTAAAGCGCTGATTGAGTGATTGCTTAAAATAAAACGATTTTCCGTGTCTCCACAAGCCTGCAGCTGTCTCTGTGGAATTACTTTCTCCGCCTTTCGGTTGCCACGGTTACCTGTGAAGCGCCCCATATTAGCTGGCTTAAGTCTATGCAGAATATTCACTAGACACTTTGCATGGACCGTTTATGGGAGAAAGTGGGTGTGTAGGAGGCGGGATATGATCCAAAATCACCTGCACACATTTCTAGGGAGAGTGGGATTTATAAAACGGAAAGTGCGTGCAGCTGTGCGTACTCCAAGTTTGATAGATCGGAAACTTACTAGGCGTAAGTAAAAAAAAGTTGCTGAGCTTAAGTACGGTTTTAGCAATGATTCTATGCAAAGTTTTATAAATGAGACCCCAGGGGTCTCATTTATCAAACTTGGAGTACGCACAGCTGCACGCACTTTCCGTTTTATAAATCCCACTCTCCCTAGAAATGTGCGCAGGTGTTTTTGGATCATATCCCGTCTCCTACACACCCACTTTCTCCCATAAACGGTCCATGCAAAGTGTCTAGTGAATATTCTGCATCAACTTAAGCCAGCTAATATGGGGCGTTTCACGGGTAACCATGGCAACCGAGAGGCGGAGAAAGTAATTCCGCAGAGACAGCTGCAGGCTTGTGGAGGCACGGAAAACTGTTTTATTTGAATCAATCACTCAATCAGCGCTTTACTCAGCCAAAGGCAGCCAAAGTGCTTCACATTAAAAGACAAAAATACAGTTGCAAAAAGAAAATGTGTGACAAGAAGAGAGTAAAAAGATTTAAAAATGTAATTATAAAAGCAGCACAAGCAATAAAAAAGATAAGAACAATAAAGCCTTACAGAAAAGGTGCGTCTACTTTTAAAAAGTATCATCCTTGCAAAATATTGATTTGGGGTCACAAACAAAAGGAAGAGCTGCAAGTGACGCAGCCTTGATGCAGCAGCGTTCCTGACATAAAAAGAAGAATGGGTGACGGGGTGCACGGTTCCAGCGGGTCAGTAGATCTATCACCGGGTCCAGCACATAGATCTGATAAGACTGCTTTAAGGAATCTACACCGGGTCCCCCATCCAGATGCTTCCAGTGGCGTGATCTACAATGAGTGCCAGCATCCATTGTGCATCATTATGCAGGGGATGCTGCAGTATTCGTACTTCACACAATTAAAAAACCAATAAGTGCAATTTCTATATAATATGAAGCCATAAATACATATGAAAATACTGTGATATGATTCTTATGTGCAACATATTTTCATTCAGATTAAAATTTTTATTCTCAGTTCAGAGATGGGAGGGGGGGGGGTGGCTTTCATTTTCATGTTTGCCATCTGTCCTGCTGCGCTGTCAGTGTCTTCTGTTTCCACAAAGTGCGTAAGCAAGGTCCTTAGTGTGCTTAAAGTTGCGTACATTTTTCCGTCACGTTTTTTTCTATAAATCCCAGACTTTGCGTAGAAAGTTGCTTACGTAGTTTTCAGACGCCGTTTTGTGAGCAAGCAAGCTTTATAAATGAGACCCCTATTTTAGTACACTTAAGTAAATATGTTAATTTTCTGCCAAATACCGTCATTGTGGCATCTTCTTCAGGTTAAAACTTTACACTGCAATTAAATTTGAATCGGGCATTGCTACTGGCTCAGCCAGCCTGCCATTGGGGAGTATAAATCAAGCCCAGTCTCGGCCACATCTCCGTAGTGAGTTGGTGCTGGAATAGCAAGGAAGTGTTGATGCCGCCCAGCCCTCCCCCCACGCCTCTCTTGGTCAGGCAGGCAACACCTCCTATTGCCGCATTTTCAAACCGGAAATGTGGGCGGAGTAAGACTCTGGTAGAGGGGTGAGTTGCTCCTTAAGAAGCATTCCGCTTAAGCTAGGGTTAACTGAATTGGTGTGATCTGGTTATGTAGAGGTTTTCTTTTGTTTCGGATACTTCTTCATAAGAAAATGTAGACATTGATGTTTTACAAGATTTTTCACTGTTGTTTGGCTCATTCTGTTAAGTTAAACTTTAGGTTTCAGCAACAGTTGCCTTCAGGGTATTGTCAAACATTTTTGACAATAGCTTGTATTTCTTGTTTGTGGATCATCCAAAGTGATCTCGAAACGTGGTAGGCCTAGAGCAAGCATTACTTACAACATAGCCTTCATCTGGTAACTTTCTCTTATTGTTTGTGTTTTTTTAATTTTGCCAGTCCTCCCTTTCTGAAACTAATTGCTGCTTTTCTTTCTTCATTTGCCTCAGAGGCCTGGCTTATTACTTTCCTCTGAAATATCTCTCCGCTTTGCCGAGCCAGACTTTTTCATGTTGGTGAAGTGTGTCAAGGGGCTGAATGTAGGGATTTGGGAATATTGAAGTTGTGGTGAAGGGAGCTTACTTGTCACTCTTCCAGGCAACCACTGTTTAATTCTCAAATTTTCCATGTATTAGACTAATATGTAAGTACTGTTCTTACTCTTACTCTCACACTCAAACTCACTATGAGTAAGTTCCTCATCTTTCCCACCCCAATGTGTGCATGACTTGTTTGGGGACTGAGCGGTCACTGTGTTTCCCATCATTCTCTGAACACACAGATAGACCTAGATTAAAAACCAAGGTAGTGTGCATAAAGCCACGACCAGAAAATCTGCTCCACTGCTTAGAATACCCACCGGCTGTCCACATCACAGAGACCACAGTTTTCTGAGCTCTGTAATCACAGCACAAGGGCCTATTTTAGTGCAATCTGACTATGGATTAGGCAGCAAATTGCCATGGATAGCGAATGTTTCCATGGAGAGGTTGGAAGTTGCTTGTAAGAAATAATAAACAGATTCAGGTCAGACATGGACGCCTGAGAATGGTAGTAACTGGAGGAGCCTGTTGTCTGTTTCTGATCAATTAGTTTAAATAGTATAAAAAGGAGATTTTAAATGGAACATAATGTTGCAAATTCATAAAAAAATATTTTTTATGTTTTTACTTCATGGTCTTATTTAATCGCAACCACTTGGGCTTGTCTAACTTATGTCTCCTTCCTCGAATGCTATTAATCAGTTGGGTGTAATGACAAGGCTGACATCAAGATAAATGTTTATACTCCGTCAAGCTCACACGTGTGTGTTGGGGGCCCAGAAAGTTGTTTCAAATCTTCCCAGAGTTGAATTAATGACAGAGGCTTGTGGTTGCAACTGTCACTAAAGTCAAGTCAACCCAATAATTATCCCCTTTAATGAAAAAAAATATGGAAATGGTCCTGTCCTGAACACTCAATCATGTGTTGAAACCATGTGACTCTCATCAGCCAAAGAGTGCTGAGAATAATCAGCCTCAGATGTGAACAAATAGCAGAGAAAGACACAGGGCCACACATGGGCTGTCTTTCAGAGCGTCAGGTAAATAAGCTATGACTATGCACACCCACAAACACAAAAAAAATGTAAACAATTTTAAATATCAGTTGAAACCTTAATCCCTTATTACTTTATCTTTTGTGAAGTTTGTCCTTTCTGCCACATAGTACAATATTAGAACATGTTAAAAGTTGTCTATCCATCCATTGAACATATAGTTCCTCTAGTGCATGCTAGGTCTGCACCAATATCTCATCTTTGTGTGCCCAGAAAACCTCCCAAGAGGGAGGCTTAAGTGCCCATATCACCTCGGCTGAAATCTACAGCTCTACACTAAACTTACCCCAGATGAACTTCCCCCTGCCTGTAATCCTGAAACCAGTCATCCTACACATGAAGCTGATTTCAGCTGCCTGAATTATCTTGAATCATCTCTGTTACATATCTTGGGCAAGCTCTCCCTGATTGTCAGAGCTCCTCACCCTATCCCTACGGCTAAACAATGCAAGAGGTTCTAGATTGTCCAGGTGTTCAGCTATTATTGAGAATTATATTTCCCAAAAACAGGTGCCCCAGAGCTATCCTGATTAACTTATTAAACCTACCCAGCTGACGCTTTTTAATGCAGAGAAGCAGCAGCTCTCCACAGAGTTTACCCCAGTTGATGAAGCTCCTCCCCTCACCTATAATCCTGAGCCCAGCCACCCTATGAAGAAAGCGAATTTCGGCTGCTTTTGTCTGGGATCTTGATCTTTCAATTGTGAGCCAAATCTTATGACCACATTTGAAGGTTGGAATGTAGATGGAGTGGTAAATCGTGAGCTTTACTTTTGGGTTTAGCTTTTTCTTTCATGATAGACCAGAACATAGCCACATTTCTACAGACATGGTGCCAATCCATCTCATCACTCCCTATTGTTTCCATTTTGAACAAGCCACCAATGTGTTAAAAAAACTCCTGTGTTTAGGCAGGGAGTGGCTGTAGGAATAAGATTGAAGTGACAAGAATATGGACACAGATCTTTGGGTATATAAAGTTCCGGCAACCCCTACAAAATACGTTGTGGGCTTCTATCATAACCCTTCTTCGAATCCAAAAAACATTTGTGGACCGGACAAGCAAACTCTTATGGACTCATCAGCAATTCTACTGGAGCGAAGATCTGGTCCACTTTTTTTAATGAACAGGACTGAATCCAAGATTCCACAATCAGCTGGAGCCTCTTTTAGAAATCAGAGCAAAAACAGTTCAACTATATCACCGAAACAAGTCGCATTTTTTGAAACATTCTTTTCACCCATTTTGTGCTGAAATTCTTGCACAAGATTGACACATTTAGCAGTTTCTTTGCTCTCAGCTATATATGAAGAGATGTCAGCGCTCATTTAAAAGATAAAAAAATAGATCTCTCAAGCACAAAAAGCCTGTATGCAGATGGTATGTAAATCATGCCAAAAAGAAAGAATCTGCCCTGGCTCTATCAGTGATACTGGTGTAAATTATAGAGGGAATAACATCACCGTGGAATGATTTATCCCAGCAGCAACTGGGTCAGCGGTAAAAAAGAAAATACATTAAGTTTCTCTCATGAGGTCATCCAGAGAGTTTGTTTTTGTTACTGATCAGTTTCCAGAAAAACTCACATAGCTGGATCCATAAAGAAGTCTCTTCTTTTTCATTGAATAAAATTCAAAGTTTATTTCAGGTTTTTAATCATGCCTTTGAAACTGGATTAGAGTTTTGACACTGAAAGCAATATTCACCAAAATCTAAATTCAAATGCTCCCTTTAGATCTAATATTTCTCTCAGACTGGTCATAAAATTCAAGTTACATGTTGGTTTTGAACCCTCTCTTAAGTCGATGATGAGTGCTGGGGTTTCCCACACTTTGCTTTGACTTTTATTCACCACTAAAGCAGAGCAGGACACTCTCACCTGTTCTCCAAATGATTAATTTCCTGAACATCAGAGAGTGTTTGCAACAAAGACAGGAAAAGAGTTTGAAGACAGGCGGCTTTGAAAGTCAAGGGCTCATTGTGCTAAATGCTAAGAGCTTTGTGAGTGTGTGTGTGTGTGTTCAAAAGGAAATATGGGTGCCATGTGGGGGTTGAAGGTGTAAGAGAAAGCCTCGCAGGCTTCTCATTTGCAGACCATTGGATCCCACTGCTAAGGGATATTGTACTTTTAAGAGTGTTCAGGCACCTCACAGTGTGTTCCAGGTGTTCAGAGTGACCATAAAAAGACATGGAACACAGGAGTTCTTGTTCACACTTATGAAGCAGTGCAATGCCAACTCATTTCAATGCCCATTCGTTCTAATTCTAGATGAAACACTTTTCTTAGTCACAGGTCCCCATTTATCGGGATTTGTTCAGTCGCACTGAAGATTGCAGTTTAATAAAGATGGCAAGGAGCGGTGATTTCATGAGAAACTTCATATGGCTTGTGGCTCCGCTTGGTCTTTCTTTGATTTTACCCATCTGTCACACTGCTGAACATGGCAGCATTGTTTTGCTTTCGATAATGCTAAAAGCTTTCCTTTTCATGTGGTAGCTCTCCAAGGCATATTTTAACCGTGATTAAATAGGAGGTTTGGAGGACAGGAACAAGTAAGAATAGTTTAGAATGGACATGACATGAAGCAAATGAACAATAACCTTAAAAGAACTGTTATTTGGATATGATCCAGATCCAATTCCTGTTTGTTTAGTAGCCTACATTTGATTACAAGATTTATTCATAAGATTAATCACAATAAATACAAAGGTGATAGCTAACCTCTAATAACTAACATACACAGCTTGCAGCTAATTGAAACTGGGCTTTTTGTGGTATTCTTTTAACTATGGCTTACTTTTTGCTGCTCTTCCATAGAAGTATGATCTTTAGGGTGCAAGACTAATAGTTGTCGCAGGTTGACAAATTTTTCCACCTGAGCTGTGGATCCCTGCAACTCCTCTAGAATTATGAATTGGCCTCTTGGCTGCTTCCCTCATTAATTTCTCCTTGCCTGACCTCTCAGTCTAAGTCAAGGATGTCAAACTCCAGTCCTCGAGGGAGGGCCGGTGACCTGGAACATTTAGATGTGTTCCTGGTCCAACACTACTGAATTAAATTGTAAAATTGCCTCCTCTGCATGCAGTTAAGTTCTACAGGGCCCTGCTGATGATCTAATTATTTCATTCAAGTGTGTTGAAACAGAGACATGTCTTAAAGTTGCAGGGCACCCGCCCTAAAGGAATGGAGTTTAAGGCCCCTGGTCTAAGTGGACAGCTATGTCTTGGTACATTTGCACCTGTGCCATACTCTTTAGTCTGTCTAATTATGGATTGAAGCAGGGCTCTCTGAATTTTCAAAGTTTGGCATATTGTTTTGTACCCTAATCCTCCTTTAAACATTTTGACAAGTTTATGCCTCACCAGTGTGTTGTCTTTCTTGGTCTCCATGACGCTGTTTGTTCATGTTCTTTAACAAACCTCAGAGGTCTTCACAGACTTTGTGTATTTGTGTTAAAACTAAATTATACATGGGTGGACTATAAGGAAGGAAAAAGTCAGTTTTTTGTGCTGGTTTATATTTAGGGGTGTTGGAGGCAAAAAAGATTAAAACAAATGCTTACCACCTTTTCAAATTTGTATTTGTGAAGTCTAATAACCGTATAATTTTGTTTCTACTTCCCTATTTTCTGTTTGACTATCACAAAATCTCAACAAAACAGATTAAAGTTTCCCTCCACAAACAGTATTCATTGGACTCCTTTTCATGAACTGCTTTGTGATTGTCATACTTGGGTTTTCTGTGCTTTTAGCATGCATGCTTTGTTTGCTTGCATGTGAATATTAATATACATCTTTTTTGGTTTTGTTTTGTTTTTTGACTGGGAGAGTGTTTTCTATGCATCTATCTGTTTTGTGAGAGAGTCTAATCTGGAGCTGATTTTGCAGAGCAAATCTAACCCAGTCAGGAACGCTATGATCAGTCCCAGGCAACAGAGACGCTTTAAAGTGATTTTACTTCCCAGATGGTTTTCATTTGAACTACAGTATCCTCTTTAGAGACTTGTCGTCTTAATTTTCCTGCGCACCACTTACTAGGCAAGGCAAGGCAATTTTATTTGTATAGCACACTTTCAACAACAAGGTAATTCAAGGTGCTTTACATGATTAAGAGGTCAAATAAAAATAGCAGTAAAACACAGACAAAGCTTATAAAGTAAAAACACCAATAAAGCAAGAAGCACACACAGATACATCAAGGCATTATAAAGCATATAATGTAAAAACAGCAAGAAGCATACACAAAACATGATACATCAAAACATTACTCAAAGGCAGCTCTAAACAGATAAGTTTTTAGTTGTGATTTAAAAGAACTCAGTGTTTCAGCAGCCGTGCAGTTTTCTGGAAGTTTTTTCCAGATTAGAGGAGCATAGAAACTGAAAGCTGCTTCTCCATGTTTGGTTCTAATTCTAGGGATGTTCAGTAGACTACAATTGGAGGACCTGAGTGTTCTGGTGGGTTGGTATAGTAACAGTAGAGCTTCAACATATTTTGGTGCTAAGCCATTCAATGATTTATAAACTAGTAAAAGTATTTTGAAGTCTATTCTCTGAGCTACAGGGAGCCAGTTTAAGGATTTTAGAACTGGGGTGATGTGCTCTACTTTCCTGGTTCTTGTGAGGACACGAGCAGCAGCGTTCTGGATCAGCTGCAGCTGTCTAATTGACTTTTTAGGCCGACCTGTGAGAACGCTGTTGCAGTAATCAATCCGACTAAAGATAAATGGATGGATGAGTTTTTTTAGCTCCTGTTGCGACATCAGTCCTTTAATCCTAGAAATGTTCTTCAGGTGATGGAAGGCAACTAACTCGTGCTCACCGGATGCTTTCTCCTACTCACCACTTACTAACTTGTGCTGAAATGCATCAAAAGCAACACATATACTTGTGCTGTCACAAACACGTGACAGAAAAACAAAATGTACTTTATTTCATCATATTTTGACCCATGTAACTTGAGTTGTTTCTTGTTGATGTGCTAACATAAAAGGCAAGATTGAAATCAATTTGACAATAGCTCTAGAGAGCGGGATGTCCTTTATACTACTGACCTCTGCAGATCTCCATCCCCATTGTGTGTGCCTGCTACGTCTTACAGTACACATGAGTGAGAAAGTGTTAGCTTTTTAAAGCCCTCAAAGCACAGGGTGTAATTTACAAAATCTGTGTTTGGGTTTTCTGCCTGGACCTGGTCCAGCATGTGCTGGTTGGCCGTTTGTTACCAAGTTTTTTTGTTTTGTTGTTACTCCCTTAAATACAGAGTGCAGTAGCAGACTTCATCAAAACCTTTTTGCTATTTAAACTGTTGCAGTCTGCTAAACATGTCCTGTCCTCTGGATTATTTTAAAGGTTATTTGTTTACATAAAACAGCTTTATGAGCACACACACGTATTGAATGACCTCATCACTTTAAACCAATATACAATGACACGACAAGAGGAAAGATGACACTCACGTGTTGGATACAAATAATTCAGTGCCTGCGGCTGATTTGGCAAACATCTCATATCTTTAGCTTTGGAATAAAATGTTTTCATGTTCTTATCCGAGTAATGGGAATTGCCACAGCATGTTTAAGTGTCCAGTCATAGTTAGAACAAATATTTCTGTAACTCTGTTTCTGAACATGTTCCAAATTGATTTGGAAGTTTGTTTACCACAGTGGGAGAGGTTGCTCAGGCCCTAAATAGAAGGAAAATATTTCATCAAGACTGTTGAGATTTTGGTCATAAATCACACAGAACAATGACTTGAAGGACCCTCTTGCTCAGAGAGAAGGAGATATTTAAAGCTGAAGATTTTTGGGCGTTTTTCTTTTTAAAGATTGGGGACGCTGATTTTAGGAAACTGTAACCGTTGTGAAGACAATGAGGGAAAAGTAGAAAACCCCAAAACACTTCTGCTTTTCATCATGTGTGAATATGGCATGATAGAGATTTAGTTATTTTTGAGCTGCACTGTTTCATATGAGTTTTAATCTTTATTTTCCTTAATGTACAATATCGTGTGCTGTAGGCTTTCAATTTTATTCTCCCTTAACTGCAAAGAGATTCCCAATGTGATTAAAGAAAGGGTTACGCACCACATCTCTGCATCATTCACTACAATATATAACATAACAATCAAATCTGATAGTAGGACAATGAAGTTCAGATCCACTGGGTCATGTAGGTTTAGTTTCTGAAATGGTAACACATGTTGCATCCTGAAATGTAAGCTTAGTAAGCTGCTTCCTATTAAGTTGATGCAGTTTAGGTAAATGGAGGAAACAACAGATTCTGGCAAAAGATCTTTATTCTAAAAATGTTTGATCTGTTGTATTTATTAAGACTTTTATGTGTAGTATCAGTGTCTCTTTAGATTATCTAGTTATCTCATGCCATTTGATTGGATGTCGTAATGAAATGTGCTGTTTAAGGCATCTGGTTTGAGGTTTGCTGTTTCTAGCTGTGCCTGAAAAATAGTCGTTGCCATAATTTTGAAAGTACATAGAAGAAAAATATGGAGTTTTTAATCATTTCTCCCTTTAAAGTAGCTCAATTCATTGAGTAGACACTGTCTATGGCAGGCTTTACATATTTGTGTGTTCATGATTTAAGACTGGCACAGATTTCGATTTGACCATTGGTTTCCTCCCAATGAAATACCATACGCTTGGCTAAATCAACACAAACTGAACTGTAAACATATATCCAACTGGAGTGTCACAGAACGAGTGACTTTATGGGCATTGAAGAGGAACAAAAAGGCACCTAATTTTGGTAAACTGTTTTGGCTTCTGCAACTCAAACATTATATTTTGGGTTATCACAAAAAATATTAAGCTTGCCTGCAGATTCCTAACATTCAATCTTGCCTTGCCATACCTTGCCTCACATTGCCTTGCCTTACCTTATCTTTTGTGACCATTGCCTGTTCCCTGAAGTAAACTTAGAACTACAGATTGGATACCTCTGCCAATTTTGCCTGTGGTGAATCAAACTTGAACCAAACTGGAAAGGGCTTCTTTGGATTGCCCCTGACTGATTATATTGCTCAGTTTGTTCACCTTAAAGAACTGATTCAGGAGAAGGGGAAATAAAAAAGTTAGTTGCTTTCTGATCGAGTATTATTATTCCTCCGAGTTCTGCTCAGCCACTGTCCTTCTCCATTCCCTTGCAGAAACTCCTGATCTTTGCCAACTGATGAAAAACAATTGCTGTCCAACACCAGAGGTCAAATAAACCTCCTGTGTCTGGTTTTATTTTTGGGTTTTTTGATGTGGTCATTATGGTAAAACTGTTGGGCTTTGCAAATACCAAAGACACAGCAGTCTTTTATTTGCAAGTGTAGTTCTGAGTATTACTTCCTGTTACCTATGTTACAACTCTTAGCATGGACATGTAGTGGTGTGGTTGCTTAATTTAGTTCAGCTCTAAGCTGTGGAAATTGGAAAATTGTTGAACGTTTCAATCTTCATCAAGAAAATTTTACAAAGCAAAATCGTACTTATGAAACTAAAAATAAATGTAATTTCCTAGAGCAACAGGGGGAGCCGCACATTTGTACACAACCAATATCCCCCACAACAGTGTTGTAATTGAACCTATATTTTGCATAATGCTGTACATCTCAGATCAAGTGTCAAACTTCTAATTACTTTTCAGTTAAAAAATGTACTTAGACTGGACTTAGAATAATTTAGATTTAAATCAGACGTCTAAAATAACTTCAAGTAAGTTGAGGGTAAAATTATTTTTTTCATAACTTGCACATATTAGAACTTAACTTGTACATATTGGATTTTGTGTTGTAGACAGGAGAAGGCGAAAAAGTTAATTTGCAATTTGATGTTCTAGAAGGAGTTTGCCCAGATGCTTTGACACATTGGACAGCAGTACTTATGGTAATACTTTCATCTAATTTAGACGCTGAATGTGCCCAAGCAGTGGCATGATGGCAATAGAGTTTGATCTCTGGAGGGATTATGTCTCTTTGCTGCAAGGGGATCCTCTAGAAAGAGCTAGAGAAAACTGGAAAACATTCAGAGTGTTTAATCAAAATAATGTAAATGCTTCTGAATAAAACAGGTGTAAAACAGGATTGGACACCATACCTTGTCGTGATGTGTGGATAGAAGGACCCAAATGCAGGTAGGATGAGATTAAAAAAATGATTTATTTAGTTGAGGAACTGATGAGAGAACCAACAGGGAAAGACGGAAATGAAAACACAAGACAGGGAACCAGCGAGGAACGAGAGTTAGAGAAGTGACTAAATACAAGGAGGTTGATTGCAAGAACAAGGAACAGGTGGCTTGATGAGAACAGATTCAGCAGGTTCGAGAGGAGGCCAGGAGACAGGCTAAGGCATAATAAACACAGAAAAACCTAAACAACATTGACCATTCCCAGTGTGAGTATTTTCATAAAATAGTATAAGGGTCTATTTTTAACAAACATCTTGGGTCGCAGATATGTGTTGCAAATAAAAAAAAATACTTCCCCCAAAAATTATTTTTAGGAGCGGAGTCACAATACTATTTGAGAGAGAATTTGCTGTAAAATGGGGTTTAACTACTATTTTAACTATACAATTTTGAATGGACATTTTAGTAAATTTAGCATCTTATATTAGTAATTAGCACCATTAGTTCCAGATTGCATTAAAAAAACAGCAAAAAAATGCTGCCAACATTTTAAAAGCCAGCATGTGCCATAGTGGACAGAGATTCTAATCTTGAAAGGATCAAACAGCAAATTTGGTGTAATATATTTAGCTTTCCTGTTATAGGCTTTAAGTCTTTTTCTCTCTCTCACAATCTGAACACATCACACCTTTTATAGGATCTTGTAGAAAATTCCTTTTGAAAAAAAGGTTATACATTTCTGTACTTCCTCTGACCTTAAGCACATTCTAGTCAACAGGTCCACACTGGTTCTAGTACTGAAACAATCAGAAATGGAGTCCTCTTCACTCAATAACAACACCTACATTGAAGAGTGTCTTCAGTGCGAGAGCATTCACTGTTTGGAAAAAGATCAGATTTTTGAAAATGTACAGCTGGTCACGGCTTAGGGTCCATCAAGCTAAAATTTGCCAATTTCAAAAGCATGTATAGCAATTTTACTTTTATTAGACTTACTTATGTATATTCGGATCTAAATAGTACTTTTTTATGCTATTCTTCACAGTTTCAGTGAATACAAATATCCGTCATACAGAGTATGTCTGTCCTTGGGCCAGTGAAATGATGAAATGCACACTTATGCTTATGTTCAAATGTTTTATATCTACCCAGATGTGTTCTCTTACTCGAAATGCATATGTTTAAGTTCATGTCTGCTTAGGATATGCCGATTCACCAACAAAGCTGACATCAATCACCAGCAGACACGAGAAAGATGTTATCACTGATGCAGCAGACACAAATAATACTTAAATAACAGCTGGCTGGAGATCAGGCTAAAACAGCCCACGGGACTCTGTCCTGAAACTTTCCTTACAGATGCCTGAGTTACAAGGTCTCACACGCTCTTCAAACGTTCTGTCCCACTCAGACATCAGGCTCATGCACGCTTCTGCAGATTCTCTTCAGCTGCAATCTTTCCTTTTTTATTGGAGAGGAAGAGGATAATAGGGAGGATACCCTTGGACCACAAGGACAATAAATTCATAACTATGTTTTGTCATCCCTGTCATCTTAACTCCAATTCATAAAATTTGTTTTCAAACTTAGTGTACAAAGGCTAAAATGTAACTTGCAAATAGCAAAGAAAAATAAAATTGGATGATGTAGAAAGATTAAACAGATGTTAAGAGATATTTTTCCCCTTTCCATTTTTTAATGCATCAAAATAAAGATTAAGCGACACCAACATTTGGATTTGTACCATGATCAGTGCAACTAAATAACCAAGCCATTGTAGTTGCATAATTTTCTAAAAGTTTTAGTTCAGACTAATTAATATCAGATACACTGCTTTTTTAATATATATGAACTTTTGTTCTCATATACTGATTTGACTGCATGTGACTGGTAACTGAAATAAAGGATGTGACTTTGAGAGATTCTATGGTCATAGGGTGCAAGGTGATAATGGTGTTACACTATTTTAATCCTCTAATTTTTGTGTCTTCTCTTGCACGGATTTTTATCCTAGCAAAAGCATTAGCAACCAGAATGTTTTCTTGTTCCACAAGCCAGACCATGAGCCAAACGCATAAACAATGTTTTTTCTACTATTTCAACTGTTCAGAGAAATTATATCCAGAGCTGTGGGAGACCTGATAATATGTTCATTTGCAAATATCTTCCTCTGAATTTTGAGCTGGGAATATGGGAAACATTTTCCATAATTCTCTGAAGATCATATTTGTGCAGGTGCCTTCCCCCACACTCTTAAAACTGAGGTTTTGGTTAGCCTTTCTACCAATTTTATGAGTGGTTTTCTCAGCATTTTGGGGGTTTTCAGACCATAACTTGACCTCCTCCACTGTTTCCTGTCATAATCCATGGTTAAGCGAGGATTCTCAGGAAACTAAGGCCACCAACCCAATTATTTACAGAAGGAGCTAGAGACAGGTGAACAACAGGTGAGTGATCAACATATAGTAGGGGTGGGAGAGCAGTAAAACTAACAGGGAAGTTTACTGTGGACAGGGAAGCAGACTCTGAAACGAAAACAGCGGTTAAAGCTATCCGGAAAACACATCATGAAAACAGAACCTTCACGAACTGAACACTGCCCTCAACAACACATTATCTACTCCAGAGACATTAGTTGGTTCTCACTGTTCAGTAAAAGGCCCAGCAGAGAATGTCCTTCCTGTAATTAGTCAAAAAGTACTACCTACCAAACAAGCTGCTGGTCATCTTCATTATTCAATCTGTCCTGTGCACATTCTTTACTGTGTGGTTCGACTCTTCCACAGAACAGAACAGGTCCAGTTTGCTAGTTAGTTTCTATTAGGCAGAAAGGATCCTCAGGGAAAACCTTCCCCACATCCAAGACTTGTCTAGGATTGAGAAAAGACCCACTAAGATCTTTTTCAGACCCCAGACATCCGGGAGACAAACTGTTTAGATGTGCACCTTCAGGTCAGCATAAAAGAGTGTTAATTGTGAAAAAACAGCTGCCTTAGGCTGTTTCTATAATGAACACAATGAACACATTACTGCCAGAGGAGTCAGCAACTCTACTGTGAAAAAATAAGCATATTTGCACATTGCTAACCTCCCTTTAAAAATATTATATCTGGTGTGTTTATTTATTTTTATCTATTATTTCATTCATTTCTTTGTTTATTTCAGGCAATGGTACAGAAAAGTACAAGGTAGACAAAATATACTTAAGTCATTGTTTAATTTCTTCTAAAGTGTAACTATTTATGCATAATATCTGTACAATGTGAGTATGTGAAATGGATGTCATCGTCCTTTTTTGTGCACACAATCTTGCCAATAAATCAGATTCTGATTCTGGGCAGTAGTAAAAGCCATAATCACAATTAAAATAGATTTGTGTAAAGCACACATGCTGCCTTCTGGAAAGGTTGTTGATATTTTTGGAGGATGAGATCTATATCTGTTTTTATAAACCCTGATGTAACTTCTTTTATCTCGGAAACAATCACTGGCTGGACTGAGTATAAGATTTAGAAGAGTTTTTCAAGAGGTGATGCAAATTATTTGTTGACCCAAACTTGAATGAAATATTTTTCTGGCAAATATTACATGTTGCGGGATCCCCATTGTTTTGAAAAATTGCATCCAGATGTTTTCTGTGTCTTTGATAAATCATTTTGTCTTTCTGAGTTGTGCGCCACCAACTTCTAATGAATCTCACTAACCCCTTTAGACTGCCACGTGCTAGGTACTTACATGAAGAAAGTGATGGCATCCTGCAATATTTGATTGTTAAACACGGCACCTGCAGTGTGCTGCACTCCTCCCCGTGTCTGTTTCCCAAACTGTGACTCAAACCTAGTTGTTCGCCTAAAAAAAATATTACCCTTTTACCTACACAAAGTAGTTACTGCAAGCATGTGTTACCTACATTCAACATTAACACTTTGATTAAAGCATTGCATTTAAAATCACTATAGACCGGCAATATTTTATGCGGTCTATTATAGTATGGTCCATTCATCTTCTGACAATTCATGTCCTTAGTTTTGTACCACACTTCATCGTTTTATCTGTCTCTAATTTCCTTTCATACCTGGAAACAAATCCTTTCATACACATGCACCTATAACCAAGGCATAACAGCTTATTTTTTGTTTTAAGTAATTTTCTATCAGTTGTGGAGAAATGAAAATGCTTTAAAACTTTTTAAATCTCATATAATTTATTGTATTTATTGCACCATTATCTGTTTTAGTTATTATACAAAGACTTTGCCTTACTTTTCATAATTATTTTTGTTTTCATATGAACAGAGAACCAAACAAAAGAAATAAGTTTGAAATGACACACTAAGAAATAACTTATAAGGCAAGACCTAAATAACAATAATGACAACCTGAAACTGAAACTCAAATACCTGTCTGATGACAGTATTGACAGTACTGGGTAACACTTCTGTTTAATGAATAAAACCAATATCAAGTAGATCATAGATAAAAATGAATCTGAATTAAAATGTTTAATTACTTTTGATTGTACCCTTCTAATAATAAGAGCAATATTGTCCAAGGCCTCCCAAAAAAATGTAAACTGTTATTCACAAATTTTTATAAATTGTTATTTGCTTTAATTAGCATTTTAGCATTTTCTCTTTTTTATGTGATGGTTTGTTGTGTGCTGGAGATGAGATAGGCACCAGCCCCCCTGCAACCCTGCATAGGATAGGTGGTATAGATGATGGATGGATGGATAGGTTTGTTGTGTTTAATGTATATTTAATGTGTTTTGAAGTATTTGGTGTTTTTGGTGTGTACCAGTTTGTTGCTCATTAAAAAATCTTGAATCACATTGCGTATTAACACCTCACACTTAACTTGGCTTTCCTTCCAACTAACACCAGATGAGGCTGAGACGTTGCCCCTCATGTTTGGTTCATAGCAGAATTCAGAAACATCGAAAACAAATCCATCTCAAATAACTATCTCCGTTAAAACTTTGTGTTCATGGATCATTTGACTCCTCTGTTTAGCAGCAAGAGGTTTGCTAATTCAGACAGATGAAAACAAAACAGTAATATTTCAAGGGTCACTGACAGAGGGGGTTTTCTAGCTGAGGATTGTTGGTTTGTAGCCTTTAAAGTTGATACAGTGCTCAGGGAAATGCTCTTGACATGTTTCTTTTGAGCTGCAGGGGTAGCTTGTGTTACAAATAAAACTAACTTTTTTACTGTTGTCTGAGTAACACTAGCTAAAAGCAACAATGTCTAACTGTGTTAGGAAATTATTAAACCTCCCGCCATCACTTGTGATGTAATAGGATTGGGCTGAAGGGGTTGTGGTCTGGACTTTATGAAAGTCCAAGATATCATTAAGGAATTTAAGACCAAAAAAATGTCCACTTAGGATACTTAGGGCTTCAAAGAATGTTTAAGAGCTTATAGGTTTCATTTATTAACCATGGACATGGTTCATAACATAAACATAAAAGAACCTTAAATTTATTTTATTTAATGAAGTTTTTATTTTAGGATTTAAAGGAACTATCAAGGATACTGAATCTAATCGTGTAGTCTTATTATGTTTACTATTTTAACAGTTATGTTATTCACAACACACAAAGTCTGGAAAACTCTAAAAGAACTAAAACACTATTATGGCTGGTGGAGAAAAGGCTTAATTGAAAATGGGGCTTGAATGAGATTCTGCTTGCAGTTCCATTTAATTTTGGACTGGCTCAGTTAATTTATATTACCCATTTATTCAAATATTAAACACAGGTACCTGTTAATACATTAAAATATCATAGAAAAGTTTATTTATTTCCGTAACTCATAAAGTATCATTACATACGGAAAATTTATTAGTATGAATTTACAGCTAACATTTATAAAAATTCGAAATTCAGTTTCTTAGAACTTCTCACCAAAAGAATTACTTAAAACCAATAATTATTTTTAATGTTATTTTATACAGAAATATAATTATATGCTATGCTGGATTCTACAAAAATCATAGAGAAGACTGCTGACTAGATAGTTGTCTATGAGGATTGTTATTGACTCCCTCCACAAGGTGGATAAGTCACAATAGGTTTTTAATAAAGAACCTGGCTTGTGGAATGAAAAGTTAAAGCTAAGTTTAGTGGAGGAAAAAACTGCAGTACAGAAAAGTGTACAAGTAATGGGGATAATTGCAGCTTGACATGATTGTGAAGCAAGCCCATTCAAGAGTTTGGGGGAGATTCACAAGTCATGGGCAGCTGCATGAGCCACCAAACACAAAAGTATCTAGGACATATTTTTGTGGCAAGTCGCACATAAAGCAGAGACGACATCAAAAGGGTCTTACCTGGACTAAGTAGGAAAATGACTGAACTTTGGCTCAGTGGTCCAGGGCCCACTGTAAGTTTTACATTTAATCTTGAAATCCTTATATCAGATTCTGGAGAAAATGTTGAGAAGGACAGAATCCAAGTTGCTTGAGGTTCAGTATAAAGCCTCCACTGTCTTCTGCACCACAGTGTGAGGACTTCAGGCATCCCTCTGTTAACAAACTGTATTGAGATGCTGATTTTTCAGTAGGACTTGGTCCAAGTACCAATGCCTCCTTCAATGATCATAGTATCACTGTGGTTGATTAGCCAGCAAGCTAACCTAACCCGACCTAAACCAGATAGAGAATCTACTTTCTCTAGTGGAAAGTAAGAGATTCCAGAACCAACAATGACCACAAACTGAAGAGAGGAAAATTGCTATCTTAATGAATGATCTGCAGTAGAAAATATTAAAAACACCCAACATGGCCAACAGTAGGCTGTGAAACCAAAATCAAAGCAAAGAAGAGGACCCAATCAGATAAATACAGATGTTACTGTTCCCTCACAGCTCTCCATGTGCACGCCGGCTAACTGACTGCTGGCACGGTTAAACAAAGGGTTTTACTAGCCTTGTGGTTTCTGTGATGTTAGAGTTAAGCTTGAGAGGCTCTGATTTGTCCACAGATGTACCTCAAGCACTCTTTTAGGAGAGCTTGTGTGCATTTTTTAACGCCATGCCCCAACCAAATGCAATCAGCATGAAACCTATTTAAGACACACGTTGCTGTCAATATATCCACAGAAACAATAAAACCTTCACATAATAAAATGGGAACGATTGGGTTAGTCCATTTAAAAACTAAAAGGTGAGTGGAAAAAATATATAGTGACACTAACAGGAAAATGTCATTGTTGAAATCTTGTACAAATAATAATCCCCTTGTATCACACTCCTCTCCTTTCCATTCCTCTGCGATTATCAGGCCCTGATATCTCCCCCCTGTCAGGAGCAGCAGGTTGATTAATCCGGTGTGCTGAAGCAGAACCAGGCAGCGTATTGATTGGCACAGTGACCTTTCTTTTGCCACGGTTCCACAGATGTGGGGGGTTGCCTGTCTTAAAAGGCTCGGGCTCAGCAGCAGGAGACATTGCTAAAGACAAGAGTGCTGTGCTGCACAAATGACATTCATGGCTTTCAAGCACTGTAGTCTCAGCATGGTGACACCACCTCCTTCAGAGTAGTTCCTCTAAACATGGCTAAGATCATGATCAATATAATTTGCTTTCTTTGAGATAGCATGTCCTCTATTGAAAACAAATGCTTTAGTGTTGCTTGGTAAAAAAAATAATGCGATAGGAATTGTATTAATACTGTCTGTATGTGATATATCTAGAACTAAACATCCATCCATTATCTGTACCCGTCCATCCTATGCAGGGTTGCGGGGGGTGCTGGTGCCTATCTCCAGCGGTCACGGGGCGAGAGGCTGGGTACACCCTGGACAGATCGCCAGTCTATCGCAGAGAATTAAACATATTCATAACAATTCAAAAAGCTTTGAAATTGATACTGCACACAAATGTGCATCTGTCCAGTTTGCCAGTTAAAGGCACATAATATAGCATTTGCAGGTACAAAGAACTGATTTTGAGGCATTTTGGTGAGATAACAACTGATGGAAAAGTGAAAAGAGACAGTGAGGGTCTGCAACTTGGATGTGTGTCAATATTGGGGGTTGATGATCTACATTTGAAATGTTCCAAGAGGATAGTCAATTTGCTTCAGTGTAGACAGCGAAAGAAAATGAGGAGCATGTGAAGTAGAGAGCTATAAGTAGCGGTAGGGGAATAAAGAAAACAGACATTATTGGCAGTAAAGACAGGGAAAAGACATCTGTAGAAGGAGTGGCAACCACTTGAAGCCATGGGATCCAAATGGGAGAGGAAAGGGGTAGGCAAATCGGATTATCTCAGTAATATAAATCGATAAATCAGAGAAGACAGAAAGCTATGCAACAGGGCTTATGAGAAAGATGAAAATCAAAAGCAAAATGTGCAAGGACTGTTTAGCTCACAAGACTTGACAACCATTCGGTTAAAAAAACAGCTCTGTTGTAAAACTAAACTATTCAAACAGGCACAAAAACACGTGGGGAGCAAAGGTTGATCAGAGCAATCAGCTTACAATATTTTTAGCCAATACCAGGCCTGTCAGCAGGACAAGACAAATATGGCACCATTATCTGTTAAAAAAAAAAACCAAGGGAGGAAGAAACAGAAAAGATGGCTGACCTCCAACTGGTGGTTTGTCGTCCCTGGCCTTGACTCTATTCTGGGACTGTCTATGTGGCACATAGCTGCCGTTGTGGCATTGTTTCCACCTGATTCAAACCTTATGTTGAAACTTTCACTACACAGTTTATGTGGCTGTTTGAATTTTCATTCTTTTAAGCTTCTCCAGTCCCACCTTTAATCCTTGATATAGTCAACTGAAGGAAATTGTTTAGAAGAATAACCTTTGGCTTTTCAATCTCATTTGATAGACAAAAAACACAGCAAGTTTAGAAATATTAAAGTAATCGTAGTGGAACTGTGTTGATAACATTAAGTTAATTAAGGTTAACTACACCTCTGATTACCTGGCTGACCTATGTAGTTCAGTTTGCCACATGCTTTTTACCTCATCCCCATTCATTCATTTATCCATACATCATCCCTTATCTTTTTTAATCCTTTTGCTCATCCATTCATCTTTTCATCACTGACGCCCCTTGGGATGACCTCTTTTCTCATATTCAACTTGACTTCGTTTACTTTTAGGTAATTTTTGCAATGCTGACAGACAATGAAAGTACAAGAAAAATTTATTCAAATTCATCAAATACCTTCTACTGTCCAAATCTTACTTAAAACGTTCTAAGGTTCTAATCAATATGGAGTCTAAGTTGGCAATGCCATTTGCCCCAAACAGATTCCCAGATTCAAGCTTGCGAAGTTTAGGGAATAATGGTCCCGCAATGCCTTTTTATGGATCAAATACTGTAACATACATAAAATTGATCTCCAGGTAAACCAAGCAGGACATATAAAAAAAAATCTGTGGCATAAGTGTTGCAACTCAGACACATGATATTTACCACACATACCACACATTGGCATAGGAATTTCTAATAGTGCAAGTCAAATGTTGGAGCAGTGGTCCAGTAATAAATTTACTCAGCCCCCTGTTACAGCGCTCTGGTAGTTTTTAAACAGACGCTTGTTCTTGATTTTGAAAAAAAAAATCTACATCTACACTGTATGTGGGATTGTGATCAAAAACACAGCGATGACTAAGCTGCATCAGCTGGTGGTTACAATGTTAACATTAACTTTGAGATTAGAAAATTTTGAGAATGGCTAAAGAAGCGCCAAGCTAAATACCCCCCCCCCCAAAAAAAATAAAAAAATAATAATAATAATAATAATGTAGCCCAATTTTACCCTTTCCTCATCATTAACCTCTTAACTTCCATTTTTAAGTTTATTGGACACCAAGTAATACATAATGCACTGATGAAGAACCACTCACCTTGGTATGCCTTAAAGCAGCTCTTTTGAACATAAATCCACGTCCAAAATCTTAGTGCCAACAAAACACAGATACAGTTTTTATTTTAGGGTCTTATTTTTCTACCTTTACAGTAATCAAACCTTCAGCTGTTAATTATTTTAAATTAAATGAGTTTTTTTGTCTTACCGGTTGTGTGCTTCAACAAAGTTTCAAGTAAACAGTCAAAGTCTACTTTGTGAATCATCATCAACTTATGTTCCTATCTAAATCCCCAACGGTACTGGCTGGGTATGTTCAATTGACTATGTTAACTGCATGACTTAAAATCACTATAAAATAGGTTGGCTTTAGGAGATCTTCTTCAAATGATCATAAGCTCAGATCTAAAAGCAGCTCCATTCCCAACTTCACTTCAGTCACACAAGCCACCTAAATTATTTTTTTAAATAATTGCAAATTATCATCCCATGGAGAGAGTTGATATAAAGAGAGGGGTCTGTTAGCCACTCTCTGGATCAACATCACAGAAAGGGCCAATGGTGATGTGATGTGATGTGGTGCAGATGATTGCATTGCTGATTCAGCTGTGTTTGGAAACCAGAAACCAGAGAGACCCTCGATCCCCCCAGCCTCTTCTCAAAACCGTCAAGTCTCTCTTTAATCCCCATCAACCCCTTTGCACGCCACACTCACATAAGCCACCCTGACTGTCTCTGCCAGAGGTCCCTACCGCTGGGAAAACCCATGCAAATGATCATCGTTCACCACACCTCTATCTCTAATTCAAGTGGAGACCACATGTTCGGTTCCTCAGAAGATCCCCTTGTTAACCTCAAGTGGTGAACTTCATTCAAACTCACGTGTCCGTGTTACCTTATAATTATGCTGTGGACTCAAATCTCAAAACCTGAGGATGGAAATCAAATAACTCCACATTACAATCAGACATCATTAAGGTTTGCATGACTGGACCTAGAGCCAAAATATCCAACAGGAAATTGCACTCAATTTCAGGGGGATGTTGTACTTTTACAATTTTCACAAACAGAACTGGGAGATTGTTTTTTCCACCTGTGATACATGTTTTCAGTCTGATTCAGCTGTTCCACCTAAAACCAAATCCAAGCTGAGTTAGGTTTGGTACATTTTTCCGTTTCTAGTTTGTTATACCTTCATACAATTGCATTGAAATCTGTTAACAGGTCGCTTTTTAATGCCAAGCTGAGCATTATTCCTGTGATGCATCATGTGTGGCTAAAATCGGATTTTATATGGCATATCCATTCCTACTAATGTCAAGGAATTGTATTTCATCTCGACCACATCGTTCATCTTTTGTGGTTACACATCATTTGTTCTATATAATAACCAACCAAAGCAGAAAACAAGCAGCTATACTGCCTTATGGCTTGATTTACAATATTTCTTATGTTCATTTATCTTCCAGATGATACATGTACTTTAATGCTTACAATGTATCTTTGAATGACAAAAAATAAACAAGAGAGAAGTCTCACAAGCCCACTCAGTGAAAGCATGTGAACGTTGAAGGCAATGGTGTGCTATAAAGGTGGAGAAAGACTGACACCTAGTGGCTTATATAAAACACCCTGAAAATATAATTTAAGAATAAAGGAAAAAAGAATAAGGCGACCAAATGTCCATGTGAAAAATGTCTAAGCCTCACGGTTTACATGAAAAGAAGAATCCTAAAGCTCATTGATGGGTGTAGCTCTTCAACATTTATATTGGTTTTCGGTTGTAATATGAAATGAAATCCTTAAACTAAAAAGTGAGGGTAGACAGTTAATCTATCACAGGAGTGTTCCTAAATACATATCTAGGCTTGGGCACAAGATCTGAATTTGAATAACATTAAACCTCAGTTGAAATGTTCATTTATTTATTCTTATCTTTAATAAAAACTTACCCTAGCTGTGTGGTTCTGTCATGAATGGGTTCTAACAACAAACAAAAACATGAAGATAAAAGGTAACTATTAAAAAAAATGTTTTATCTAATTTACTACGCTTATGGTCTAAATCACTGACTTTAGGTTTTCAAATGTATATAAAACATTTAAAGTGCTTTTTAAATATAACTGACTTCACAATGCACATCTGTACAGTGTTTTGTATATTATATTTTCTGTTTTCCTTCAAAGCAACTTTTATTTAACATTTCAAAGTTTATGTTAAGGCACTTCTTTGTTTAACAGTCTCAACTTAAAATATGATTGGCAACAGCTGTGATGCCATCAAATAAAGATAAACTGACAAACACAAAATTAAAAATGTTCTAAATAAAGGAAATTGTTGAGATCTGATTGGTTCTTGTGGACATATTTAAAAAGACAACAAACAGCTGTTTCATGTGCTCATTTTATTGTGATGCATTAACTAATATAAAGTGCTTTTTGATACACAAAATCCATTTTCTAAAATTTAACTTTGATCCATAAAGTGTTGCAGTAGAATTTCTATCTTTTGGTAACATTTGGAATCACGAATTCAGTTCTGTGGAATTGACCTTTTTCTTCTTGTGAACCTAGGTTTGTCTCTATAAGCTTAAGTTTAGTTTTACAAATGTTATTCCTTGTTGGAAAAAAAATACAAAACATAAAAATTCAAAATAAGTATTGAATTAATGAATCTGATAACTGCCAAACCAAGAATATTTCCTGATCTGGCCAACATTTTAGTTCCCCAGTGACAATTTTCCAGCCCAAGCCAATGTTTCCCAGGAATAAAAACAAAATATTTTGTAAAGTCCTACAGCAATTTTATGGATCTTAATTACTGGTGATTTAAAAAAAACGCTAATTAAGATGTAAAGTGCTTACCTAGCAAGTTTTCTACAGATCAAAAACAAAAATTATCTTCAAATCTTAAATTTTTAAAAACACTGTAGTTGTTTCCCTTCTAACTCCTTCTTCCCTAATATAATTTTAAATTGTTTTGAAATTTTTCATACTTTACCACTTAATTGTAATGAATACAAAGAGACCAGGCGACAAAGTAACACATGAAGTAACAACAACTTGTGCAAATATTTTTAAAAAGAAACACATTGTGACACAATTTTAAATAAAATATTTAAAGAACATCAAAATCAATCAAATTACCTTGTCAGACCTTTTCCCCGTCTAAATACAACAATTAATCACATCACCTTTAACCCAAGACTGTCAGATTACAGCACTTATTCTGGAAAAAGCATTCTGGCAGTTAACAGGGAAGTTTGGGAGAAAATATTTTTGTGTCTTGAATATTTGTTAAAAGTCAACAGATGTGATCTAATCAATTTCTTCAAAATGTTTGAAAACAAAGCAGCTTCAGAACTTTGGTGAAAATTGACCTGACAGTCGTGAAATGACATGAAATTACTAAGCAGTTCATGACATCACACAAACCAGAAGTTGTAAAAACAATAATACATCTCAAAAAAGTCACGCACACACGCACGTCTTGCTATCCTTGTGTTGACATTGTATTGACTTCGATTGATTTTACTATGCCTAACCCAGACACTTTCCCTAAACCTAACCATTACTGATACATGCCTAACCCTAACCTAAACCTAATTCACACCATACCTCTAAACCTAACTAGTAGAGTTTAATAACTAGTTAAACATTGTGGGGACGAGGCAAAATGTCATCACAACTACAAATGTCCACACAAGGGTGGTGGGCTGTCAAAGGTTGGTCCTCACAAGTATAGCTATACATGTACACACACACACACACATAGACCCCTGAGAAAGACAAAGTTCACATTCTCCTTCTTAAACATTTTTTGTCAATACATGACATTTCTAATTAAATGAGATTTATCATACGGGATGAAACTTGGTTGCTGAGCAACAAAGTTCCTGCAAAAAGAAAAAAGGACTGCATCAAAACCAGTTTGTTTACAACAAAAAACTGAAACTGTTATCTGTGGTACTAGCCCAAAAAACTGAAAATGACAGTCACTGACATACTTATAAAGTAAATAAGTTAACAGGGTGCTGCAGAGGTGTTGATAGAAGAAGGGTTTAGAAGAGGACTGGTGTCATTCTCATTCTCAGCCTGGCCGTCGTCCTCGGAGGTTAAATCTTCTGGCTTTCTGGGTTCAGTGGATACATCCAGTCCGATAAAAGCCACCGCACTAAAATGTTCAGAAATGGGAACACAAGAGGATAAAAAATAGACATTAGCGATTCCAGCTAAAATAGGAGACAACCTTATCTGTAGTGTCATGTCTTTCCATTAGTCATGTTTCAGGAGTTATAATCACACAACCCAAATTATATCATGAAACCGAAACACATACAATGTACAGCCACATCATCAATAGGGTTATTTCTTAAAGTCAAATGATTTTACATTTCATTAAGAAGATCACAACATGTGTGCACGTGTAGTTAGCAAGCATAATCGGCTGAAACAACAGGATGTGTGGGTAAGGCTTCCAACCCAGTGACTGTGTTATTTTAAAACTGACCACTGTGAAAAGAAAGGAGCAGAGCATGTGACAGACATGTAGTCAGTTAAGGAGGGTTATGTTTCACACTACAGTTCCCACACTGACTAAGCAGAATCCCTTTGTCTTCTCAGATTAACAAGAGTCAGCGTAATATCCTTTAGTTCAACAGGACAGAGAGCTTTAGTGTTCATGCCACAGCCTGCAGTGCTTTGAAAAGTATTTACAAAAAAGTGAATAGCTGTGATGTGGACGGAAAGTGAAACAGTATTTTCCAATTCTTTTTTTCAAATAAAAACTTGCACGTGCATTCAGACTCCTGAGTCACTAGTTTAAAGAAGAACCTTTTACTGCAATAAAAGCTGCAACTCTTCTTACATCTAGAGACAAACATTTTTGCTTATTCATCGATAAAAGAATACCTGAAACCTTATCTGACTGCATGTAGAGAATCTGCAAACAAGTATTGCAACAAATTTTCAATTGGATTCTGGTCTGGACTTTAACTGAGCTACTTTAACACATGACTATGCTTTGATCTAAACCCTTCCATTGTAGCTGTGGCTGTATGTTTAGGTTCGTTGTCCAACTGTCCACCTCTGTGTTAGTCTCAAGTCTTTTGCAGTCTTTAATGGGATCTTTCTTTGGGAATTACCTATATTTATCTCTACCCATCTGTCCATCAACTATGACCAGCTTCCTAGTCCCTGCTGAAGAAAAAGGTCCCCACAACATGATGCTGCCACCAACCTGTTTCACAGTGGGGATGGAAGGATCAAGATAATGTGCAGTGATAGTTCTCAAGTTTTGCACAAAGGCTAAATTTTGGTCTCTGACCGGACGTCTTCTACCATATGTTTGGTTTCCCCACATGGCTTGTGGCCAACTTTGAAGGAAGCATCGTATGGCTTTCTTTAAACAATGGCTTACTTCTTCCCACTGTTAAATAACATATTTGTGGAATGCACAAGTAAGAGTTTTCCTCTCAACTTCTTCCACCTGAGCTGTACCTCAATCATCCAAACAGGGAATATGTGGATCAACATTTTACAGATTTATAAGTGATTCCACATTTTAGAAAGCTGTACAAATTGTACAGAAATGTGGTTTTTAATAACGTGGACCATGGTTTTTGGTGCAGAAAATTGTATTTGAAATAGGGAACTGTGTCTTCCTACTTTTTGATTCTGAACAGCATTTCTCTTTTCTACAGAAGTTATGTAAATCTAGGAATTGTGACTAAGTAGAAAAGTGTTTTTGTATTCCAGATCATTCCATAGACTTAAGTAGAACATTACAAGTTCGAGCAAAAACTCTTAAGTAACAATGCTGAGATCATTCATTTTAGCATTGGTGTTGCATGTATCTTTGACTGTGGTTTCTTTTTTGTTTTTTGTTTTTTTTGTTTTTTTACTTTCAAATGTTAATCTGAATAAAAACGAATGTCAACAGTAAGATGCAACAATAATGATTTGGAATATTAATCATAGAGAATATTAATCATTGAGAATATTTCTCAAATCTTCAATTTACAGTTAGACCTGTTGGCATATAATTCAATGGTCAGATCCACAACGAGTCTGTGTACAGATGGGCGGTAGATTGGCTAATCCAATGATGTGGCAAAAACCACCTGGAGCTTAACCTACTAATGGCTGTGGAGATGACCGTGACCGCATGCACTACACTCCCATACTCCCCTTTTCATTCTCAACAACACATTGTCCGGTGTGGATTATTTTAGATTCTAAGGATTATTTTATAACCAATTCACCCAAAGCACCTCGAATTGCCTTGTTGTTGAAAGTGTGCAAATAAGGTTGCATTGCCTTGCATAGACATGGCCCAAAAGAGAGGCCCAGCAGAGACTATACTTCCTGCTGCAATTAAAGAAGTACAACCCATCTTAAGAACTGCTGGTCATCTTCTACATCACAGAAAGCTAACATCTCTGCAGACCCTACACATCCTGGACATGATCTCTCAAGAATTGTTTTTTTTTTTTTGTCTGAAGACTTTTACTTTCAGGCTAGCAATATAAGGCCCTGTTTCAACAAACCAGCCACCAAAGAGACTGTTAAAGAGACAGCCTTTATACATGCAAATCTCTATGTGTGAATAAAAACTAATACAGCACATCACCCTGCTCATACCATTCCTATGGTGAAACATGGAGGTGGCAGCATTATGCTGTGTGGATGCTTTTTCTTTAGCAGGAACAGAGAAGATGGTCTGCAAAAAACTTCAGACTGAGGAGGAGATTAATCTTCCAGCAGGAAAATGTAAACGTAGAGCCACAATTGAATGGTTCATATGAAAGCATATTCGAGTGTTAGAATGTCCCACCTAAAGTCCAGAACTGAATCTATCCACATAAATAAAAAATGTTTTCTAATAAGGTAATTTCTGAAAGGAACAGATCACATTGGATTGTGAATTTCAGAGTAAAGGAGGCTGAAAACAACTGAAATCCATGAATTGTTTTCTTAATTAAAGAAACTTTTGCACAGCATTGTGTTCATATAAACCTGTCAATTAATGACTTTGCTCTTCTTTTTAGAGCTCTCTTCTTGGGAGAGTGAGATTTTATTCATGTTTATATTTAGAATTTCCTTTAATTAAGAAAATAACTTGTTGCTACATGTAAAAATAAAAAAGACTTGCTCTTGTGGTGTTAACACTAAGAAAATTAACTTACGAAATGGCAGACAAAGGAATGACACAGAGTCCTGCAGCTAAGAGGAAGGCAAAACCAGGGTACCACCCCACCGTGGCAGCATAGAGACTGTTGAAGACTGCAGATCCAACGTTGTTAAATAAGCCCTCCAGAAAGGAAAGATAAGCAAACAGGGCTCCTGACAAAACCAAAAAAAGTGATTCAGTGAAGTAGAACAGTGAAAACTAAACTCAAAATGTTTCACTTCTAGGATAAACAAAAACTTTAAGTGCTTTGTTTTTCCAAGTGTATTCTGAAACATTAAGGACAGGACTCACATAAGTGGACTCTGACTCTACAAACACAGACATGGTTCCATGATGGGTGTCCTAAATCCACTTACCCTGCTCAGACTTGGAGACTATCTTTGACATCACCGAGCGTAGAACAGGAAAAGGCATTATGGACAGAAGCATGGGGATTCTCACTGCAATAAAAAAAAAAGAAAAACAAGATAATTAAACCAGAAGTTTTATGGAAGCTGTTCTGCAACTGCAAACACACACAGTTAGTGTTGGAAATCAAAGTTTCAGAGCTGCAATGAGCTTCAACCTTCATGTCTTTCATAATAAGTCCCCCTGGCTGGCAGTACTATATCTAAAACAAGCAAAGCTGAGATAATACAATAAACAAAGCAAAGATAAGATGTCATAATTGCAAACACTATAAAGCTAACAATTTAGTGATCTAATAAAAAACCCTGTAAACTCAGTCGCTTTTGAAGACCTTACAGGGCAATACACTTACTGTCAAATTGTCTTTTATCTTGTCCAGTATTTAAAAACTATTTTAGATCAATTTGTCATAAAATGAAAAATGGGAGACAACATAAATTACGAAACCTAAAATGGGATTGGCATGGTTGTTAGACCTGCTCTCTACATTCATCTAGTCAATTGGAAAATATCTATTTCACAGTATATATTTTATTTAGTGGGTACTTCTTGCATGCTAAAGAAAAAAATACAATTTTGCACTATTGTATGTACTATGCATTATTACATGCTTATTAGTATTATATTCTGGTAATTATACAACAAAAATGGTTACAGGTGCATCTTAATAAATTAAAACAACATGAAGAAGTTAGTTTATGTAATTTAATTAAAAAGTAACATTAATGTAATATCTAGATTCATTGCACACACAGATGTATATGTCAAGTGTTTATATATGTTATTTTGAGGCTTTCAGATAATGAAAACCCAAGATCCAGCTTCTTAGAATATTATTATGTCACATTAGGACCATTATTAAGACCGATAAAAAAGATTTTCAAGGCAAGGCATGTTTATTTATATAGCTCCATCCATCCATCCATCCATCCATCCATCCATCCATCCATAAAATTAAATCAGCATCAAGAAAAGGGATATTAGCAGAGGGGAGCATGAAGTGCTTTATAATTTCATTGTAGATGGCTGCTCTGGCTTTGGACTTGATAAAACACAATGGTCCAACACCATACCATAACAAGGCCATACCATAACTTTCCTGCATGAAAATTGCTTTTTATTGTTCTCATGTAGTAATCTAATTTTCTTAAAAACTGAACATGTTTTTTTTTTATTTGTTGTAAACCAAATAATTTTGTAATTTTGGGGGGTGCATATGTGCATAGTAATGTGGAAGGAGTGTAAGAAGTTTGCAAAGGTTACCAATTTTAACTATAACTCAGCAGCTTAACTCACCTAAAAACATTAACATTGTGGTCTTTGCAAACGCCACCAGGATCAATCCCGACACCACAGACAGGATCCCCAGTACGACAATGAGCAGCTGTGGAAGTCCACAGTATGTGAACACAGACACTCCCAGGAAGCTGGTCAGGAACACCGTGGTGGACAATGCTGAGCCATAGCCAATCAGAATCTCAGACCAGCATAGCGGCTCGTTTAGTTCGTATAGCGTCACCAAGGAGATGCCTCCAATGTAGGCAAAGGTGAAGCTGGTGAAGATGATCATCAGGAGGGCCAAAACTGCTTTACACCTGTAGCTTGCCCTTGCAAAGATCTGGCAGAGCCCAAAGATCAACTGTCTCAACGCAGGGCGCTGGGGAGACCCATCTGAATGACCATCAGCAGGAGTCTTTTGCACAGTCTCCTCTAGAATAAACACTGCATAGAGTAGAATCAAACACTGGCACAAAGCTGACGTCAGGAAAGGCCAGTTAAAGCCTGCAGCTCTCAGGAAGTAACCTGTAGATATAGCGGCTATGCCAGACAACAGACCAATCATCATATCCACTCCTGCCATGCGCAGCGTCTTCTGCCGGTCGTCTTGGCACAAGTCCGCTATGTAGGCAAAACAGCCCCCCAGGAAAGTACTGATACCCCCGAACAGAGAGCTGAGGAACGAAGAGCCAATTAGAAGGTAGACGTTGAGCTCAAAAAAGGACACGGTCAGGAAGGTGGTCGTATAGATCAGCGTGCCGATCAGAGGCATGATGATGGTGATTTTGCGTCCTCCCCGGTCGCTATAGGCCACCAACACAAGGGTAACAATCAAAGACGGGACTGTGGAGAAGAGCTCTGAGTAGAGGGAGAAAAGAGATGCCTGCTTCTGCACTTCCTGGAGGAACAAAGAGAGAGACTTAGGTTAGAATAAAAATCAGTCACTGCCTGAGTAAAATGTTAGAAGATGTTCAAACAATCAAACAAACAGTGGACAGGGATGCTATAATATCCCACCAAGACATGGCCTAGTGTATAAGATTATCATGGTATAAGAAGCTCAAGTAGAATTATCCCAGTTCAAATTTGTTTATATCGAAGCTGTTTGACAAAAAATTTATGTATTATTTAAATACTGGACTAAAATGATGTAACTCAGGGTCTTCTTTAGTCGGTTATCTGGCAGCATGGAGCAAAAGGTCAAGCAATGCTCTTTTAATCTGTGCTCCAAAGATCTAGAAAAAAATCTGACACTTTCTTTTGTACCTGAAATCCTTTTAAAATGACTTTTGAACTGAGCTGCAGTATAACACAAAAATGTTAGAGGGTTTCAATCATTTATAAAACCTTGGTCTGATAACTATAACACCGGTCATAAAGAAGGTAAAACTTGCGAGACTATGTGAGGTTTTCCTCCAAAAAAGCAAGAGGAATAAAGCTGCACTGCTATGCAGATGCAGTTGGAGCAGCTGTGGGTGTTTTTAGTTAAAAACAGGTTATGCCAGTTTGAGCGTTTCACTTCCTAGTTTTATTTTTAAATTTCATGTTAGAATGCCAGTCCAAACTGTTGCTAGACCAAGAACACATGCTTCTTGTAATCTGTTTAGAATCAAACTGTTTGGCACGGAGACTGAAATTATGTTAGTTCAGGGTGTTACAGTCAAGTTCAGACAGTCAAACTTGAGACACGTGTCTGCTGTGAATATATAATGTATCCACCAAAATTAGATTTTAAAATATTACACAACAAAAAAACCTGCTGTAATGAATGAAAACAATGTTGCTGAGGAGCAACAACATACAGTATCATTCCCTAGAGTTTTTTCCAAACTCTAGTTGATTAATACATCCTTAGATCCTGTAATTCTGAACTAACCTTATGGAAGTCAGTCTGGTTGCTGCTGCTGTTACTCGGGGCACATCTGGAGATGTTGTCAGAGACTGGATATGGTGTGTTGGTTAGCTGCTCCCAAAGCCTCCGGTACACATACTGCTGGACAAGTGGGTAGATGAGAAAACTGCTGAAAGCATACAGAGCCACCACTGGCTCCACCAGGTACAGGCGCTTCATGTTGAGAGGGATAAATAAAAGTCCCTGAAAAAGCAGGATGAGAACAGTAGATATTTAGAGATGAATACACATAACCCAGAAGCTGTAGGACTGATTTTTAAAAGTACTATTTATATTTTCACCCACATACTGTACAAACAGTATTCCTACAATCAAAAACCAGCAATGTAATGAAACAAGAATTTCAACTGCAGAATTCTACAAAATACATTTTCAATAGGTGCCCTGAAGGTGGAAATAAAACAGCTAATTTTCCTTCATGCGCATTTGGGTTGATGACGTTACAAGAGGCACATAGTTGAAGCTGATGAAGTATTCGTAAACATGATGGAAAAATGACTTTTGGCAGATCGTGACACTCTTTTTGAACTATAAAAGTTGCATTTGAGTAGCTGTGGTTCAACCTTACTTGTCTGACCCAGGCCTTGTACTCCGATGACCCCCTTAACACATGACGGATACTGTCATTGATTTTGAAGCAGTAAACAGTGACAGTGACTATGGTTGTCGCAAAAACCTTAACTGGTGCTAATCTATTTAAAAGCAGTATGAACTTAAATTATTAAGAACTGAACAGTGGTTTTACATATGGAGGTAATAGAAAAACCTAGTTTATCCATTTTATATGTTTTCAAGTAAAGTTTAATTAGATTTACGACAGAATTACTCATATTCCCAGGTTCTTTTAGATATTTTTTTCTCATTAGTCCTCAAGTCACAAGCCTTTTATTTATATTTTCCAAAAAATTAAAATGAACTATTCAAGAGAATTTATTTGTTGTATGTTTCTAAAAAAAAAATTGGTTTTCTTTCTTCTAAAGTATAACAGTAGAAATACTATTATCATAAACCAGTGTAAGGGGAAAAATATTTTTTGGATTGCACAAGTTGTATCATGTATCTCAAATGAACAACTTCTGATTTAGTTTTTCTTTACTCTTTCTCTTTGGTTTTGATTGGAATGATGGCCATTTTATAAGCCAATCTGCAAACACGTCCATTGTCGGTCCTTTTTTCTCCAGCTCAAATTGCAGATGATTTAGTGGTTCAGCAGGAAACATCACTGGATCATCTACAAAATAGTATGTGTTTATCTGTTTAAAAATTTCCTAAAATCTATGCAGTGTTCTTACACATTACTCAAATGTTTTACTATGGCCATACAGAGTACAATTCAATAAAAATGAAGCAGGAATTAGAATAAAAACTGAAAAAATAATGAAGTACAAAAAGGCATAAAAACAATACTCAAAACATACTCAATCAACGTTGATATTTTATGCCTTTTCTGATGACACCAAAAACATATGAACTTGGAAACTTGTTTTTGTTGTTGTTTTAGATTTTATCAAGATTAAATAACTTAAAAGCAAAACAAATTGACCACATGTTCACTCTGTAGGTGGGAAACTATCCCAGTGAGTTTGATTGATTTTACAGACAAGTCTGGCTAGTAGCTTTAAAACATAACAATGATCCATACTTAGGCTAATCATCATACAGCTAACTAAGATCTTCTGACTGATGTTTGGGTGACAGAAAATCGACCAGTATTTTCCTGATTTAAAACTTCAAATAAACAGAACGAATTCACGAATAGCTCAGATAATTATAATTGTTTGCTCGTATTTTCTTCGTTATTCCATCATCTAAGAGATATATTGTGATCAGGCACTGTCTACCAGTTTGGAGGATGGCAAATAATTTAATAATAACAATGTGATACTTGAAGGGAAACATTAGCAGAAGCCGCAGGATGAGCCGGGTCAGGTCAAAAACATACATATGTAGACAGCACAGCAAAGTCTTATTACAAAATATTTAGATTAGTCGTAGTATTTTGCTAAGACACCGCAATATCAACACGTTTGCCTACCTGCTTAAATAGCCGATGCAATCATGTTATTGCTCGATAATAACTTCCGAACACTGCTGTGTTTACGAAAAGGGCTGGAGCTCTTGTTTTATACCCCAGTGCGCAAGGTTATGAAAGCCACCAACCCGCCTCTTGCCTAATCTGATTGGAAGAGAGCTTTGCCAACCTTTTCTAATTGGATGTGAGTGACTGTCGATCAGGTATAATTGTGGAAGAATTCATATTTTCAATTTCTTTCTGCATGTTAATTACATTTTATAAATGTGTGTTTGCAGTTTTCTGTCGTAGCGTTTATTGGCTTTTACAGGCATGTACTTCAAGTTTTGTTATAATAAAGGCTTTCCCGTCATATGTGGTTTTAGAAGTATTACGGTAACGTAAGGTAGGGCGTGCCTTACTTTACGTCCGAATGTACCACTCCGCCAACACCGGGAAGGATTTTGTTGTGACAGCGGAGCAGAGACCCGGTGGGGAGACGGTAAGGCAGGCTATACAGGATCTTTTTTTCGGTTTAGTTTCATTAAAGCCGGCAGTTAACAGATGAAACCATCATATATACGTATGTGCAACCGTGTGTGTCGTAAATGAGCGATACGAGATAAAGAACGCGTTAGTAAGTGGTAGTTAATCATCCCCGGGACCCGCAGGTAGTGCCACCATCAAAATATTGAAACCTAGCGACTCATAGCCGCCTCTGTGTTTAATCTGGCTAACTTGGCTAACGTTACATGCTAGCGTTGGGCGTGTGAAGGAAAGAAAAATACTTTACTCACACAGGAGTAATTCAGGCGCTCCGTTTGATTGTTCTATATTGCACAAAAACGTAGCATTGTGTGCTAGCTGGTAGGTTAGCGGCTGCTTCGTCTTGTGCTGCTGCGTTTTGAAGTCGTGACTGTCAGAGTCAGGGAAGATGATCTGCCACTTCCCCGGCCTTTAACTTCAACCCTCTCCCTCTTTCACTTGTATCCGCAGCAATTCTGTTAAATAGATATTAGTTTGTCATCTTTGTGGAGCAGTGTCCTTACTGATCGTCCACCATCCGTTGAGCCTAACTTTCCTTTTTGTTTCTGTAATTGTTTGGCAGATTTCCCTTATTTGTTTGTTTTAGGGAAACGTTTTGACATTCAACAAACTGTCGCTGTTTCGTAACAATGTCCATGCAGCAACCTTAGATTTTAAAAGACCGATGGGGAACATTTAGATCCCTTCTGTACCAAACTATAAACAGGTAGAATAAGGTGTTAAAATGTAGATTTACCCACAACCTTCTACTTGCTCTCCTTGGTAGAATAGGTTAGCAAGATCAGGGTATTATGCATAGCATCAGATGTTGTGTTTTGGTTCTCTTCTGTACAAGCTTGCCTTACTATTGAGATGGATGACTGCTGCTCTAAGACTTCATGCCTTGTCTCAGACTTAAAAGGTCCATTGTCCTATTCAGAATCAGAGTAGCAAATTTGATAAGATTTGGGGTCCATTTGGAAAGATATTATTCAAATCTTCAACGTTGTGTTGTGCAGGTGACATTGTGATCTTATCTGTTTCATATGAGTTCGGCTATCTGATGTCTTTTATCCTTGGATCACAGTGACATGGTCCAGCTCAGCAGTGATAGGCACAAAACTTCCTTCAGTGTAAATGTGAAACTATATCAAGCAATGTGTCATACACTTACCAGTCACTGTATCAGGTGGATCTGTTCAGTTGCTTACTAACATTAATACCGATTCGGTCACTTGCATGGCGGTAACTCTGTACATTTAGGCATCTACGACTGGTGAAGATGGGTAGATCGGACGTTTTAAAAACCTACTGATTTTTACTCACAACCCTTCTTGGATTTACAGAGAATGGTTCAAAAAATGTCAAGCCCATGACAGTTGTGTGTACAAGAATGTCTTGTTGATGTCAGGGGTCAGAGGAGAATGGGCAGACTAGTTTGAGATAATAGAGAGGCTCAAATAACTATTCAGATCGTAGGTTCAGATTTTGGTACAAACAATATAAAATTATAGATCATTCTGTCTTATGTCAGCCATTCAGGTTGGTGTTGGTACACTAATGGTATGGCCATATTTTCTTGGCACACTTTGTGCAAATTCGTAACACTTGAGCATCATTTATACACCACAACTTACTTCAGTGTTGTTACTAACCTTGTCAAGCCCTTTAATACTGTAGCCTGTCTACCTTCTGATGCTTAAGGCAGGATAAAACACCCAACATAAATCTTTTTAGACCGTTTTTTTTTCTTTTGGACATGACAGTTCTTCAAGTTCACATCCACCAGATCTTAACCCAATGGGCCACCTTTAAGAAGCGGCTAAACCATACCATACCAAGTTTATTTATATAGCACATTTACGCACGGCCTGAGAGCCGACCAAAGTGCTGAACAAAAACACCCTGTAATAAAACAAATTAAAAAGGTAATAAGACAAAAATCAGTTAGGATGGGTGAATTGGGAAGGAATAAAAGAGAAAACGGGAACGGGAGATTTGCATCACAGACGTGTAGCTGAAAAATCTGCTGCAACTGTGTGGTGGTAACATGTCAATATGCAACGAAACCTCTGGGGAACCTTTCTGACACCTTGCTGAATATATGGCACAAAGCATTAAAGCAGTTTTGAACCTCCAAGTGCATCCAGCCTGGTAATATACACTACCGTTCAAAAGTTTGGGGTCACCCAAACAATTTTGTGTTTTCCATGAAAAGTCACACTTATTCACCACCATACGTTGTGATACGTTACTTTGCTTTCGTCAAAGAATCCTCCATTTGCAGCAATTACAGCATTGCAGACCTTTGGCATTCTAGCTGTTAATTTGTTGAGGTAATCTGGAGAAATTGCACCCCACGCTTCTAGAAGCAGCTCCCACAATTTGGATTGGTTGGATGGGCACTTCTTGCATACCATACGGTGAAGCTGCTCCCACAACAGCTCAATGGGGTTCAAATCTGGTGACTGCGCTGGCCACTCCATTACCGATAGAATACCAGCTGCCTGCTTCTTCTCTAAATAGTTCTTGCACAATTTGGAGGTGTGTTTTGGGTCATTGTCCTGTTGTAGGATGAAATTGGCTCCAATCAAGTGCTGTCCACTGGGTATGGCATGGCGTTGCAAAATGGAGTGATAGCCTGGGTTTTTCTTTGCCACTCTGCCCTGAAGCCCAGAATCCCGCAGCCGCCTCTTCACTGTAGATGTTGACACTGGTGTTTTGCGGGTACTATTTAATGAAGATGCCAGTTGGGGACCTGTGAGGCGTCTGTTTCTCAAACTAGAGACTCTAATGTACTTATCTTCTTGCTCAGTTGTGCAACGCGGCCTCCCACTTCTTTTTCTACTCTGGTTGGAGCCTGTTTGTGCTGTCCTCTGAAGGGAGTAGTACACACCGTTGTAGGAAATCTTCAATTTCTTAGCAATTTCTCGCATGGAATAGCCTTCATTTCTAAGAACAAGAATAGACTGTCGAGTTTCAGATGAAAGTTCTCTTTTTCTGGCCATTTTGAGCGTTTAATTGACCCCACAAATGTGATGCTCCAGAAACTCAATCTGCTCAAAGGAAGGTCAGTTTTGTAGCTTCTGTACCGAGCTAAACTGTTTTCAGATGTGTGAACATGATTGCACAAGGGTTTTCTAATCATCAATTAGCCTTCTGAGCCAATGAGCAAACACATTGTACCATTAGAACACTGGAGTGATAGTTGCTGGAAATGGGCCTCTATACACCTATGTAGATATTGCACCAAGAATAGTCATTTACCACATTAGCAATGTATAGAGTGTATTTCTTTAAAGTTAAGACTAGTTTAAAGTTATCTTCATTGAAAAGTACAGTGCTTTTCCTTCAAAAATAAGGACATTTCAATGTGACCCCAAACTTTTGAACGGTAGTGTAGGTGTACCTAATAAAGGGGCCAGTGGGTATCCATGTTATTTATTAGAGATGCATCAACCAATTGAGGTCAAAATCAACACAACACTTTTAGTTTTTTTCAAAACTAAAAGCACCCCATCTTCATCAATGTGTCAACTAACAGCTGGATGCCAGTTTATAAAAAATCTGAGAAAGATTAGGGAGATATGCTTAGATGTATAACTAATCTGATCTTTTAATTGCATTATTTTTGGTTTTATCCTAAACTACTATTTCTATCAAAAGGTCCTACAGTTCATGTTTTCTCTCGTGTGTTTTAGTTCTTTAAAAAAAAGTTATTAATTTAAAATAAATATAGATTTATGTCTCATGATCACCAATTCTTATTTCTTCCCTTTTGTTTCCAGGTAATAGAGTTTTTTTTTTTCATCTTTGATCAGCCATGGCCTTCAGCAAAGGATATCGTATTTACCACAAGCTGGATCCACCACCTTACAGTGTCATAGTGGAAACGAGGGGCAGGGAGGAATGTCTCATGTTTGAATCAGGAGCTGTGGCCGTTTTGTGTAAGTCATTTGTTTTTGATTAAGATATGACTGACGTTATCTTTAAAATCCACCTTCTAGCAATGGCAGTTGAGTAGAATTGACACAAGAGATTTATCCTTGAAAATCTGGCTTTGGACACACTGTTATGTACGACAACGGATATATTTGAAAGTGTTCCAATAATGTTTTCTTCTCACCTGTTTGCTTCTTTTTAGCGGCGGCAGAAAAAGAGGCCATTAAAAGTACATACACCAGGATCTTTGATGCCTATGGAATTCTGGGTGTTCTCCGGCTAAACCTAGGTAGGAAAACCAAAAAAAAAAATTGTTCCTCAAATCCCCAAAACCCGGGGCGTGGGCCATTTGGTACCAGGCGGCACAGAAAAAATAAATAACTTACAGTATTTCCGTTTTATTTACTGTCCGAGTCTAAACAATGTTTTATTTTGAAAATGACCGGATGATCTCCGTTACATCCGGCTATAACTCCGTGACATAGACACTTGCCTCGGACACGTGATACGTCACCGCTAAAAACAAACCCACAAGCTAGCAGAATGATTAAAAATGGAGGTCTCTGAAAATTATCTTTGCGTAAAGGAAAGAGTCCAGTGAGTCTACAACTTCCAAGAAAAAGAAAGCTACATTTAACAGACAATACCAGAAGTCATACTAAAAATATGGATTTATCGCACAGGCGATTTCCATGCTCTCACCCATGATGTCCCTCTAGTGTGTGGCACTGTTGTTCCTTAGTCATAAGCTGCTTTCTTCCAGCCCTACATATGACCTTGAAGGCTGTTGTTATCACAACAGCAGCGTAAAGATTAAAGCTCAGTTTTCTTGATGGGTGAGATTAGCTTTGCTGTTTAATTCCTGTTTAGCAGTACCTTCATCAATGTTCAGTTAACCATATCTTGTAAAGTCCTTAAGCTGCTTTTGTTCCCTCAATTTCGCAGGAGACTCCATGCTTCACAGTCTGGTGGTCGTCACTGGATGCAGCTCTGTAGGCAAGGTGCAAGATTCAGAGGTCTTCAGGGTCACGCAGACAGACTTCATATCGCTGAAGAATGATCCAGGTGACGAGGACCGGATTGCCGAAGTGCGCAAGGTCCTGAACTCAGGACACTTCTACTTTGCCTGGTCTGCTAGTGGAGTCAGCATGGACCTGAGTCTCAACGCTCATCGCAGGATCCTAGAAGACACTACAGACAACCGCTTCTTTTGGTAGGGACAAATACCCTCTCTAAAGTTTAAAAAAAGACCTTTAGGCATGTATTTCGCTTTCAAATTACTTGAAGTAATCAACTTACCATTTGTGTAAAAAAAAAAAAAAAGATAGATTATGCTATTTTTGTCTTAGTTTTTAATTAGTCCTCTCCCCCTCTTTATAACCAAATAGGAACCAATCTCTGCACTTGCACCTTAAACACTATGGAGTAAATTGTGATGACTGGCTGCTGAGGCTGATGTGCGGCGGCGTAGAGATCAGGACTATCTATGCAGGTCATAAACAAGCCAAGGCATGCATCTTCTCTCGCCTCAGCTCCGAGCGAGCCGGCACGCGGTTCAATGTCCGAGGAACCAACGATGATGGGCAGGTGGCCAACTTTGTGGAGACTGAACAGGTGAGTCATAACTTTAGTCAACAAGCTAGTCCTTTTTTTAAAGGTTCTAGCAATATATATTTCAGTATGGTTTAAGTTTATTTTTGAATAAGATTCTCTACTTTTCACTTACCTGGCACCCTTGTCAGCACTTTTCCTTTGTACACTTTAGCTTATGTTTAAATTAAGAGTTACATGAGGTATGCAGTAGATGTGACTGCTGTGGTCTTTCTGCAATTATTTTATCAGAATTTACTGCAACCACTACAGCTTGTCTTTTATCATCTTACCTTTGAAGTTTGGAACATCGGATGGAGCCCTGAGTCAGTTAGTAGATGTTACAGATACATTTAAACAAAATTTTGTTTGGGTTTTTTTGTACTGTGAAAACATGAAAGTAATATAATTAGACTGAGGATATTGCACTGTGAGAATCTCATACAGGCCCATGCCTAGACAGATAGTGTTGTTTTGTTTACTTGGTGTTGCCCAGTTTCTGTGGTAATTACAGATTTTGCTGTTCCTTTCTTCAACAGAAAAATTTTTGTTTATCCTCTTTTGTTTCCCGAGAACCGCAGAATTTTTTTAACTCCTTTTTGGTTGCTAAGTCTACTAAATACTGTAGTTGTAACCACTGCTGTATTACATTTAAGTCATTAAATGACTTATCATCCAGCTTATGTTGCCATTCATTCCAGTTTCTTCAATACCTCCGTCAAGGAGGAGATGTTTTCGCCAGGGTTTTCTTGTTTTTCTGTCTGTGTGTCTGTTATTTAGCAACATAACTCGAAAGGTTGTTGGTGGATTTTTATTAAATCTTCAGGGAATGTCTGCAATGGGACCAGAAACAAGTGATTGTTAAGAATTTGAAGTGAATTTGGGGGTGATTGGAAAACTGCCATTACCGAAAAAGTGATTTTTGTTAATAACTACTGAACTGATAATAATATCAGTGTGAATCCAGCTGCTGAAGGTATGTTTTCATGGCCAAGGAATCTAAAAACGTTAGAATTAGATCACAACGTTGGGGGGGTGACTGAGCTGCCTTGGTGGTGGTTTGCACTCTCCGAGTACTTTTCTACTTTTTAACTAATATTCAGTTATTTTTCAAGGGGTTTTAATCATGTTGTTAAATTTATTTACAAAAAGTCTGAGGATAGTTCTTAATTTTCTTTTTCCTTTGTTTTCTTAAGGTAATCTTCCTGGATGATAAAGTATCATCCTTCATCCAGATCCGGGGGTCCATTCCTCTTTTCTGGGAACAGCCAGGAATCCAGGTACTGAAAATATCAGATACATATATTGCTGAATTGTGAATGTAAGGCTCAAATTGGAAGACATTTCTGATGGTTAAAGTTTTTACCACTTTCTGGATGCTGAAGTCATATGTGGAACTCAATTAGTATAATTTACTGTGACAGTATATGTTTGCTGTGTTTATTGTTAAGGCTACTGGATCACTGCACTTTTTCGTACCTCCTTTTTCCCACTTCATCCATTTCTTCTTCCACGCCATATCTGTTTTCAAACCTCTTCATAGCCATGAACTTAAACCATTGCATATCAGTTCATTATTCATTGTAGTTAAGTATTTTAATAAAACATTAAAGATACATTTTTATAAAAACATTTTTTATAGAATGCTAATGCTTGTGTTCAACTAATATTTACTTATGTATGTTTTGACCCTTGTTTGGGTCTGTTCACTCTTATGAAATATAACCCTTGATCAATCCAATATAACTTGAGTGATTCAATTGGTAGAGATTATGTGTTGTTACAAAACCAATCATCCTTACAGCAGACTATGAGTAGAATATAGAGAACTTCTTTAAATTATGGGTTGTTAAAGCAGGTACAGAACATCTCTTTGGCAGGTAAGAAGGAACTCAAAGCACCATGTAATACCTAATAAAATCCAGCATGAAGCAAACAAAACTAAAGCTTTATTAAACGGTGAAGGGGGTGAAATGACAAGCACCAGTCTATTAAAACAACATAAAATATAAAAAAAGTCTTCTTGTCTTGACAGTAGATACATTTATAGCAGTTTTAACCCCTTTTTGTCGCTTTGTTCAGAAAAAGTCCATTAAGGGTGTTTTGTTGCACCTCAATGAGAGTCGACACCCTATTGGACTGGATGAAAACCCCCACCTGGTATAACCTTTTGTTTAGTTTGTTTTTATTTTATTTATTTTTTTGTCTCTATTTCTTTTGTGGGGGTTTTGTGGGGGAGGGGGGCCTCTGCTGCTCTTGCTGCTGCTTTATTACTGCAGATAAGTTATTCCTCTGTGCGATGCCAGGGTTCATGGGTGGAAAACAAAATGTGAAGTTTCCTTATACATTTTGAGCCGTACCCTTCTACACTGCACCTATCCAGGAAATGCCATTTTGATTGTATCTGATGTTCCCACTATATGCTCACAGCAGATAACATTACTGCAACATCACTAGAGTTTGCCTGCTCCTGTCCTGACATTGCACAGACTGGTAATTTAGATAGGATGTGGGGGAGGTTAATGATAGTAATAGTGGTTTGTAAAGGGCTTTTTTTCTGTTTCCCTCAGCTCCCAGACTTCTTGGGTCAGGTGAGAGAGCCTGATCTGAAAACATCCCCTAACCACTTTATTTGAATTACGCTAATATTCCCAAAGCAGCTGGATACATTTTAACCTCTAACAACAATAATCTCCTAAAGATCTACAGAAAGCCAAGACCATATTTAGTCACCTATTCAGGCCAGTAGGTCTTTAGTTTTGTCAAGACACAGATTAGTGGACTTGGGGTTGTTTTCAGACACAAGTGTAGTTCTCCTGCTTTGACACACCTTCTCAGCTCTCAGTCCCCTTCTACCAGTCGTGGCTTATAGGCTCCCCTCTCCATACTCTCAAATATACTTCCTGAGCAGGACGAGTAATTTTAGTTGCATTTAAAAGAATAGTTTTTCTCCAAATATCGGTAATTGTACCCCTAGAACAAAAACAAATGTTAATGAGCCTAAATATATTTAGCATATGTGCAATACAAAAAACCTGCTTAGAGAGACAATCAGTGGTAGTAGATGAAAGTCATAGTTTAATACCATTTTTTAAAATTATAAAAAGCTATTTACAGGTGCATCTTAGTAAATTAGAACATCAATAAGTACATTCGAGCATTTATTTCTGTTTTTGATGGTCATGGCTTACAGATAATGAAACATTTTAACATAGAATGGTGGCTTTGTGAAATCTGTATATACTTTGCAATATATGTACTTAATACCTCGTCAGAGCTCCTGTTGCTGGAATTACTGCATCAGTGCTATATAGCTTTGGAGACAATCAGCTTTTTCTCCTTAGTCCAGGATTTGTGTTTCTGTGGTCCAGAGATGTTTTACATGCAGAAAGTGGGAGTTCATGTCCCGGATATGAATGGGCTTTTCTTTCAAGGCCTCAGTTGTCCCTTTTTCATTCCACTCTTTTTCTAATAATATGGGTGGATACTGCACTTTGTGAACGGCCAACTTCTTTAAACTTTTGCGGTTTAACATCTGTGTGGAAAGGGTTTAGTACCTGTCTGCTGGACGACTGTCAAGTCAGCAGTCTTCCTCATGATTGTGCAGGCCATAACAAAACATTTCCAGCTTTTAAATATCTTTTTCTAATGTTTATGCAACTTTTCGTTGAATTTTCGTTGAATGTTCATTAAAATGAGCAGAAATAGGTCATCATGTTTCTAACGATTCTACATATTGCACTGAAACAAATACTTTTCAATTACCGGTATGTTCTAATTTATTGAGCTGCACCTGTACATATTCTCTGATGGGAAACGATTCTCATTGTGAAAAATCGTTTGTTCTTAAACTTTTTATTCAAATGCGAAAACGTTTTTAGATCATGTGATAGATTTAATATTTGATTGTGTTGTCAACTCTAATTGATTTTATTGTTTTCGACAAGCCTGCTGGAGGTATTTGGCATAAACTGAGTGACTGTGTTTTGGTCTGAGCTGTTCCACAGCAACCTGAGTAGTTTCAGATGTCATCTCAGGAAGTGATTAAATATGCAGTGACTAGACCTGCATGACGGAGGAGAAAGAAAAGGAGTCACAATGGCCGCAGTGTGGTTTACTCTCAGTTACACAGGCCCAGTCAAATATAGGTCTATGCAAGCAAATCATAAAACAAAGCAAACAGTAAAAAACATATCTCTAGCTGTCATCCTACAAGCTGATCACAAACAGAAGTCGAGTGAAAGTAGGAAATGTTTTTTCTTCTGGCAAATATTTTTAAAGGGAACCTCAAAGAGACGACGAGGAACAGACTTCCTTGTTGCAGGCAGAGTGTTAGTTTTGCCTATTTCTCACTAAGCCTGAGTGGGTGTAGTCATGCGCATTTAACTTTGCTTTCCTGATTCTGTGCCGATGCTTGTATTAGATGTGTTGATGGAACAGGGCTGAAATCTGGGGAGGAAAGGTGTTGGAGGGATGATGAAATTCCTCTGTTGCTCAGTGTCTTTGTCCGCGTGAACAAATTTTCTTCCATTCTGTTGCTGTGTTGCTGTTGTCCGACTACATTTTCTCTCTCTGTCTCAAAACGAATTAAGACCTCCTCTGTCTATTTCAAATGTCTGTTTCACTTTCTCAGGTTTTCTGGGCCTCCACACCATGTGTACGCAATCTTTTTTTAAATTATTATTATTTTACCAAAGAAGGACACTGTGGGTTGTGTCTTTGCAGGTGGGATCACATCGTGTCAAACTCTCAAGGGGATTTGAGGCAAATGCACCTGCTTTTGAAAGGTAACTAAAATGTTCTGTGAGCGACTTTGGCTTCACTTCTCTCCTGCTTTATTTGACTTCCAACAGATTAATAGACTCCTGAAATTTGTGTCTGTCTTCTGTGTTGAGAGTAACTCTCCATGCTTGAAAGCGTACACTTTGCAGTAATTTTCTTGCTGGGGAAAATCAAGGACAACTTAATAGCACTTCATCACCTGTTTCCCATCAAAAACACACTTTCCTTTTTTTTGTAGCTTTATTTTTATTATTATTTTTGACATAACATGAACACTGTCAAACTGTGAGCATCATAAGAGATGCTGTTGATTCAGTCTAATGCTTGTCCCTATAGACTCTCTTTGAGTCCTCTATGTCCCTGGTATTCTTTTTCTGTAAAGTCCGTCTCTTCTATACTCTGGTGTTCCCATGTTCTCTTTATTTTCTTTCTTTCTTTCTTTTTTTTGAGCTAATAGACTTTTCTTTCACACATTTTCAATCCTCAATGAATATGTCAAACCCACGTAGTTTCTGCAGGGTTTTCCTTAACTTTGCTTAAAATTAATTTAGTTGTGTTTTAATTTAGTACACCAATTGCTTCTTCCATTTATTTATTTTTCATGTGATTAGATTTTTTGTTGTTTTGAGATGAATGTTGACTACCGTCATTCCATGTGTGTTGTAGTTTTGGCCTGGGAATTACAATGCTACAATAGACAAAACTATTCAGCTCATGATGCAGAGCAGGACTTAATTGCTTAAGGTCCAGCCTTTCCCACAAACCCGCAAAAGAAATCTGTTGGTTTATTGCAGTTTATTTAGTTAATTGAAATTAAAACATTCTTGTTACCTTTATATTACCATCTCCTTTTGAAAAGTGCAACATTATTAAATTTGTCTTCAAAAACACAGATTTCAAAAGCCGACTGTTAATAACAGTTCAGATACTTATTGTGTTAGGTTGTTTTGTGAAAGACATCAAAGTTTGGAAACTTGTTAAAGCAAATAATTTGTATACCAGAGCCAAAAATGACAAAGACAGATTGAGAAAGCTTGATTTTGTTTACTTGAGTATGTTACGCATAATTTATTACACTAGTTAAGTTCTGCTCCTCTCAACATCTTTTGGGTTTTACCTTAACATCTATTATTATAATTTCTTAATGTTTCATTTGGATATATAATACCACGCTAATACTATTTTCCAAATTAAACAACCTTTACACATTACCTTTGCTCAAAAAATACCGGAGTATATCTTTGGATCCTGTTCTAGCTTTAAATGACAACACTATTGTTGTCTTTTGCAGTCTAGAGATTTATTGTGAGAAAAGCTTTACTTGCTTATACATCCCAGTTATTTTGTAACTGGGGTGTAAACCAGGTCTTCCTGATTTATCTCTGCCACACCCAAATAGTACCGGAACCGTCCTTATCAATCCACAGCAGCCACTTTTGTAGCAGTTGCTCAGTTATGTTCCTTCAATTCAAGTGAGCATTTTACTAAAAAACTAGGAAGACAACCGTTGCTCATTTTATTTTGCACACATTTTGGTCTCCCTTGGATGGTTGTCCAGTATTGCTGTCATGTGAACAGGAATTCATTTAAAACAAATAATTTTAAATTAAACCTCATCTGGTCTTTGTAGCAAATTAATAAAATTTTTCTTACAAAAAAAAAAACTTACAGTTCTATTAGTAGCCTATTTCTATATTTGTCATCTTTTTAATATACGGTAGGGTTTTTGCTTTGTTTTTCTGACACGTTTTGACTGTACAAAGCCAGTATGCCTGCCATGACTGAGTGTGTGACTGACTATATAAACTTCTGTGTGGACAACATCATCCCCACCAGAACAGTGAGATGCTTCCCTAATAACAAACCCTGGATCACCAGTGACCTGAAGGAACTGCTAAACAAGAAAAAAAGAGCCTTCAGGGAGGGAGACAGGGAATTACTGAGGAGTACACAGAAGCAACTTAAGGTCAAGATCAGAGACAGCAAGGAGGCATACAGGAAGAAGCTGGAGAACAAACTACAGAGGAACAATATCCGAGATGTCTGGTCAGGAATGAGAAAGATCACAGGTTTTAAGGACAGGAAGGATTGGATAGATGGAAGTCTGGACAGAGCCAATGAACTGAACATATTCTTCAACAGGTTCAGTTCAGGAACTAGCTCAGCATCCTCCTCTCCTGTTCCCAGCCAAACAGACATCCCACTCTCCTCTGATCAACAGCTTTCCTGTTACACCTCGGATGTTTTATCCTTCCCCTCAGCCATGGACTCTTCTAATTCCACAAGTTTGACTTCAACCAAGTCAGGAAATGCTGCTACCCCCTTTGCCTCCCCATCCCACTTGTCTGTCTCCAAAAGTTAGGTGAAGAGGCAGCTGGAGAAACTGAACCGGAACAAGGCTGCAGGTCCAGATGGTGTCAGCCCCAGAGTCCTGAAGGCCTGTGCAGAGCAGCTCTGTGGGATTCTGCAGCACATCTTCAACCTTAGCCTAACTCAGGAGAAGGTTCCAGTGTTGTGGAAGACATCCTGCCTTGTTCCAGTACCCAAAAGAACTCACCCATCAGTCATCAATGACTATAGACCCGTTGCCCTGACATCCCACATCATGAAGGTCCTGGAGAGACTCCTGTTGGCACCCCTGAGTAAGCAAACAAGAACGTATCAGGACCCACTGCGGTTTGCTTATTGCTGTGGAGTTGGAGTTGAAGATGCCATCATCCACCTACTTCAACCAACCCACTGTCATCTGGACAAAGCAGGCAACACTGTGAGGATCATGTTCTTGGATTTCTCCAGTGCATTTAACACAATTCAGCCTGATTTGCTTTGTCAGAAACTCCTGAAGACACAGGTGGAGCCCTCAACAATCGCCTGGATCAATGACTACCTGACCAACAGACCACAATTTGTGAGACTGAAGAATTGTGTGTCAAACCAGGTGGTCAGCAGCACAGGAGCACCACAAGGGACCGTACTCTCACCATTCCTTTTCACTCTGTACACCTCAGACTTCCAGTACAAATCAGAGACCTGTCATCTGCAGAAATACTCAGATGACTCTGCAATTGTCGGGTGTATCAGAGATGGACAAGAAGCTGAATACAGAGAGCTGGTGGACCGCTTTGTGACATGGTGTGGAAACAATCGTCTCACCTTGAATGTGAACAAAACAAAGGAGATGATTGTAGATTTCAGAAGAAACAGGGATAAGTCAAACACTGTTTCCATCATGGGAGAAGAAGTGGAGGTGGTTGAGGAATATAAATACCTCGGAGTTCACCTTGACAACAGACTGGACTGGAGGCGCAACAGTGAAGCCGTCTACAAGAAGGGACAGAGCAGACTGTACTTCTTGAGGAAGCTTAGGTCCTTCAAGGTTTGCAGCAAGATGCTGGAGATCTTCTACAAGTCTGTTGTGGAGAGTGTAATCTCTTCAGCCGTCATCTGTTGGGGTAGCAGCATCAGAGCCAGGGATTTAAAAAGGCTAAACAACCTGATAACGAAGGCTGGTTCTGTTCTTGGGACAACTGTGGAAATTCTGGAGATGATAATGCAAAGAAGGATTCTTCATAAAATCAAAAAAACTATGGACAACCCTGAGCATCCTCTTCATGAGGCTGTCATAAAACAACAGAGCGTCTTCAGTTGGAGGCTTCTTCAGTTTCGCTGCAATACAGACCGCTACAGGAAATCCTTCCTGCCCACAGCCATCATCATCTACAACAACTCCTTAAATAATTAATTATATGAGCTATACCAACACTTAATTTCCCTCTGGGATCAATAAAGTATTTTTGAATTTGAATTGAATTAATTAGACATGCACCAGTAAGTGCTGTGGCCAGTTTTCAATCTTCTGTTTGTGTAGTGCAGATTTTGCTCATTTTAAATTGGTTCTTGCACCACTTTGGGTTCCTCTATTATTTTCAAAACCTCAATGTTGCTGAACATAACTGCTTCCTTGAGTAGGAAGTTGCACACCAAATGGTGTTGATCCATTGACCTGCTTTTTGAGCAGTTATAAAGTAAATAGTATTCAAAATAAAGTAAAACCTAGCCACAGTGTGTTCACTTAATGGAAATGATTATTAATTTTTATTAACCCAGTTACAACTTGTATTTGATAAATGCATTGTATGTCTTAATCTATTCTGCAGACACTTCACGGCACTGCGGAGGTTGTATGGAAAGCAGGTGATCATCAACCTGCTTGGAAGCAAAGAAGGAGAACATATGCTCAGCAAAGCCTTTCAGGTGAGAATTCATTGTTTTTTGCTCTGTGGGATTTCAATCTAATCTTACAACAAAGCAGCATTTCAGCTACAGGATGTGATGCGTCACAACAGGCCTAATTATTACACAAAACTCTGTGTAAACTTGCACAATATTGACTGTAATGAATTCCTCCTGCTTCAGCTGAATGGATGCTGTTGCTCAAGACAGAATGTGTCACATCCTGCTATATTTTCAGCATGGTTGTTGGTTAGTAAAGGGGAAAGTAAAAAAAAAAAGTCAGTTCTATAAAATTTTCTAATTAAGAAGAAAATGTGACATTATCTGCAATGGAGTGGCGACCTGTCCAGGGTGTACCCCACCTCTTGCCCCATGACTGCTGGAGATAGGTACCACCCGCAACCCCCCCCCACCCTAACCCTGCATAGGATGAACAGGTACAGATGACGGATGGATAGATAGATGTGCCATTATTATAAGCGTGACATGAGCTGTAGGGTTTTCATAAGACAGATTGCTGTACATACTTTCCTCTGTATCAAAAGAATAGTTGGCATAATGAATAGACACTGCTGTTTTATATTTACAGGCTGCACAACTGCTCATTGTACATCTTTGGGTGCCATTTAAATAATTTGTATCTTCACTACCTCTTTATCTCTCTCAGAATCACCTAAAGGCTTCAGAGCACGCCACAGCAGTGAAAATGATCAACTTTGACTATCATCAAAATGTGCGGGGTGGCAAAACTGATAAACTCAGCAGTGTCCTGAAACCCCAGCTGAATAAATTTATAGACGAATGCGGGTTCTTCTACTATTCTGGGGAAAAGGGCATTGTGAGGTAAGAAATTACTTCCTTACTGTACACATTTGTACATATTTTCCTTATCTGTTTCTTACAGTTAAAGTACCAGTATAACCTGGATATTTACGTTGACAATTGACATGCGCACACATTCCCCATTCTGGCTAGTTGTCTTCTATACCGTGTAAAAAAAAAAAGAAGGTAAGACTCCCACTTTGGAGCTCTGGGTTTACCAAACCCTCTTTTGAAACTCTGTTATCAGGATTTTCTAATGCTTTGTTTTTCCTTTGGTTGTTACATCTGCTCTTCAAGATTATGTATTTTTTGATACAATATCTCCTCATCTCTCTTCTCACAGTCTCCCTTTACTCGAAGTTCTGCTATTACTTTGAATAATTTGACTCAAATTAATTTACTAATTTTATTATTTAGTAGATGCAGTCATCATGTTGTTGGAATATACTATTTGCTAATTATTCCTCCTTTGGAAACACTGTTGCTTGGCACTCACCAGTTGTTTACAGAGCATCCACGAGAGGGCACCTCTGAGTTCATGGTCCATGGATTTCATTCCTGGGTTATCCAGCAGCTGAAACATTTCTTATCCAAGTGGTCAATAATCTCCACGGCCTATTCAATAAAACCGTCAAAAACACATTTTGCAGAACTTTGCAAAAGTACTTGAACTTTTTCACCTCTTGTCATGGTACAAAGACTGTTCTATCAATTTTTTTTGATAAAACATAAAGTGGCACACTATGAATTTGAAGGAACATAGTACATATTTTCTAGGCAGTATTGTTTTAGAAATAAAAATCTGAATTTTTATGTAGGCCTCTTTACTCTGCCCCCCCTTTCAAAAATAAAGGTCAAGGGCTTCCAGTTACCATCAGAAAGCACCTGATCAGTAAATAGACATCACTTGTGTGTAATTTAGTTTTGGTATTGAGAGAGCCATTCTGTGAATACTTCAGATGTTTCACTTTTGAAAATGGTTTACTTCCCATAAATGCCCTACTCAGTGTTGGTCTATCAAATAAAATTCCATTACAGTACAATGACGTTTGTGGTTGTAGTATAAAAGAACAGTGGAAAATTCGAAGTGATATTAATGCTTTTGCAAAGCGCTGTATGTCTTTTATGCCTAAGTGTTTGACTTTACAAGTCACACTGAACACTTTTAACTACAACAGTGTAACATTAAGTATCACAGACATTTAATATAGATGTCAAAATCTATAGTAATTACAGATTTTCATTCTGTAATGTCTTGCAAGTTAAAAGAAATGAATGAAACTACGATAATGATGACTCTGCTTATATCAAATGCATTATTACTTTTTATAGAAGTGCATACACATGATTTTTGGGACATAAAAACACTTTTTTTAACTTGCTTTTTCAGGACTCAGGGAGGGACCATCAGGAGTAACTGCTTGGACTGTTTGGACAGAACTAACAGTGTTCAAGCATTCTTTGCACTTGAGGTTGGAGTCCAGCTAGATGTAGAATGATGCCTAAAGTTTAGATTTAGTCTTTTATTCAAACTCCCTCTGTCTCCTTCCTTCAGATGCTACCCAAACAGTTGGAACAAATGGGTCTGACAGAGAAACCACAGCTGGTTGCCAGGTTCCAGGAGGTTTTTAGGACCATGTGGTCTGCTAATGGTGACTCCGTCAGTAAGATCTATGCAGGAACTGGAGCCCTGGACGGCAAGGCCAAGGTATGCAGTGTGACAAATAAATACTTAGAAATAAGCTGGGAAGTTTGCAGTTGTTCAGGTAATTTATAATGCAGATTAGCAACACTGTGTTTTATAGAGTCCAAAGGTAAAGCGGTTTCCATAGCCGGATTCTGCTCAAATGTAGGATTAACATCCAAACAGGTCTTTGCAGGTTAATAACATGTGACTGTAGGGGATGAAGGTATGCTGAATTTTTACACCGTTTTAAAACAGCCTTGAGAAGTATAGAAATTAATTGTCTTTTTTCTCCAAGTCTGAATACATCTGAATATATCTACACACACTCATTCAAAAATAACAAAGGTCAATTTCTCTGCTTGTTTGACCTTTCAACCCTCCAAGATTAGAACTTTGTGCTGAACCATTGGTTCTTAAACTTGCTCCCATTTAGATTCCAAACAAATAGCTGACCTCAAGCTCACATCAGATTTGAATTGTTAAGTGTCGGGGCTGAGCTCCAGGCTTAGAGATTTAACAACCAACTGTTAAAGAACCCTGCAGGCAAGCTACATTACAAACATATTCAGCCATTGTGTCTTACTACACCAAGTAGTTAATAAAGTGCAATTTTCTGTAAGAACGCAAGGTAATGATTGCATCATAAAAGTTGTATGAACAGTTGAATCCTCTGTGTAGACATTTTGTGCTTCTCTTTCTTAATTATATGCACTGTCTCTTTTGGCTAACCTGTGGACCTCTCCACCTGTGTGGTAAGTTATCAGGACAGTTGATGTTGTTTTTGAGCTATGGGTCTATTTCTGGCTTTCTGTGTATTTCAGTGTCTGAGGGTTTAATATACATGAGAATGGAGTTTGGGATAGGTGACTGTTTATTCCTGATAAATCTTGTTTGCTTTCCTTTGATTATCATTCTGAAAGTACATACTTTCATTTAACCCTCCTGGAAATCTTTCTGTGAGCAGAAATAAAAAAATATAAGAAACAAAGGGGGCTTTGTTTAAAATTCGTTTACTGGTATTTATTATCCTCATTTCCTACATAAAAATGCAAAATCTTTCTTGGAATCTGTCCAAATTTACAAACGAAATCTCAAAAAAAATTTAAAGCATCTTGTCCAGAAGAAAATTTTAATCCACCATTGTGAACTAAAAATCTAATGGATCTCTCTAGAATGTTCCTTCTGGTCTTTTTTCCATCCTGCAGTGGGATATAACTTCAACTAATACTTTGTCTGTGTGTGTGTCTTTTTAACTGGTTGGATGCTTCTTTTTTGTTGTAGGCCGGAAAGCTCAAAGATGGAGCTCGCTCTGTGACTCGGACCATCCAAAACAACTTCTTTGACAGCTCTAAGCAGGAGGCGATAGACATCTTGAGGCTTGGATCCACACTTAACAGTGATCTGGCAGACAAAGCTCGAGCCTTGCTCACCACTTCATGTCTTTACGGTAATTTTCTACAACATGATGGAAATGGCTTGTTATTTGATAGAATCTTTGTAGAAACAAGGGTTGCACTTGATCAAAGCATGCTTTGATCACTTAAAAAACCCAATACAAATTGAAGAATAAACTGAGCCTTCATTTTATGTTTTTTTTTTCCTAAGATATCCAGCACCCTCCACATTTCGTGGTTCTCCTGGTTAAGCATTATAAGAAATCATCTTTAGTGCTGTTGCATAATCTCATAACAATTTTTAGAAAGATCCCAAATTTAATTTGAGGACATTCATTCAGTGAAGAAAATATCTGGTAATATCACTGGTGCCACACTTGTTGCCACCCCGGCTGGTGATATTTTGAAAACCCCTACTTTGCCAATAGGAGAACACTTGGTCTTCCCGTATAACTACTCAAATGATTGCATTAGAGACAGGGATTCTTGAGAATTCCTCTCTGCACAATTCCTCTTTTTAGATCTGGTTGATTTTGAGTGTGGTGAATCATTTCTGCATTGTTTGGGCCATGTGTTTTAGACCATCGTTCTACTGAAACCCTCATTGACAACCCATTTTCAGTTTTCTGGCAAAAGCAACAACGTTTTTATTTAAAATTCCCTGCTGTTTCAGAGTTCATGATTGCAGCCGTTGTACCTAAGAGGTGTGGTATTTGTCCACATACTCATCCTTTCTTTTATCCCAAACCCACCTGGACTGTTTGGTTCAGAAAAGCTTAATGTCATCTGACCAAAAGAGTTCCAGTTAAAGTCCTCGTAACATGCTTCCCAAATGCTGAATAGGTATGAAAATGATGCTTAATGATGCCCTTCTGTGTGAGCTTTGGAGAGTTTTTAACTTGCTCACTATTCTGGTGGTTGTATGTGGTGCCAAGATAAAAAGGGTTCTCTTTCATAGCATTCGTTTCGTGTCTCACAATGAAGAACGTCTCATCAAAAGCTCCTATTACATTCCTCCAGCCATGATAGGCTTGTAACAAGTCTGTCGGTGTCAGGGTAAAGGCCATGTCCCACCATCTCCCCACTTTTAGGGCTGGCACTTCACAGACAGATAATTCTAAAACCTCAGAGAAGAAGTTACAACCAGTTTTCTGACTCTTTGCAAATAAAATAATATCAGAAAGGTGTTAAAAGCCACGATTCAGGTTTCTCAGCAGTATTAAATAAACCTTCTGAATTTAAAAGTGAGCTCTCTGCCTCGGGTGAACAAATATTTACTCACTCCTATCTGTTAAATGAATGCTAACCTGCTCTTTTTTTTCCTTCTCTCCCATTTGCAAACAATCTTAGTTACTGAGCCTGTCTTGCAATCAGGTACAGTAACTGACAGACTGCAACCAGCAGATGGATATGTTTTCCTGCCCTGTCACAAAGTTGTTCTATCATTTTTTCTTGCATTTCATTATTTCCTAGCAGTGTTGGTTGTGGTTTATTTCACTGTCTGTTTTTATGAAATCGCTGCAATAATGATTAAATTCACATGGCTAAATAAATGTTTGCAGTAATGTTGCAACAAATATTTTCGGTGGATATTTACAGGCAGTAATAAGCCATTACCAAGGTTTACTCAGTGAATGTTTTCAGTAATGTGGTCACAGTTAAAGTCTTCTTCCCATACCCTTTGTTTTTAAGTATTCTAGTGAACTTCTCCTGTTTTTTTAGTATAATCTCATTGCTTTTATTGTTTCTTTATTACCTTTTCTCCCCATCCGTGTTTCATTTCCCACCGCACCCTTCATTCTGACATACACATTCCTATGTTCTGGTTTCTCATCAGCACGTTCTTTATTCTGCAGCCTCTCCAAGAGTGTTGCTGGGAATGTGTCAGAACCATCATAAATACACAAAGCCCAAGCAAATCAGAGTCTGTGTCGGCACCTGGAACGTCAACGGGGGGAAACAGTTTCGCAGCATCGCATTTCGCAACCAAACGCTGAACGACTGGCTGCTGGACGCTCCAAAGAAGGCCGGGCATCCTGAGTTTCAGGGTATGGTCTTATTGATTTGGTAATGGCAACTGCAGTATGAATCATATTTATTTGTATTGATTCAATCGGCTCCTCCTTTTTAGTTTATAAGTCAGCACAGAAATGGCTAAGTTTAAGATGAATCTATGACTATTACAGACATGATTAAACTATAATAAATCGACAAAGATTACAGCTGATCTGTTTTTCAGTAAATATCCATTGTGATTAGCACAAACTTCAGTGAATGTATCTGTTTAAACAGTTAGAGAACAGTGTAAGGATTTCTTAAATGAACAATAATCATTTTGTTTTGCTTCTTGACAGACAGCAAAGCCAACCCCATAGATATATTTGCTATTGGATTTGAAGAAATGGTTGAACTGAATGCCGGGAATATTGTCAGTGCCAGGTATGAGTTTAAGATTCCGATAGAAGATTACAAACAATTAAAGGTAATAATGTACTAAATAAATTTCTACAGTAAGGGAGCTGATGTTCTCCTGTGCTTCTTTACTGTTTTTTGCACAAATACATTTTACCAACAATAAAACTGCTTTTAGAAAAGTAATTTTTTATAGTAAACGTCACAAACTTCAATGTATGTTGTTGGGACATAAAACATTGTATATTTCTGACGTTACAAGAAGGTAATACTTTTAAAAAAGTTACAAGTAAAAAAAATTTAAAAAGTCTGAGAGCCTTAAATAAAACCCCGTGTGACCATTTGCTTTCAGAAGACACCTAATTGATAAATAGAGCCCAGAGATGTGTAATTTAATCTAATGAATGGGTTCTGTGAAGGCCTCAGAAGATTTTTAGCGATCACTAGAGAACAAACCTCAACATAAAGACCAATGAACGGAGCACACAGGTGAGGGATAAAGATGTGAAAATATTTGATGCAAGGCTAGGTTATGTAGCAATAGCCCAAGCTTTGAACATCTCACAGAGCCCTGTTCAATCCATCATCTGGAAATGGAGCACATGCCACAGCTGCAAATCTACCAAGAATAAAATCTGTGGTGAGATTTAAAGATTTGCTGTGCACAGATGCTGTCTACCCAGTCTCACTGAGCTTGAACTGGAAAAGGCTCAGTCTTTAGATGTGCAAAGTTGTTAGAGACTTACCCCAAAAGATTTGCAGCTGTGACTGGAGCAAAAGGTGATTCCACTCTCTCATCAATACTTTGTAGAACCAGCTTTTTTATGCATTCCCAGCTGCAAATCTTTGGGGGTATGTCTCTAACAGCTTTGAAATTACTTTGTGCTTAATCACATACAATCTCTTTGGAGTGTATTGCATTTGTAGTTTGTAATTGTAACAATACAAAACAGGAAAGGGCTATGAATACTGAAATGACTTTAAGTTTAAGGGGTATGAAATCTTTTGCAAGGTATGGTTGCAAATTCAAGTCAGATCTTGTAAAAAAAAAGTTTAAAGCTTCAGATTTTGTAAAATTCAACAAAAGTACCAATAATGTTGAGTTTATTTTGTTTTCTTGTTTTAATGTTTGTGCTCTGCATCTCTTCTTTGTCTTAGCACCACTAACCAGAAACTGTGGGCTGCTGAACTCCAAAAAAACATTTCGAGGGACCACAAGTACGTGCTGCTCGCTTCTGAGCAGCTTGTGGGAGTGTGCCTGTTTGTTTTCATCCGTCCGCAGCATGCGCCCTACATCAGGTCCGAACTGCAGACTGATCAGATACATTTGGGGGCTAAGATTATACAAAAACTGTTGCGAGTTTCTCAATCTTTATCTTGCAGGGATGTCGCTGTAGATACAGTGAAAACTGGAATGGGTGGGGCCACTGGTAATAAAGGTGGTGTCGCCATCCGCCTGCTGTTTCACACCACCAGCATCTGCTTCGTCTGCTCCCATTTTGCTGCTGGCCAGTCTCAGGTTAAGGAGAGGAATGACGACTACAATGAGATCACTCGCAGACTCACTTTCCCCATGGTAGCGGCAATTTTAGTCACAAATCACAAGCATATATTTTTAATTAAGCTGCTTGTGAGACAACTTTGTCCTCTCCTGCAGGGTCGCCTGCTGTATTCGCATGATTATGTGTTCTGGTGTGGAGACTTTAACTACCGAATCAATCTGCCCAATGAGGAAGTGAAAGAGCTCATCAAACAGCAGAATTGGGATGCTTTAACAGCTGGTGATCAGTTGGTGGAACAGAAGAACGCAGGAATGGTATGATCTGTAGAACACACGCTTCTTCACTGCATTAGTATCAATTATCACCTTAAAAGAAATTGTACTTGATTTGGCCAAGACGGCATATTGGACAACATGTCATAAAAACAGGGATCTCAGAATCAATTTTAATACTTTTCCAAGACTTTAAGACCTTATAAAAAAATTAAGACTTTATCTCAATGCACTGATGAATTATTAATATTAGACGATTTAGTTATTAAGTTATTTTGCAATGGCCGAATCAGGAAACATTGCCTGGAAAGTTCCATCTATTCCCTCAGAGTTAAGTGAGTGATGGTTAACTGCTGGGTGTTAACACCAATTCACCTTAGCCTGCTGCATTGCTTTGCCCGCTAGCGCCACTCTGAGGTCACATTCAGCAGACGACGGGCCAAAGTGATTGCTGTGGAGGTGGTCACATTGGGGAGTCGTGTACTCACAGGTGTTTCAGGTGCCACACTGCAGATTGATTGCTGCGGATGTTCAAGGTGGTGATTTTGTGGCTAGCTCCATTTATTTGGAATTTGATTGGGTTATTCCCCATTGAGGCAACAGTAATCTTTTTACAAAACACATAGTAAGCATCCCAATTATTTTGAGCCAGAAGCTTTAGCCACTTTTTTTCAAATCCTGAACTTTTAGCCAATAATCAGCAAATTTGCACCATTTTTTGTAGCAACCAGCATGATTCGTTACGTCAGCGACGGCACGTCTGTAGAGATAGAGAGTAGGGTCACGTGGTACTGAAACCGGAGCGAACAGCCAGCATAAAAGAAAGAAAAAATATTTTTTTCACATTTATTTATTTTATAAGTTTACATGCATCTATTTTTGCATCCAACCAAATTTAAGACTTTACAATATTGATTTAAGATTTGGTAATGGGTCTTAATTTTCCTTAAATCAATTGATCAACTTTTAATGCTTTTTAGGACCCTGCACTTGAACACATGAAAAACTTCATATTATGACAGTTTATACAGACTGATATTTACTAAATAAGTTTTGCACCTTATTTTAGGAGTTTTAAAGTGCTGTTTATTCTTTTTCCCTCAAGCAAACGTTTTTCAAGGAAATGTGTATGTTGCTGACGAATTGCAAGCGAGGTGCAAACCTAATAAAATACTGTCTTTACATATCCTTGCAGATCTTTCGAGGTTTTATTGAGGGAAACTTGGATTTTGCCCCCACCTACAAGTATGACCTCTTCTCAGAAGATTATGACACCAGCGAGAAGTGCCGCACGCCAGCATGGACTGATCGCATACTTTGGAAAAGGAGAAAGTGGAACTTCAACAAAACAGGTGCGATGCAGATCAGCTAAAAGCCAATCCCAGCAACCTTTTGACCTGCAAACAATGCAGATATGCCTTAAGCTATCTTGCATCTGTAAACAAAAATGTAAAGTTCTGAAGCACTGCATGTAGTAATTAGTCTGTTTTATTCTGTGGGGTTGCTTTACAGCTGAGGAGATGAACGTTGTATGTGCGGCCTCTACATCTGGGGAGGCTGAGGATAATCCAGAACAGTTCTGGAGCCCTGGGACTTTGAAGTACTATGGCAGAGCAGAACTAAAGACCTCAGATCACAGGTAACTATCGTGATATTTCTGTAATCCCAAGATAACTACTCAGAGTTTGTGGTTATATTAGTGGTTAAAAACCGAAACAAACATCACAGTAAATCATGTCTCTTCCATGTCTTGGGATTTTTTTTTGCAGGCCTGTGGTAGCAATAATAGATGTGGAAATCCTGGAGGTGGACCCTGAGGAACGACACCAGGTTTATAAAGATGTCATTGCCCTGCAAGGTCCCCCAGATGGCACCATCTTGGTGTCCCTCTGCTCCTCTGGGCCTGATGACTACTTTAGTGATGAACTCATTGATGAGCTGCTTGATAAATTTACTAATTTCGGAGAAGTCATCCTCATCAGGTGAGGCTAACACTGAGATCCAGATGTGTGCCACCTTCAGCCTCTTATTCCTAGTTAACTTTGCAATGTTTCATGCAGGTTTGTGGAGGAGAAAATGTGGGTGACCTTCTTGGAAGGTTACTCCGCTCTGGCTGCTCTCTCTCTCAGTAGTTCCACTGTAAGTTGCTGCTACTTTAATTTGGTAGAAATATATATTTTGGATAGTTTGATAGGAAATCCACCGGCTTTTTCTGCTCACCTTGTTGGTATATATTGCAGGTTCTTGACAAGGTGATTGACATCCGCCTGAGGAGTCCAGGGTGGATCAAGAGTCTGGAGGAGGAAATGAGTGTGGAAAGGATCTGCGGCAGCATTCCCACTTCAGCCAGCTCAACCTTGCTTGCTGAGGATGTGGATGTGGGTGATGAGGATTACGACATGGAAGGTCAGAAATTGTCAACAAATAGTACTTATCTTCATTGAGGTTTGTAGATATTTTCTAACCCTATTTGTTTTTCATCCCCGTCTGCTGCTCCAGGTGACGTGGACGACGAGGTGGAAGACATCCTTCCCCAGCACCTGCAGCCTGGAGCAGGCTCTGCTCCTGGATCCTCACCTCTGCCATCCCCCCGCAGTAGTCCTTGTCCTTCTCCTACTCATGGTGAACCCGCTGCTCCGAACAGACCGAGCCGTGGACAACAACCCCCTCGACCTTCACAAGGTAATGACATTACACAGTACAGCTAATCACTCAACTCCAGCCATGTTACCCAAATCACCTGCCCATCTTATAGTCTCCATTGGCTGGAATCTAAACTTATTTCATTGTGTTTGTAATAAGTGGACGCAGATTTAAGCCCATCGTCACAGAGGAGAGAAACAGCAGGTAATAAGATGAGTGATACTACAATCTGTGTTGGTTTCCACTTGTCTTAGTGTATAGCGTTTCCCTCTGAGGCACATTTTGGTGTGTGCTGTGTAGATTTAGCTTTTCTTGAATCAAATCAGAATTTTTAATTTTACACAACAAAACCCAGACAAATCTGTATGACTTTTGCTTAAAACCCGTTCATCCGGGATTAGGACTAGCCTACGGTCTCCAGGATTTCAAGGATGTTCAAACATCACTGAATCATGGGAGATTTGCAGAACCAAGGTGATCATGATGCTTTTCCACTCTTAGTACTCGCTGACTACCGTAATTTTCAGACTATTGAGCGTAGCTGAATATAAGCCGCATGTTTTCATGTTGTAACATGAGATATTTACACAGAAAGACGGTAAAAACAAAGTATTTACCTCTGCCAGGAGATAATGTTTTCGTGCCCGTCATTCTGTTTGTTTGTCTGTATTTTAGCAACATTACTCAAAAAGTTTTGGACGAATTTCGCTGAAATTTTCAGGAGATGTCCGCAATGGGAACAGGAACAACTAATTACATTTTGGGGTTGACCTGACATGAAGCGCGTATCCACCCACCGATCAGTGGTGCTAACCTCCACTCCTCCCCCGTGTCAGAAAGCTCACAAGCGGCTCCAGTCGCCCAGCAGCCCCAAATCTCTGCTCTCCACTAGAAGAGCACTGCCATGGGTCTCATTAACAGACATTTTATTGGAAAGTTACCGAAAGTTAGAATTAGATACCAACATGGGGATGGGGGTAATGAGTGGCCCTGGCGGAGGTCTGAGTGCTTTTCTAGTTTTAATTTAAGATGTGCTTCTTTTTTTTTTACTCTGCCTGAAAATCCGCAGTATAGTTTCAGCACAACACAACAGTAACATGTCTGGTTAGAAAATAAAACATACTTTAGCTTACCAGAAAAGTCACTGGTCGCTATCTTCATCTTCCTCACTAAAGCCACTGAAGTCGTCTTCTTCAGTGTCTTTATGTCCTGTGAAAGCTTTTGTTGTCATTTTACATCCTCCTCCATCTCACCATCGAATCATTGATGCCAAGCTTACGTGCAGTAGCTCTATTTCCTTCTTTGACAGCCAGCTTAATTGCCTTCAACTTAAAAGCAATGTATAATTTTTTTTCTTAGAATTTGAAAGGAACCTATAATGATAACAGTAATTTTTGTAATAAAATTAAAAGTATGACCGCTAGTTGGTGGCTGTTTTCACCTTCTTCGTTCCAGTGGATCAACTAGATCTAGTAAAAAAACTGGATGTGTTAAAATATGAAACAGGTTGGAGTGTTTAGAATGCTGTGACAGTTTTTCTACAGTTAAATTCAGTTTTAAAAATCACAATATTATTGTCTTACTCATAATATCGCAATATATCCTATCATCTCGCCAGATTTTTACCTGTACACAACCCTAGTTTCCTGGCTGTTATACCACACTGCCATGGGTATCACATCCGCACAAAGAGATTTCTTCACAACCTGGTAAATCTTCCTTTAGAGGTGTAGGCACTCCCACCTAGGTCCTGTTTGACATGGAGCACAAGGCATTCTGATCTGTACATGCAATAGCCACGAACATGGTGTTTTTGTTTGTTTGTTTTTATGTAGAGTGTGGATTGTTTTGTGGGACAATTAAGGATTATTCTATTCTTCTATTCTTGTTTGATTCAGCTTCCTGGTAAAATTATATTTGTTGCAACAGTGGCAGAACATGCACAAGGCATTATCAACTTAGGCTTGTTAGAGCCCTGACAGTCTGGTGTGAGCATGACTTTTTTTGTAGCCTTGTGTGAGGCCAGCATGGTGAGAACTCATTCAAATTCTGAGGATCCTGCCACTGTGGCTCCTATGTTCCTCCATGCACCACAAATGATCCAGAGATGTTGCCACCAAGACAATGGACCAACACTATCTCATGATTTAGTTTTGCATTATCAAAACTATCGGGGAACTCTCTCATTCTACATGACACAAAATGGGGAGGGTCCTGCATTTTTTTCCAAATACCTGCAGTGATGGTCTATTTTCTTGCTGACGTTTAATGTGGTTGTGCAGTCCATAAAGGGGGCTCAATAGAAAACTGGTTTATATGTGATGTTGTAATGTAGAACCTTTAGTTGTGCGTGTTTCTGCAGATGTGTTTCATGAAATTGTAAGAAATGTGTAAAATAAACTGAACAGTTACAGAAAATATCTTATACTGTGCTATTTTTTAAGTTATAAATTATAAGAAGCCCCTCTGCACTTTTTCCTTCAAGGGCCTCCTGTAGACTTCCAGCCCGGTGCTCCCACAGGTCCAGGCCTGGAGCCCAAACGACCTCCTCCACCTCGACCCAATGCTCCTCCAGCCAGACCAGCTCCACCTCAGCGCCCACCACCTCCTTCAGGTACCATCCCCTCAGCAATTTCTGTAATAAAATGATACATAAAGCATTAGTTCTTTTGTCAACTGAGCCCAAATTAAGAGGCAGCAACTAAATAAAATCCTGCTGTGGAAGTATGGACAAATCACTTTGAATTGTGGCACTGTACAGAAATCTTTTAGACAGATGGTAACTTGTCACTCTTATCCCACTGCTTTGCCAAACCCCTGAAGGTGGCATGAGTCCTCAGCCAATTAGAAGGGACTCTGGAGGTAAAGTTAAACTTACTGAATGATGTGTTTACATGCTTCTGTGGCTGATGTACTTTATCCTAGTGCTTGCTGTTTTCCATTAGAACTATGCACAAACGAGCAGAGTCAATTAGTGCTGTATCAGTGTAAGGTACAAGAAAAAGCTGGTCACAAATGATACTAAACGTCCCACTGTTGGATAATTGACAAGTCAGGAAGGTTATGTATCTTCTACAGCTTTTGTGTGAATAGAGATAAAAGCCAATGTCTGACTTGAGAGTTAAGCACATTATTTTAAATGTCTATTTCCTCCTTTTATTACCGTGGTAATTTAGTTTATGTTCTGTAAAATATTATAGTGTAATTTATTATTAGCATCCTTGTGTGGTGTTTGTGCAAGTCCTGAATAATTTCCCAACATGTCAAAGACATTCTTAGATGCAATTTGATGTTACAGTAAGGGACTTTGGGAATAATGATTTAGGTTGCAGTAGTATGCTCTGTGACTAATATTTATTTGTATTTGTTGCTTATTTTCTGTGGTACTTTGTTTTAAAGAAAAATATTTTTTCACCCTCTTTAAGACTGTGGCAATATTCCCAGCCCACTGCTCGGTAGGAGAGGCAGTGAAGGTAACAAGCCTGGTGTTTTTGAATGTTGCCTAATTCCTCCAGTCTTAGACCCAATCATCAATGTCACCGAGCCTATTTTGACATTGATGGTCTCTGTTGACTTCTACTGCTTTGTTGTGGGTAATTTATTCTTGCTTGTAGGTGTGATTGAGATGTGATTAGTAGTATGTTACTAAATGCAAGACATCTAAACCAACACAGGAACACAATGGAAGAAGCTTAAGTCTTCTTTGCTTCAAGCACAATACTTTCTCATCTGCTTTTAATATTCAGCAGTTGTGTATTGCATCATCAGATGAGATTTCATCCATATTTTTTAATGGAACTACAGTCAGGCTTGTATGCATCTCAACAAATTGCAGTGTTTTCAGAAATTTTATGTAAATCAAAAAGTGAAACTCATTTCATTCTGTTCTTTTTTGCATGAAATACCACGCCACTGCAGCATAACATGGATTTCTCTGCTGATAATACAATATAATATTATATAATATATAATATTTTTCATTAGCTGCAAGTTATGATTACCAAAATGACCATAACCACATAAAATCACTTTGTAATGAGTATGTTTCACATTTTAAGTTAAATTACTGAAACACTTTTTTTACACCTTTTCTATTTTAATTTATTAATATGCAGTTTTATGTACAAATCAATCATTGGATGCATATTTGCGATAGAGGACAGTGCAGTTTTAGCTGAGAGGATAATGTGGGTTAAAGGAAGACGCATTATACTTTGAGGATGTAGATTATGATGGGAAGTGGGAAAATCCTCCCCAGGCAGACAGATTATCCATCTTCTATCTCCTCAAGCTTCACTGCTGTGCTGCAATATTTCAATCACTTGCTTTTTTTTTGTGCTTCTAGCAAAGTTTATTTTTTCCTTTGGATCACCTGCATCTGGTGACTAGTAAGCTACTTTGTGTGTAACGGCAATGTGATTTGGTTTGCTTTGTGCTGCAAAGGACCAAAAAGCCCTGCTCTTCCTCGGCCAGATGTTTCTGCAGGTAAGGGCTGCTACGCATGACAGGGCTGCATTAGCATGAATGTATTCAGTGAGGATAAAGGCTTGTTAGGTGATTATCTAAGTTTGTCTTTGTTCCATGACATTCTCTTTGTATGATGTTTATTTGTACTTGTGAGAATGTGGTGAGATTATAGCTCCCTCACCCATCTATAATCCTGTTTTGTGTGCTGACACACAATGTGCTTGTCCTGAGGTGAAGGATAAAGTTTGGTTGTGCAGCCAATCACCGACTTTGCCTGTCTGCACCTGAGCCATTTGTGTGGTGTTTATGGTTAGCAGATTCCCCTCTTACAAAGTAAGGGACTGTTTGGTCGGCAGGGTTGACTTACGATTGGTGACTGTACTGTGTGGAAATAACACAGAAGAAGACATTTAAGTGGTGTGGGAAAATGTTTGAAGACTCTAAGAGGGCCTCGGTAGGAGAATAGTGAAAGGAGAGGAGAATCCTTACAGTGTGGTGTACAGTTGGCTCACAAAAAACAAGGCTTGTTTGTCTGCCAGACCTCCTGGAGCTGTGGAGGAACTGAGTCATCTTTGATACTCTATATACTCTATATACTATAGAATAGGCTATACCGGATAAACTGTGTTTTATTGTGATTTGGTATTATTTTCATTTAATCAGTCATCATATCAAAGTAAAGCAGTTTGTTATTGCATGCATTTCTCGTATAGATTTCCTAACTGGCAGCAAACTTCAATAGTAATGCTTAAATTGTTGTTTTGGTTTGTCTGTTTTAATGTTCTCAGGTCGAGGTCAAGCAGGAGCAGCACCTGGAGGGGCTTCCCGACCAGTGAGTTTATCAGCCAGTAGTTAGAGCTAAAATATTATTTTCATTGTGTGAATCCTATAAAGTAATATTTTCAACCTTTTTACTTTATGATAAATGAAAACCTTTTTTTTCCACTATTGACTCCCTGATTTACACCGTGTGCGTTACGGAAGTGGCGTGGTTTTTTTTCGCGACCTATGCAGCCCGTCAATCTAAACCGGGAGCGTTTCAAACTCAGAATGGCTCCGCCGCGGTCTGCAGAGATAGAGGCAGAGACTGCAAGTTCCAAGCACTGGCCCCCACCCCACAGACCCTTGACCAAAGGGAACTGGAAAGCTACAATTTAACATTGTTAAAGGAGTCATAACCTAGTATTACCTAGGATACCCACGCTCTATTATAGTCTTTCAGGCCCTTCTAAAAAAAATAAACACAGAGCTCCTCTGACCTTTTTTCTAAAGGCATTATTGTCTCGCGAGATCTGATGCGATATTTTGGCTGTCGTGGACGGTCATTGCAATAGTGCAAATGAGGGGCGTGTTGATTGGTGGCAGGAAGGAGGGGGGTTACTCTGACTATCTTGCTTAGTTAGCGCAACTTCAATTGTAACCGCATGCTAGGTTATTTGTTGTTTGCAAAGTAGCAGCCATTACCCGTGTTGTCCTCGAAGCTACTACTCCCGCTAGCATACAATAGCCGCATTAGCAGTTAGCTGCTGTTTGTTACACACAGTAGAGCAATAAAAACACAGCCTTACCGTCTCAATTGCAGACAATTCTCTGAAAGTTGGAATGGCCCCTTTTTCCAAACGGAGCTCGAGTTCGTACTTCGAATCGGAATTCAGTAATGGCGGCGCTCGACTGAATATGAGGGGGAGAGGGGCAGGGCCATATATGGTATATCCTGCGCCGACTTGACGTCAAGTCGGCCAGAAATTAACATCACGTATTTGAGTCTGCGTGCTCGTGGGCTGGTTGACGAACCCAAGGGTAAACAAACGCTTCTATCAGCTTCCCTGCCAGTGTATAATTGTTAGGCAATCATAACATACATTTTTTCTCGTGGAAAAGTAAAAATAACAGGTCATGACTCCTTTAAAGCTTTTTGATGTCATTATATAGTTAATATCCAAAAAAGTAAAATTACACAAAATTGATACATTGACAATTGCTGATAGATATTTGCAAATGGGTAATTCTGTAAAGAAAATATAATTTTTTGTAAAATAATGAAATTAAACTATTTTCTGTAAGCCCATGTGTAATTTCAATAAACTTTAAACAACTTATTTTAATAGATATCAGTACAAGGCTCTTTACTGATAGCTGACATGACGTTATATAATAAATAAATAAAAAAAAAATTTTATGTGACAAGCTTTTTTTTTTAAACCGTCTGGGGGTTCGAGAAGATGGAGCAGAAACACAGAACAAAAAGAACTGATGTAGGAGTACTTTCTATTTTAAAGAAAATAAAAAGTTGATAACAGGACACAGGGGATGTTTAGTTTATGGGAGCATCCTCCCAGTCGATGCCCCCTGTCCAACAGGGCTAAGCAGGATACCAGACCAGGTGTACCTTCTATGGAGAGAAAAACAAAGTTAACAGTCGCAATAACAGCAAATAATGCAACCGGAGAGTAGTAGAAGAGAAATTAGCAAAGTGAAGAAAAGTGGTAAGTCTGTCCTCCAGCAGTCTAAGCCTATAGCAGCATAACTACAGAGATAGCTCAGGATGACCCAGCCCGTTAGAATGAGACATGAGAGAGGCAGAGACGGGGAGAACCGTCTGTCTGGACTGCATTCTGCCCCCAGCCGGCTTAGGCTGTCGGCTACTACGCCTCTCCCACTCCACCACTCATCCAATGTCTGGCTAACATCAATCTGTTTTGACTACAAGCTTTATCAAAAAGGAAAGATTTAAGCCTGGCCTTAAAAGTATACAGAGTGTCTGCCTGACAGACTAAAACTGGGAGCTTGTTCCACAGGAGAGGAGACTGATAACTAAAAGATCTGCCTCCCATTCTACTTTTAGAAATCATAAGAACCACAAGTAAACCTGCAGTCTGAGAGCGAAGTGCTCTGTTGGCTTTATATGTAAGAAGGAGGATCTTAGATTCTATTCTGGATTTAACTGGGAGCCAATGAAGGGAAGCTAAAACAGGAGAAATCTGATCTCTCTTTTTAATATTCATCTAAACATTTGTTGCTGCATTTTGAAAATTACAGTAGTCCAGCCTTGAGGTAACAAATGCATGGACTAGTTTCTCAGTATCTAACATCCACCTGTGCTCCCAGCACAATTTCCATATAATCAGTATCCGAACTGACTGGTAGTTAAATCGCTCTATCCCACTGTTGGCTACAGTAATGGTTTGTTTCCGAAAGAAGGCGATGTTACAAGGTTTAGTTAAGACACAGTCTGCTGCAAACACCTTCATGGCATCATTCAAGCCTTGTGCTTACATTCAAAAGCAGGTACAGTATCAACAGGTGACTGATTCACTCGTAGGCTATTTCCTTAATGCCAATTGTGCGAACAATGCTTTGTCGCTGATCCATGCATTTATACACAGGTCCGTTCACTGAGCACAACGACTTGTTTAGCCATATTTGAACTGTGGAGCTTGATGGGTTTTGGAAACGTGTCACCTCAAAAATAGAACCCAATCTTATCTTTAGTGGAGCGCCGTTGCGAGACGCTACTGGGGCACGACGCATCCAATGTAAACCAAAACCTAGACTATGAGTGTTTCTATTAGCTCCGGAGACTGCCCCGCTCACACATTCGGTATAAATTATACTCCTTACCATTCTTCAGCTATGAAATGTATTTTTCAGTTCACTCATTCAGCGTATAGCATTCACAGAACATTTACTCTCATCTGGTTTTCTACTCATATGATTTTCTTTTCAATTTTCACCTTCCAGAATATTCCTCCTCGAGCAGGAGTGATCAGTATGCCACCTCAGTCTCGCCCGCAACCTCCATCTCACCCGGGTGCGCCAAGGCCCATTCCTGATGTGCATCCTGGGGCCCCTCGGCCTATCCCAGACACTCACCCCGGAGCCCCACGGCCTGTACCCAGTGCACTAGTTAAACCACCTGACCTTCCTCTGGGTAAAGAAAGATGTTTTCATGGAGGAGAATTTTCTGAAAGAACCTTATTTGTTATTTATAAGGGAATGTGTCCAACTATTGGTTAACTTAATGATTGCATATCTTAAAATTTGAATAAATAAATGTTTGTCATATGTTCACTAAGGAAACCTGTTTCATTGTACAACCATTTTCCAAATAATGATGGCTTTTAAGTTGTGAATTTTAACATTTTAAATTGTATTTTAAATTATTAGTTTATATTATAACACTATCTTACAAAATACAGAGAAGACCATGACATTTGTATTGACTATTTATTTGCAAGACAGTTTAACATTTATTAAATTGTTATAGTCCTGGCAGCCCTGATATATTTTTCTGGCATGTTTAGAAATGATGTCTCCCATTCAAATCACCATAGGTTTAATAGAAAGGGACCTGAAAGTTGCAGCAGAATATTTTAGGAAGAGGTGGAACAGAGGGAATGCACAAATCACCTTTAAATCCCGCTCCAATATGTCAGCTAAGCATTTACAATGTGAATGTTTTGACCCTCATCTCTGTTCTGTTGCTTCAACCAGGTCCTCCACCATCTGGACCCCCTCCTACGACGAAAACCCAGACTCAGTCACCCATGCAGCCTCAGCCAGCTCCCCCCTCTGCTCATTCGCAGCTGCCACCACCGATGCAGCCAACGCTTCCTGCTCCGATGCAGCCACAACAAGCAGCTCCACCTTCGGCAGCTACGCCGCCTGCTGCAGCTGCTCCCACTCCCACCGCGGCCTCTCCTGGGCCTCAGCAGAGCCTAGCATCTCCTAAACCTCCGCCTCGCTCCCGATCCTCCCATGCTCTGCCACCAGACGCTGCCAAGCCTGAGTCAGCCCCAGCTGCACAGGTTGGTACCAGTTTGTTTGATTAAACTGTTGGCGCTTCAGCAACTGAAGAATTACTGTTATAATACTAATCTCTGTTCTATAGATGTATACCTAAATTTGATGATTGAATAATATATTTGAGAGAGATCATCAGTGGCAATAGGGGAATCTTTTTCTGCTTCTTTGACTTGCTTTAAATGAGCTTTAGTTGTGTGCTTTTTCTTCCTGCTTTTGTCTCTGATGCATTTGTCTTTTTCTCACAAGCCGGAGAAGCCATCGGGGTGAAAGGTACTTTATATCAAAACACCTTTCTGTCTCATCCTCCAAAACACAACACTCCTCTGCTCTGCTCTGATGTTACCACTCCTCATACATTACATGCTGTAATTTGTCTTCTGTTGCAGTTGATTTATTTATCCTTTATAGTCTAAATGCTTTAGTCCACTGCCAGGCCTTTTTGACCTTTTTGTTAGGCACATGAAATGTTCCTTTTTTTGTAGGATAAAAATAGTTGCTGTTTCCCCTCATTTGGTTCTTTTGTATGGTCTCACTCTACTACTCAGGGATAGAGTGGGCACATATGAAACGACTGCATAAATTGTTTTAAAATGTTAATTTGTTTAAAATCCATTCATCTGTGTTCTATTTAGAATGCTGATGAGGATACATGTATCTGTTGTTCATTTTTAGTCTGTTCATATTAAAGGTACCCTGCAAGGGGAGTGTGTGCTTTAGAAAATAAAAGCGAAACAGGTTTAAGCATTAAAAAAAACTACAAAAACAAAAAACATCCGTTCGATTAAACAAAATCAAATTTACAAAAATCTTTACAAAAATGTTATTCAATGATGTTCCATGGGGTATCTTTAACTTGTTGTAATCAAACATACTGTGCCGTGCAAATGAATTCACACCTTTTAACTTTCTCTCATCTTATTACCTTGCAAGCACCGTTTTGGGATTTTGATCGATAGATCAACAGAAAGTAGACATGGGAACCCTCTGGTCTATTACATTGTAGCTCTGGCTGTATTTTTAGTGTCCGTCACCTCCTGAAAGTAAAACCTCTGCCCTATTATCAAGTCCAGTGCCTTTTTGGCTTTCATCTTACTACACCTATTTTTACACAAAAAATAGGTTTGTGTTGTTAACCTCTTCAGAGATTCTCCTAACTTAGCTGTGGATCTCTGCAGCTCCCCCAGAGGCACCACAGGCCTCTTGGCTGCTTGTCTGATGAACACTTGCTGGTATCTTGCAGTGGAGTCATTGTCTGATATAGAAGTTTTAGCCCTGACCTGTTCCGTGTATTCCTTGGAACGGATTATAACAGACATGGCTGCACTGGATTTCCTTGGGGGGTCTCAGAGTAAAGAGAGCGGAATATGAGAGCACCCCACACTTTACAGATTTTTATTGGTTTAAAAAAATCATGCGTCCTTTTGTTTTCTCCACTTCTCAGTTGTATTGGTCTGTCACACAAAATCTCAGTAAATTACATGGAGGTCTGGTTATAATGTAACACAAAATGTGAAGAAGTTCAGGGTGTGTGAAAACTTCTGCACAGCACGAGTATGGTTCATTGGATCATAAGTTTTTACGTGAACACCTCAGTGATGTTGGCATGTTTTCTTATTTTTATTTTTAACATCCTCTGTTATTGCACCTAAAAGACATTTCCTCTGCTTTGCTCCTGTTTAGACCAACGGACTGAATGGATTCCAAAGAGAAGCACAATGGAAGCCTGACCCCTTTGACTCGCTTACATCTGACTTGTTCTCCTCCTCATCATCATCATCCCGGCACACCACCCAGTCCCTAAACAGAGGCTCCTCTCTGCTCGCTCCGCCCTCTTTTCCTCCATCTGCACATTCCTCCTCCACTCTCCCCCCGTCCATCTCCCTCCAGTCCTCTGATTTGTCAGACTTTAAGACACTGAATACATCATCCTCGTCCACACTCTCCACCCCGTCACCATTTGCCGCCTCGCTGCTCCCGCCTCCCCCTGTCCCATCTCGCAGCCGCTCTCAGGAGATGCTGCGCGCCTCCCCGAACCTCTTCCCGGCTGAGCCGCTCCCTGCCCGACCCAGCAGCACCAATCCCTTCACAGGCCCCCTGCTCCAGCAGCAGCGTCGGCCACGACGTTCTCTCACGCCGGACTTCACCCTCCAGCATCAAACCCAAGCAGCTGACCTTCAGAGGACTCCGTCTGCTTTTTCTCAGCCACTCGTCCCCAACCCAGCAGTTGCGCCCTCCTCCCAACTCAGTCTGACCATGCCCTTGTTTGAACCACCAAACAGTCTCAATCCTACACAAGCTCCTCTGCTTCCTCCTGATCCGTCTCCTTCCCTCACGTTACCCCTGGCTCCGCCCTCTTCCCTCCCTCCCGCTCTCGCGCCCCGGTGCCAGCCACCACCTCCCTCGAGAGGGAAACAAAAGAAGCAGTGGGTCACTTTCGATGATGATTTGAAATTCCCACCCACAACCACAACACAACAGAACCCCATATTCCCTTCCTGTTCTCTTGTGCCCCAGACTCAAACTCAGCCAACCCTCTCTGTGTTCGACTCAGAGCCCGAGTGGTTATCCTCCTTACCCCCTCACATCCCAAACAGAACTGCGACCAGTAACCCCAACCTCCCGCAGGGTCCCACTAACAATGGCTTTTTTTCCTAGGCAGTCCGCAGAAAAAAAAAGAAAAAAAAAAACATAATACCACTCAAATGTAAGGGGTGTATCCATATATGTATAGATCTATAATGAACGAGTAAATGTGTGTGTTTATGTAAAAAGAAGAGACAATATTTAAGAAATATAGACCAATCCCTTTAGAGTCACAGGAAAGAGTTTATATCTCAAAGCAGTATCATGAGAAATGTTTAAACCCAACTGTGTGGTTTAACTTTTAAGCTTCCCTGATATCAACATTTGATTTACTGTCACTCGCTATGTTTGTTTAAGCTAACGGCAGCAAACACGTGCCTGCGTCTACAGTATGTTGTCCTATAAAGTATCTCTATATACACAAGTCATGCGTTTACGCACCTGTGCAATATCTAAGCATACCTGTGTGGCTGCGCTGATGTTTCGTGTAAATATGTGTGGCTTTGCAGATGACACCGCGGTTCTCATCCATCATTTTGACTGATCAGAGCTCTCAGACTTGATCACTCTTTTTGTCATCTTTGTCATCTGGTTGCATAATGAGCACCGCGGGGTTCTGGGTTCTCATTTTGTTTCCCGGGACTGACAGGCTCAGACTTAGTCGCTTTAATTTCTGAATGTAATTTTATTTGCACTGGTTTTGTTGACTCCAGTGCGTGGGAAGAATCAAGAGCACAAGCTGTTTTGTCAGTTTTAATCAGACTGCCGCAGGACTGATGCTCTATAATATCGCGTCATCCTCTTGATAGTAAGCCATTTTGTTTTGCTCTGTTCGGTCGGCATTCCTCATCTCTAAGCTGAGATACATTACAAAAAGTATTTTTGTAGCTCAGCATCTAAACTTAGACATTGCAAACATATCTATAAATGTATGCTTGATTTTTAGGAAGTACTTGCCAGATGTGTGGGTGTGTTTGTGAGGACCAAGCCAGAGGTTTTGCTCGATGATACGAATATGCACTGAGATGCTGTATGCGCTCTCCCGGTCTTACAGGTTCTTAAAGAAGAGGGCATTTTCACTTTGATTTCACCTGCAGTGTTGGAATCTTCCTTGGTTTATCCAAGGCATCAATTTGTACTATTAGAAGCTATAACAACGTTGTGTGCTAGTTTGTGTACTTGTACTTAAAGTACAATGACGACATGGTCTGGTTCTGCAAGGGTAATAATCAAACAGCACTTTTTTGTTTCCTCTGAGTTATTTATTATCATTTCTAGTACCGGCTACTCTAAATAATTATTGTTACCGTGGTGAGAAGTGATGTGCTGTGTTTGAGGTGCATATCGTCTGTTGTGTTGATTTTTTTGATTGTCTGTTTGGATGTGAGTGTGTGTAATGATTTAAGAGTGGAAACCATCCTTTTTCGTTACAGCCTCAAAGCTAACAGCCAATATTGACTCATCTATGCCTACAACTTTTTTGTCTAATTTGTCATTTGCTGATTAAAAGGCAGTGTTAATTAAAATAAGACGTTTTCCTTAAGCAAAAACAAACAACAAAAACTCACACGGCACGGCACCTACTGTTTCAGACTAAAACATTTCAAGCTGACTGTTGTCCAAATAGAATACATTTTAGTTACCCTCCCGTAAGCAGTCATTCATTATTTTTAATTAGTAGCAGTGCCACTATCACCCTGTTTGTCCGAAACAGCAGTTGCTTTAAAACTGGGTTTTACTAAAGTTTTAAAACAAAAACAAAATGATTCCAGATGAAACATTTTAGATCGTCCTGCGTAGCATCCAATATTAGTGGTAAGAGCAGCATGCAGTGCTAAAAACTCAGTGTTTCTTAGAGAAAGTGGGTCCTTGCCTTAATTCTGCAAACATTTTCAAATCCAGCATAATTCATAATAGACAAAGGTGTAAAGGTCAAAAGAGCAACTTCCATGGATTGTGCTAAGCCTTCCTGTTATCTGCTGAAAGTCCTGCTCTTTCTAGCCTGAATTAGGGCCTGGCAATATATCAATTTATCGAAGTTTTCTATTTATGAAGATTTAATTTGAGTATATCAAGGAAAAAAAATTCACCAAGGCACCTCTTGGGTTTCCATAGTTCAAAGTGATGTCACCCCACCAAAGGCCTTCCATCTTGTACCTTTATTCACACTTTGAATTCAGGTCAACTCCAAGAAGGAATGATTGAAATAAAAGCAAGTTTTAAAAAATATTTTCTGTCATTTGTAATTTATATTTAAGAATAGAAAGGGAGAGAAAAAAATTTAGTTTGGCAAGACAAAAATAGAATATTTTATTTTTAATCCTCATCGCCCAGCCCTTACCTCCTTTTAATTTTTCCAAAACGGTTGTATAATGTCTGATGACATGTTCAGCTTCTGAAAATAAGTCTTTAAGTCAAAAATAACCTCCTGATATTTTCAAATAGCACTAGGGAATGTTAAATATTAACAAAAATAGTGATTTGTTTTAAATAGTGGTCTATATTGATATCGACTGAAATAAAAAATATTATCGTGATATAATTTTTATTTCTGTATCGCCCAGCCCTAGCCTGAGTGAATGGTAGACTTTTCTTGGCATTGTAGAAGTTTTCTTTGTAAATGGCTTTTTACATCTCTGTTTCCTTTGACTTAATTTTTAAACACCTCACGTATTCTAATATTAGCTCATTGGGAGTCTTCTTCACTCAGCAACAGTATCCACACCTAAGAATGTTGTTGTCAGCGCCACCACTGTTTACTGATGGGAAATAAGATACTTTTTTCCCATCTACTTTTCGGTTTCCAGCCAACTGCTTATCTATCAGGGTCAATTGAGCTAAAAAGTTGTTTGGTTCTAATTATCAGCCCATTTCTTGTTACATCTCTGGCTACAAGTTGCTCTAAGTATTTAAAATTCCACATTTAATGTCTGAAAATGACTTTCTGCCAGTCGAGAGGTTGTTTGTTGTGTAGCCTTACAGAATTTTAATTCTTTTTAGCTGTGTTTCAGTGTTTCGTCCTGTACTTCCTGATTCACTCAATAAATAGTTGTTGGCTAGACAATGACAGAAAGAAGGTGTGCTGAAGGATCAGTACGGGCACCATCCGTCCTAACACAACATACCATCTGTTATCTAAACATGTAATGTTTCCCCCTTTTCACCCAGAAATTACATAAATGGATCAAATGTTTGAAAAGCATTTTTGAGAATAAAACCATAAACCCAAGATCATGTCTGTTAAGTATTGCTTCTATGCTTTTTACACATGTAAATATGCAAAATAAATCTTAATTCACTGCATTTAAAAGTTATATGTGTAAGCAAGAGTATCAGGCAGCGATTGCTTACATGCCATCTCTGAAATGTATCTGTTGTTATCCCAATGTGTGCAGTCGATACTGTATCAGCAGTAGATCACTAGTCAGTGCTTTACATCATGTCAAGGCTTCAGATTCAAGATTTATTTTAGGTAACAAATTACTCCCTTTTGTGAGGTTGGTGTTCCTTTTTATGGCTATAATCCATAGTAAATAAGAGTCTGTGTTGTGAAACAAACATATTCTGTATGTATTAAAGTGAATACATGAAGCTGTAATTCATGTTAATATCCGATGTTCCATAGTTTACGTGCAAAGCAGATGGCACATTAATGTATGAAGCAGTTTATGTTGTATGTGTGCTAAAATAAATGTACACTGGCATGACTGTTTGTTTTTTCTGCACACCATGTAATTAATTCACAGCTCTACCTGTAAATTAATCTCAAGCTATGGACCTATTCATCTTTTGTCATCACAATTGACAGCTTTTACTTTAGATTTGAAAAGAACACATTTCATCATTTCTTGGAAAGGAGATAATAGACATTCCTGTTGCTCTGGGCCCTAATAGTGTATAGAGAAACCAGCTAAAACAAGTCTCCCAAGTTTTTGGCAGTGTTTCAAAATGAAAGACATCCTGGGCTTTTAATTAAAATGACTGTCACAGGCATTGTGTTATAAGTGTTTCTCTGTTTTGATTTAGACCAATACAATAATGTGTCTAATTTTTCCCACAAAGACTCATAATGAGATAAGCCTCTGGGCATAGACATTTGTACAGACAGAGACTTGTCCCATATATGGAAGGCTAGACTAAAAGACAGAAACAAAGCTTATAGCGTTTTTCTGTGCGTGTGTGTTCTGGTAATATTTTTTATTTATTTTCTGGCTCATTTTCATGCCTTTGTTGCCATCAGAGGTGGGTAGAGTACCCTATCATTGTACTCAAGTGAGAGTAGCACTACCTCAAAATATTTTTACTTAAGTAAAAGTAAAACGTAGCTGTCCAAAAAATTACTGAAGTAAGAGTAAAGAAGTATTTGATAAAAAGGCTACTTGAGTACTGAGTAACATCTGATCTAATATATTTTTTTAATTATGTGATTGGACAAACAAAAATATAGAGTTATTGTTAAATTCTGGTATTTTAAAGACTAAAATTAAAGAAAAAAATTATACAAATTAATAACAAGTACATAACAAATTTTAAGCAGAGGAAGCACTTTTCTAAGTAAATCTTTTCAATATAACACCAATACTTACAGTAGGTAATGAATAAATGTATCTTAGAACAATGTAAAAATTACTTCAACAACAAGCTCAACAGACAGAAGATTACATTGGAAAACCAGAGCTTGTGTAAAAAAAGGAGGTCTCCTTTAATAAACTGTAGGTGGGTGTCTGTGTCTGGTATATTTTTGGTTAAAATATGTTTGCTCCTCATTCGGTGAATTTACTCACAGCGGGTAGTGTCCCAAAATTTAACTCAAGTAAGAGTAGCGATAGTTCATAACAATATTACTCCAGTAAAAGTAAAAGGTACGGCATAGCAAAACTACTCTTAAAAGTACCCCCGCCACAAAAAAAAAAGGTTGCTCAAGTAAATGTACCCCACTGCCCACCGTTATACAGGCAGTGGGGTACAAATGTACCATTGGCTTTTTAGTATTCTATGAAGGAGAAACACTGGGCTGCAAGTGTATTCCAAAATAATTTATCCCCTTAACCTTTTCACATTTTGTCACAATACAACCACAAAATTCAAAGTATTCTGAGAATGTTATGTTACCAAGCGAATAACGCAGAGCATAATTACGAAGCGGGGAAAAAAACCACATGTTTTTTTACATTTTGTTCCAAGTAAAAATCTTAAGTGTGTCAGGATTTGCATACAATACTTTGTGGAAAAATACTTGTGTGTCCACTAGCATCTAGAGACTAGATGCACAAGGCAAGACCACCACCCCCCACAACAAACCAATCAAAGAAATTACTTCTTACATTATTAAAGTCCCTTTCAATCAGCTTGTAGGTATTTATTTTTTATAGCTTTGTAGTGTCTCTTTAAAATAAATGAAAAAGCAAAATACTAAAAGACCGAGCACACAAAGGGACCATGTCAGGTTAGGTCAAACAAAAGGATTCATCTCTAAAGCACTGTTTAGAGTAATATCGTTTCTTACCGTTAGAGGGCAGTAAGTCTGATTAGAAAACTAGAAGCCGTCGTCCAGAAATCCATCAGAAGAAGTAGCACCTACAAACACACACACACATTGCTGGAACGGTATCAGCGATTAGAAACAAATTACAAATTCGGACTCAGCTGCAAAGGAGTCCTTCGTGTCATTTTCTTAGAAAGGCAAGATTCACTGTGATCCATCACTAAATAGTGTTGTCATTGTTAAACAGCAACGCTACCTGTTGTTCAGCTTCATCAACTGGCTAGCTTGGTTGCTCGTGTTGTTCTGGAAGCATCCGCTCTTCTGTTACTATGGTTACTCTGTTGACCCGAAGACTCCATTGGCTTTCCACATTGCGTCTAGCTGCAACTTGTTTTGAATCTACAACCTTGTGTTTCAGGAGGTTAGCTGGTAAAGGATGGTGCAGCTGCATGTGAAGCGCGGAGATGAGAGCCAGTTTCTCTTCAACACCACAACGGACGCTCCTCTGGAAACGGTGATCCAGCAGGTTACAGCTATTTACAACGGCAGGCTCAAAGTTGATAGAATATGTTCAGGTAAAATCCCCCATCCTCATTGCGGCCTGTGCTTTCTGTTCAGCTTAAAGTGCTAGTGTTAGAGCAGTCTTACAATTGCTTGGGATTTCATGTAATAGAGCCACACAAGAAGTAGTGCAAAATTGTTGCGAAACGACGTTATTGAGATGTGCTGCAGATGAACATCTGAAAAGTGTGGCGTGTATCTTTATCCAGGATTCTTACTTTGAAACCCATAAGTAAGCTCCAGTACAACCAATTCCCCTGTATAAGCTATCTCTTAAAATCCAGCTGTTCTGTGAATACCTCAGAAGTTTATAAGAGACCATTAGTGAACAAACAGCATCATAAAGACCAAGCAAGTCACCAGGCAGGTCAGGGAGTGAAGATGTTTAAAGCTGGGTTTAGGTTTTAAAACAATTTCCCAAGCTTTGAAAATCTCAATGAAAACTGTTCAACTGCCCAACAAAAAAAATGAATGACATGCCACAACTCCAAACCTACCAAGAAATGTCAGTCTAGCTAAACTCATAAGCCAGACAAAGAAAGCTTTAGAGACTTTTCCAATGAGGCCCATTGTAACCCTGGAGGATGTGCAGGGATCTGCAGCTCAGATGGGAGAAGCGGTTATGAATATTCACACACCACACTTTTTAGATTTCCATTTTTGGAAAAAAGCTTGAAGACCATATATTGCTCTGTATATTACATAACATATTTCAAAACATATTGGAATTAGTGGTCCTTCTTTCTGGTCTCACGATAGTTTTTGGTTCTTTTCTGTGTATTGTCAGAAATCCCAGAACTGGCAGATCATGGCGTCACACTCCCACCCGGCATGCAGGGACTGACAGAGGAGCAGGTTGTGGAGCTGAAACTGAAGGATGAATGGGAAGAACGATGCATTCCGAGTGGAGGGGAGGTATTTAGGAAGGATGAGATCGGGAGGAGGAATGGACATGGTGAGAACTCTTTGGTGTAACCTTTGTAGACAACAAAAAACCTGCAAAGTCTTACTCATCAACTGGTGTGAAAATAAGCCACTTGTAATCGACCAGTTTTGTGAAAATTTGCTGTCCCACAACTAGAAGTGGACTTATTTTGTAGGTAGGCATTTGTATGTGGGTAAAAGCTGGTTTTACATTACTTTCTGTGTGTATGTATCTGTGTAAATGTATCCAACAGCCCCAAATGATAAAATGAAGGAAGTGTTGATGAGGACAATGGAGGAAGCAAAAGCACTCATCTCTAAAGTAAGTTTTATTGCAGAAAGCTACATGTTTACCTCTTGCTTTCTTCAACAATGACCAAACAACCCCCCCCCCCCCCCCCCCCACCTCCCCCACCTCCACCCGCTCTGACTTTGTAGAAACAGGTTCTAGCTAATGTCTGTGTCACCATGGAAATGGTAAAGGAAGCATTGGATCAGCTGAGGGGTGCCGTTATGATCGTGTACCCTATGGGGCTGCCTCCTCATGACCCGATAAGGATGGAGTTTGATGAGCAGGAAGATCTGTCAGGGACACAGGTAACACTGGGCTGCTGATGTTTTAGTGTTTGGTGCTTTGTAGAGTTTGTGATCTTAATCAGGGTTTCTACGAAGTCAAGGAAAGCCTTGCCATTGTGTTCCATCTGTTCATGTATTCATTTGTTGTTCATATTAAATTGTATTTATTTAAAAACGGTCAATGGAAGACTGAAAACTCAAGAAATTTCTCTTCAAAAAAAGTGTCAAGTTTTGATATGAAAAATTTAGTAGAATCCCTGTTCAATAACTTAGGTCACACTGAGTGTTCTCAGTAGCCTTTTTCAAAAAAATATGGCGCCACTCTGCCGCAAAGCGGAGGCGGTATCAGAGATCCTGTCAATGATAAAGTGGTCAAGTCCGGCGTCGTACTATTACTAACAATATTCTCGCCTCGCTATGCCGCCACGGTGCATTCAAAGGACACACCGTGGCGTCAGTATTACTCTATGCCATGTGTCTTTTTGAAACAGGCTTGTGTGATCTAAGCGAGCTATTTGAGAGATTGCTTTCAAAGCCATCTACCACATTCAGTTTAAACCCGCTTTTCAATTTTTTTTTTCCCTCGACCCTACATCCTTTCCATCTGTCTCCTTTCCTCAGGCATCTTTGCAGGTGATCACAGAGGATGAATGCCAGCTTTGGTGGGCTGGTAAAGAGATGCAGAGAGGGAAAAAGCTCCAGGAATATGTTGGAAGAAATGAAAAGACAAAGCTTGTGGTCAAAATCCAAAAGGTAAGCATCTGCAATTTGTCAAGGGCAACATTGAGCAATTAATCTGTCAAATTGACTTTTTTACTCAACCAGTTAATTATTCACTTTAGAAAGGACAGGGGGCGCCAGCGAGAGAGCCCTTGGTTACAGATGAACAGCAGAAACAGATGATGCTCCATTATTACAGAAGACAGGAAGAACTGAAGGTGAGGTTGGGTAAAGTGAACCTTTATGCTTTATGGAACTGTTCTGTATGTACAACCTAACTTTGTTCTCATAACACTCAGAAACTGGACGAGGCAGATGATGATAGCCACCTGGACTCGGAGTGGTCAAACAGGCAGGCCCTCAAAAGACAATTTCAGGGCCTTAATAATATCAAATGGGGGCCACGGTAATATAGTGACTCTGAAAACCTGCTCAACAGACGCTCCAATTAATCATTTTTTACCTCTAAATATAGCTGACCAAGAATGCCTTTCATCAACCTGAGGCAGGTTTCTCCATCCATCTTACCTGGTCTCTCACACATCATTATTTATACAGTTGATGTGTCCTTATGAGTTGACTTTGCATATTTTTGAAGAGGGCATTCAGCCAGATCTCTTTTCTGCATTGGACAAAACATTTTTTTTGTAATAAAGTCTTGTTCTGTTTATAAAAACAAAGTAATTGTTGCCAGTGGAGATATTTTGCAACAGGAAAACAAGTTCAGCATTTCTTAGAGTACAGTAAGAAGGATGCTACACCTTTCCTCTCTTTGTCTCACAATAGTGGAACACACTTTATTCGGTCATTGCAGCCCAAAGGCAGGAAGTTGCCACACAGTCATCTTAGCGGTGATCAGGGAACTGTTGAACTCAAACTGTGAGGGAGAGCTATGTGGGGCCAGTCACAGCTGAGCACTGCAGACATCTCTTCAAAGCTGCCATAAAGTTTTACTTGGCAAGTTATCTTCCTTCCTTCAATCCATAAATGCATTATGAACTTTTATATGTATATGTAAGAAATAAAAATAAAAACAGGCTAAAAAGGCTGAGAACTCTGGAACTTTTGACAATTGTACTGAAGGAACCTAAATGGCAGCTTATGGTGATTTAAATCCTGCATGTCGTTGCATTCAAATATTAGCTTTTTAGACCTGCAAAAATGCTTTCAGTCATTGTGGTTTTATGCTTTTCTAATAAATAGCTGGTTGGTCTCTGTACTTTAGATGACAAGTTACACTCCAACCTTTAGTTCATAACAACATACAGCTGCTGAAGGACGAGGAACAAATAAAGGAGCTTTAAAATTCTCAATGATTTGACACTTTATGTAGCAGTAAAAAAAAAATATTTTTTTTTGGCTAATAAATAATATATACAGCACTCAAATTTTGTTGTAGCATACACCTTGCTGATTCTTCTGTTGCAAAGATGGCTAATCAGATTCTTTTGTTTTTGTTTTGTGGTACAAAAATCTTTCTTGGGATGTGAAGCCTGGGGGTTCTGAACAAATATCCACATGATTTATTCAGCAGGAGCTGCCGTTCAGATAGGAGTTCATCCAAATCTCCTGGATGATCATGTCTCTACGCTCAATCCTCTCTGCCAGCTCAGCCGCTTCGCTCACATAAGTCACTTCCTCCCAGCCTTGTATCCTTTTCCTCTCTTCTGCAGTCGAGAGCAAAGAGCTCTCAGTTGCCTCTTCGTCGTCTTCAGCTTCGTCCTCCTCACCATCCAGCTTAGAACAGTTGGGAGTCAGGCCATTTGACTTAGTCGCAAGTCTGTGATCTCTGCGCCGCTGCCCCCTGCAGGACACTCGGACAGATAGAGCCAGCAGTGTAAATAGGAGGCCCACGCACACGCTGGAGGTGAAGAGAAGCGCTGCCATTTCTGGGTGTTCTGTGTGGAAAAACAAAGAACATTACATTTATTCACACAGTCTAGAAACGTCTGAAGTTTGATTTCAGTTGTTTTAAGCTCTGGATAGGAAAGTAAAGCAATGGAAAATATCTTTAACTTTGACCTTTGGTATTGTTAAAATGTTGCATCTTACAATTTTTCTATTTTGTTTTCTACTCCTGGCATTTTCTCTCCATTTTTCTCCCTCCCTCCTGTGTGCCTTTATCGCCTTGTGTAGTTCCGTCTTTTTTACTTCCTTCGTTCCTTGTGCCCTATCTTTTTCTTTCTTACTTAGTGTTTTTCCTTTCATTTCCTCTGTCCTAGATCACTTCTTTCCTTCATTGTGTCTTTCCTTTCTTTCAGTCCTTTTGCTCATTGTTTGTTCCTTTCATCCTTCTTACCGTCTTTCCTTTGTGGGATTTCTTTACCTCATTCTGTTTTTTCCAGGTTTCCTATTTAAAACCTACCCAATGTAGAATATCTGACATAAAGACAATGTTTAATATTTTATATTTTAAAATGGCTAAAGGAGTGAGAATTATGGAGATTTTAGTCTGAAAAGTCTGACATTTCTACTTTAAAAATGTGTAAGAAACAGATTTTTTTTTTAATACCTTTTATGTAGGCGTAGGTCAAGAGAGAGTTGCTCATCATTGCTCCTGAACTGTTTGGCCTAATTGACTCCAGATCAGCAGCAGGAGCTGTTGTAAAGTTCACAAGCCAAATGTGAGGAGATGGCTGTAGAAATGTAGAGGAACAGCAAACAGAGATACTGATACCTGTTTCTGTAGTGGGAAGTGAGGTGGAGCTCAGTATGTTTGGGTCTGCCTCTTTAAGTAAAGACTTGGGCACTATTAAAAGAAAGAAGAGTTTTTACTATATACACAATGCCTTGTGACAGCATTCATACCATATTGAATGTTATCACACTCACCAATCAAAAAGTATGGAGTATGTGATACAACCGCAAACGTACAGAGACATTGTTATCCACCCAAACTAACATCAAGGAGAGAGTGCTAATAACAGAAGCAGCCAAGTGGCCATTGTGACGTTGGAGGAGCTGCAGAGATCCACCGCTCAAGTAGAATTTGTCAACTATTAGTTAGGCACTATATGGCTGAGTGGCAAGAAGAAAGCCATTGTTGAAAAAAGCACACAAGGTGTCATTAGGCGGGTCACCACAAGCCATTAAATAAACTGGTAAGCAGGTTCTCTGATCGGATGAGACAAAAAGTAATGTTTTTGGCCTACATGCAAAACGCTGTGTGGTGGATTATTGCCTATTCTGAATATATATCATCCCCATGGCAGCATCATGCTGCAGGAATGTCTTTTCTTAGCAGAGACAGGGATTTGGTCAGTTGATTGGAAGGTGGGTAGAGCTAAATACTGGGCAACTCTGGAGGACAACTGATTAGAGGCTAAAAAAGAAATGGGACTGGGGTGGAGATTCACATTTTGTTTGATCCCAAACATAGAACCAGAATTAAAATCAATTTGTGCCCTCCTTCCTACAAGGTAAGAGTTGTCTATTGCCCTAAAACATTGTTGAATATCTTTTAATTTTACCAACATGATTATTCTGATTAAAAGCAATGTCACAGTTTTGGAGTGGCCAAACTGGAGTCCAGATTTGAATCTGATGCAAATCTGATAGGAGCAAATGATTAGGGTGATGGCAAGGATACTTTCCAACTTCAAAGACTTGAGGCTCATTACCAAAGTTTATTATCAAAATACCAGTAGAAATATTCAAAAAGCTGATCAGCAATAATAAGGTTTTGATTGCACCATTGCCAAAAATGATTTTTCCATTGATTATTAAGAATGGTATATTTCATTTTCCACAATTCCATTTTTTTTATCTAAAAGAAACAAAATTCTCAGTTGAATGAAAGTAAACCTAAATTTGCCAAGAGTGTAAATAACCTTGGGCTTAGCTGTATATACTGCACAATTCTAGTTGTCTTTTCAGCCTAAAGAACTGAATGAGTTTATAGTTTTAAAGCAAGGGAAAATATTAAACTTCCATACTTAATTAAAATAATCCACCACCTAAAATAGAATGAGGCCAATTTAGTTCTTTATGGTATTAGAACTTCTTATCGCCTTTATATATTAAACTTATAGCACATTGCTCTTTAACAGGCCTCTGCTGCTCTAAAGCCCCTGGCTGGAGATCCTTGGCCCAGTCCAGACCTAAATCCCACAAAGAATCTGTGGTAAAATTTAAACAGGTATGTTTGCAGAGGCAAAACATGTTTAAAGACACAGTGGTAACATTGTTGGTGGAACTGCGGTCAAATATTTGCGTGTAAGAATGTCTCCTGCATTCAATCTGGGGGGAGAATGGAATCTTAAAATACTCTGCAGTGCTTTTTATATCAGAGCTGCATTGTTGTGCTATAAATAGAGCCAACAATGAGACTAAGAACAATTAATCTGGCTTCAAATTATGATATATGAATAGTGTTGCTTAATGTGCTCACTGGCGTTTGTCCCAATAGCATGCAAGTTCACTAGGAGGTTTAAAAAAAACAAGAAAAAAAACTTGAGTCCATCATTGTTTTTGTAGGGTGGAGGTAGGATAAGAGTCACTGAAAGCTGGGATCAAAAGATAAGAACTCAAAGCAGGAAACAACAAATGCCCCCTAAAAGAACTGGGGCATAAAGAACAAGGCTGTTATAACAAGAGCCTACGATAACATCATGTGAGCCGTTACTTTAATGCTTCATTAGGCTTGGATATCTATTACGTGAATGAGGAAGCATGAGAGGGTCCTACCACAAGAATAAAGCACGCTGAGGTACTTCCTGGTTCCTGGAAAGCAGGGGTCCCTTAAGGTCTGGTTGCTGACAGCAACGGCGCACTTCTGTTTGCTGTAGCAGGATTTGGACACCACCTGCACAGCCTCGTGATTCAGACACTCTGAAGGGAGCAGCAAAATCAAGAGAAACTTGAGGATATCACAGCAATGGCAGTGCCTGACAAAAGCATTCGTACCCTTAAGCTCATTAACATTTTGTTACATCAAACACCATTGTATTTTAGTAGGATTTTATATCAACACATATTGGTGCATATTGTGAAGTGCACTGGAATTTGGCATGTTTGACTTTTTAGAACCATCTTCTGGTGTAGTTGTAGAAAGTCTCGTCTTTTGTGATATTTTGCAACTAGCTTTGCACATATAGAGGATGCAGTTTTTTTTCCTCTGTAAAATTGCTCAAGTTTAGTTCCATTGGATGTAAAGCATAAATGAAAATCAGATTTCAAGTCTTGCCATAAGTTCTGAATTAAGTGTGGGTTTGGACTTTGACTGGGCCATTTTGCCCCAATGTTTAGGGTCTTTAGCCTCATGCTAGAAGATAAACATCCGCCACTGAGTCAACTCTGGTGCAGCCTCGAACAGATCTTCCAGGTTTGACTTGTTTTTAGATCCATCCATCTTCCTTTCAACTTTGACCGGCTTCCCTTGTTGTTAAAGAAAAGGACCACACCATGCAAAGCATATTACATGTAGGCCAAAAAGTTCAATTTGGATCTCATCTGACCAGAGCACCCTTCTGTTGGTTGACTGTGTCCCTTACATGGCTTGTGGCAAACCTAAATGCAACTTCCTATGATTTTCTTCTCAGGCTTAATGGTGGACTGCCCGAATTGTAGTTGTCCAGTTGACTGTTATCCCACTTGATCTGTGGATCTCTGCAGCTCCCTCACAGTTAAACAGACCTCTCAATTAGACTTCTGGTTACAGCTCACCCTGCCTGTTTTCTCAGGCTAGGTGGACGGCCATGTCTTGGGCAGGTTTGCATTTTCAGACAATAGATTGAACAGTGGTCTGTAAGATATTAAAAACTGTGGCTATTGATTTATAACCTAACCCTGTTTTACACTTCTCCACAACTCTTTTCCAATCCTCTTAAATGTGATCCTTGGCTTTTACGATGCAGCCCTGACAGAATAGCTGTAATTATACTGCGTTTACATTTTCCACTGTTTAATTTTTGGTTCGTTTTCAAAAGTAAGACAGCACATTAAAGGACATCAGCATGTAAATACACAAGATTATAGCCAGGTGGCTGTCAAACATGTAAGAACAATAACAAGCAGATCTATAACCAGTTATTTAAATATAAATGTATAAAAGACGATAAAAACGTCAGGCATAACATGTTTGATAGTGTCACAGGCATATTCTATGTACTAATCATGTGACTTTTGAAATTAATTAGGTGCCCTGGATTTTATTAAGAACTATCAGAGTAAAGGTGAATGAATATAGTTTTCCTTTACATTTGTAAAAAAACATTTTACTCCCACTTTGTGTTGGTCTATTACATAAAATTCCAAATCCATTAAAGTTTGTAGTTGTAATGTGAAAACATTTTAATGGCATGAATATTTTTGCAATGCACTGTAAGAGCAACTGAACACACATATCTGATTTTTGCTTATGGGTTGCAATAGCTGAATTATTGATTCCTTTCAGCAGGAGCCTGACTGCAGTTTAGAACGAATAAAACTGTGCTTTCATGGCTGTCATCTAATGGCATTTAACTCAGCTGACGAAATAGTTCATTCAGTGTGTAAATGCAGGGTTTAATATTATCCACAAACAGCTTTTATTGTGACTCTTATATAATTTAAGACTGGATTAACTATCTCTAAAAGTGAGGTGTCATATTACAGCACACAGAAAGCTCATCTTCCATCTCAGTTTGACTTGACATACCAGAAGACGCACAGGTGTACTCCAGTAACTGAGAAGGAATGCAGCCACAACTGATGTCATAAGATACACCTGTTTCTACCTGCACGGTTTCTGCTTGTGATCTCTTTGCATTTTTAATAAAGCCCACATTCCTCGTAAATCTTCGGTGCCCTGTGTTCTAAAGAAAATAGCTCTTTTAGTCAACAGATAGAGCTGATATTTCCATAGAGAACAGAGAATCACTCTCTCCTCCCAGTCTGCCGTGGGCCTTTTAGATAAGCGTCATGGGAAAGAACAGAGCTCAAAATAAATAACAAAAAAAAAAAAAGAAAAATCAATGCTGGCTGCGTTCCATTTAGCAGTGGTTGTTTCAGAGTCAGTGTCAGGGTTACATTGAGTTCAGCTGATGCCACTAATCACAACAACAAAAATCACTGCTTGTTTTCGCTTAACTTTACTACAGTGATGTTTCTGTATCAATAGCTCACAGTAACTCACCAAATGGGGGTGGTCTTGTCCGGTATGAGGGGCAGGTGTCAATCTGACCCAGACCTCGGCCATAGACAGCTGCATAGATGATCAGCACCTTGGGGGTCTTGCAGCGCAAGATCATGGTCTCTCCTTCGCACTTCACCTGTGTTTTATGTTCCGCTGAGAGGGCGTCAAAGTAAAAATGTTGAAACTCACCTTTAGTTAACTGTGTGAGAAGAATCAGAGGAGATGAACTCACAGGGTTTGCACTTGTAATCCACATGGAGGTACTTGGTCTTGCCGGGGCATGGGTCCTTCCCAAACAGCAGGTGACTGACTGGTAGTTGGCAGTCTCTGTGGCTCTGACACTCAGATAGGAGCTTCTGCGAAATAAAACCCCACGAGAATAGTCACCAAGGTCCAGCACTGTTTATTTAATGATCTAGTCCACAATGATGCCTAAAGGGATCATGCACAACCTGCAAACCGCACACTGGAATAAATATACCCCAATAACTTAGATTTGGTGAACACCGAACTACTAAAATCTGGTACAACTGGGCTTTAAAGTGCTGTATGGGTCATACATGAAAATGCACCTGTAGAGCGGTTAAAGCTGAGCAGCTGTGGTTGTGAGGTCCAGACGTGGAGTCCTCTGTGCACAGCCGGACCTCGCCACTCCCGTAGAAGGCCGACTGGATGGAGATGGTGGAGTGACGAGGACAGTGGAGTCTCAGTGGTGTCCCGTCGCAGGCGTGAGCAGAGTGGCTGGTGATGATCCTCGACAGGTAGTCTGATGCACAAGAAAAGGTTTAAAATTAATAGCAACCACTTAGATATACTGATTTACTGTTTGTAGATAAAACTATACTCTTCTTACTTCTGGATGTCTCTAGTTGCTTCCAGTATGATTGCAAATATTATCTGACCTTTCCTCATGGAAACTGTCATTAATTAAATTGCTTCATTCATTTCCTTCATATAACTAGATTTGTCCCTCTGAAAGCTCTGATTTTGCAAGGGAAGCCAGGTCAAGATACCAGCAACACAATTCACAGAGGAGGAGTACTCAATATAGTGAAAAATAATAATTTTTAAAAAAGGTAATGGTTCAATGTATTCTTCAAGGCATCAGGTATTGAGAATCCATAAATATTTTTTTCCAAGTCCAGCTATCACTCTTTGAACCACAATTTTAAAAATGTCCATTGAATGAAGACTGACATTTCCTTTTTTCCATATCTAGGGGACAATGCAGGTCCTTCTAAAAATTGTGAGTGTTGTAAAAAAGATAAAGTAGTAAAATATATTTTCTACTCATTTGAGAAACTTAAATTCATGATGTAGATTCATTACCTATAGAATGAAATATTTCAAGCCCGATGATTTTGGCCTACAACCATGCCCCATTTATAATTCATGAATTACCTGTGTTTACTACATGTTGTTTGGCCAAGCTGAGTTAAATTTCACCCAGGTCCTGTGTACTGTCAGATCTGCAGAATCAAGAAATTACTTAAGTAGAACCTGTCTGACAACATGAAGTAGGATAAAAGATCTCAAAAACACCACATCATTCCCCGATCTAAAGACATTCAAGAATAGATAAGAAGCAAAGTAATTGATATCAATCTTAAAAATGGTTTTAAAGCAGTTTCTTTAGGACTCCAAAAAAACACAACAAGATTAATTATTTGCATGGAACAGTGGTGAACCTTCTCAAAGGTGGCTAGCCAAACCAAAATTATACCAAGACTGCATCAACAACTCATCCAGGAGGTCACAAAAGACACTAGAACAACATCTAAAGCATTGCAGCCCTAATTTGCCTTATCTAATCATCTAATTTAATAATATAATAGAAGTTTCAACACTGAAACCACTGCAGACCAAAAAAGAACGCTAAAGCCCATCTCGCATATGAAAAGCAATATGTGAGATGGGCTTTTGTCTACATCGCAAAGACTTTCGGAAAAAAATGTATTTGGACTAGCGATACAAACGTTGAACTTTGTGTAAGGTGTGCATCCCATTACATCCAAATTAAAGTTAACAGTATTTCAGAAAAGAAAAATAATACCAACAGGTATTTTAATCAGGTAGCATACTGATTGCGATAATGTCAATAAATATTTGCTATAGTTATTGAGAAGGGTATAAATAATTTTCAACATGTTATTTTAATAAGTTTGTTTCTTGTCAGAAAAAATGTGTTGCAGGCCGCAAATGTAGCAATAAAAAAAAAACTTGTACCAGGGGCATAAATTATTTTTGGCTTAGAGAAAACAATACTGGGCCAAGAATTTTACCTTGTGGAACTCCCGTATAGACTTGCAATACATGAATCACCTTGATTCAACTTCAATACAATATAAATTACTTGTAATTTGCATTCATTTCAAAAAGTGTGTCAATATGATGAAGTTGTTTTTTTTAAGTACCTGATCAGCATTTGTTTTTGAAAATATGTCTAAATGTATAAGAAATATGAAAATGTATCATAAAGTGACATTTTTAAATGTGATTTTAAACTTTAATGGGAAACAAGGATAAAAACAATTTATAGAAAATGAACAGAGATCAAACCCAGATTTCCCAATTACTAACAGCACCTGAGCTCCACACTCACACACCTTGAACAGTAGGCTACAATACATTTTGGACTCCTGGTTTGGTACTAGTCATCTTGTTTTCTTTGACATGACATTTTTACAGCGCGTTATATAAGCTACAGCCGACGTGAAACTCCAGAGCTACAATGAGTTTTTGACACTATATCAACAACTATATCACACAGAATGTGTCACAATATGCGACCGCGGTCAATAACAGCCTGTGTTTTCCTCCCTGCAAGAGAAACTTTAACCCTTAAAAAACATTGTCTGTTTATAAGCTTTCCCCTCCTTTTATTGCATCATCATCATCATCATCATCATCATCATCTTACTTGAAAAATCAGCCAGTCCGTTCATGCGTCTGGTCCACAGTAGTAAAGTCAGACAGAAGAGGCTGTGGCTCCAGTCCAGTCCGTGGCAAGGACGCGTCCAGCTCATGACTCGTATCCCCTGTCCCTCTTCTCATATTAATGAGAATCGTTGAATTCAGATTTCTTGGACTTCGTGAAAAACCCAAACAGGAAGGTGAGGGAGATCCTGCAAGGCCACGCTGTTCGGCTGCATCTATCTAAGTCCATTAAAAAAAGTTGGTCGCTGACATAAAGTCATCCAGCTGTCCTCCCAAAGAGGCAGAAAATACCTCCAGGCGCTGAAACGCAGATCAGCAGCAGCTACAGAGTTTGCCGTCGAGCAGCAGCGACTGTCTGGCTGCAGCGATGGACCACAGAGGAGGTGGGAAATAGCAGCTGCGCAACAAGTTGTTCACAGGTGGCAGACGAGGTGATCAGTCCGACTCACGGCAGCGATCGATTCCTCCCAGTGTCCGTCTCCCCGCGCGTATTTGTGAATGGATGGCACCATGTGTGAACTGGGAGCGATTTACAGTAACAGCTGAGTGGGAATCATGGAGTGGGAGTGGCACATAAAACTATTTTAAAGGGAACAGTGGCAACTCACGCTGGTATGACGCATGATGTTTTTTTTTTCCTCCATGAGGCCCATATTTATTTTTCAGACTTCCTTAGTTTTTCCTCACTCTTTAACTTTCTGATCCTCTACTTTTCCCTGCAAACTTCAAGCGCCATTTTTCATTGCCTTTGATTAAAAGAACATCCATCAGATCAGAGGTCATATTCAGCTTTAGCTATGGTTTGATTTTTCTGTTCAGGCCCACTACTTCTAACTAGTAGGCCACTGTGTAAAATTTTAAAACCCCCAATTTCTTTATGCTTAGCCTCAAAGTAGCCAGACTTCCCACATGTGGCTCTTACTAACTTTAGCCAAAATTATATGGAGCTGAAGTGAAGGCACTAATAATACAAGGACTTTTGACAATTTACTTAATTTGCACTCCAGTTCACATATTTATGGCAAGCTGTTCTATAAAAAGGCCTCTTTCTATTGCTGTAAAACGTTTGTTTTTCTTAGTTTTTACATTTTTTTTTAAATAGAAGTGATATTGTTCTTTTGTTTCACCATTAGAAAAACTAATAAATTGACATAGAAATAAAAATAAAACTTGATAAGGACTCTTTTTTTCTCAAAGAGTCATATCTGTTTTGCAGCTCTTGACAATTTTCACTTCAAAGGAGTTGGGTCAAAAGGTGCTGTTTGGATTGTATGGGCTGCTTAGATTCATCCTAGGAGTAGGAGTGACTGCTGCAAGACAGTGACCCAATGCAATCTGCTAGTTTTTCTTAGATTGAAACTTTTTAACAAATTTGAACAATAAACGGAGCTTAACTGCATTGTTTGATAACTACAAACAATCAGAACACATGTAATTGACTTGGAATATGTTTGATTGAATTGCCTCTTTTTTGTGAAGTGCCTTGAGTTGTGATATGGTGCTGGATTAATAAACTGAATTAAGTGAAACTATGAATGCTTTTAACTTCACCACTATGCACTACCATGTGTTGGTCTATAACATAAAATCTCACAAAAATATAAAAAACTGTGTGGTTGTAATGTGAAATATAGAGTGAACTGGATTGAAAAAGGGGACTTAGTTTTTTAATAAGATGACTGATCTAACAATGGGCACAGAACCCACATTGGCAAAACCAATTTCCAAATTGCACAACTCATCCAGAACCCATATGTCGCTGGTGCCCACTGTTAAACTGGATATAGACACTGCGGGCTAAGGATGGGGGTGTGTGGCTGCCTTCCCCACATCCCACCCCTCTGTTTTAAATGCACATTATAACAACATGCATCAACAGCATTCTCGAGCGGAAGGACGGAGGCAAGGGGTCTTTCCACACCCCTGTTCGATATTGGCCATCAGGGGTTGGGGTTCGGGAGGAGGAACAGACGGTCTGGTCGGGGACCTAGGCTGGTGGGCTGCTTTGCTACCAAGGGGGCTTTGGCGGTCTGCTTGTCTCCATCCTAGAGGGTAGGGGTCCACCTCCTGGGTCCGGGGGCTGGTTGCTCTGGGGTATTGGTACCCCAGAGTGTACAGCGTCCATTCTTGTGCGTCTAGGTGTGCAGGTGAGAGTGTATGTGCATAAGAGGGAGGGAACGTATGACTGTGTCTGTGTGTTCCTGTGTACCATCAGGTTGGATCTTGTGCTACCTTCTCGCCAGGCACAATCAGCCCCACACCAAATGGGGGGGGCTTATTTCCCGTCACTCCCTGCCGGTGACTTATGCCTCTGCCTGCCAGTGCGTTGGTGACTCTTGGTGTCTGGGGCTGGGTGCTCGGGGAGCATGCAGGTTCATCCCTGGTGCCTGCCTGATTAGGCCTGGGTGTACCGGTCAGCCGGTGTGCTGGACCGATGTTTTCTGGGGCGGCTCTTTGGGAGGGGCCTGTTTGGGCATCGTTTGTTGGTAGCTGTCCTGTAGCTCGACTGGGATCAAGTCCAACATCTCCACTTGATCGCCTGTTCTACAGGTCCTTCTCAAAAAATTTGCATATTGTGATGAAGTTCATTCTTTTCCATAATGTAATGATAAAAATCATTTATGCACTCAATACTTGGTCATGAATCCTTTTGCAGAAATGACTGCTTCTATGCGGTGTGGCATGGAGGCAATCAGCCTGTGGCACTGCTGAGGTGTTATGGAGGCCCAGGATACTTCGATAGCGGCCTTAAACTCATCCAGAGTGTTCGGTCTTGCGTCTCTCAACTTCCTTTTCACAATATCCCACAGATTCTCTATGGGGTTCAGGTCAGGAGAGTTGGGAGGCCAATTGAGCACAGTAATACCATGGTCAGTAAACCATTTACCAGTGGTTTTGGCACTGTGAGCAGGTGCCAGGTCGTGGTGAAAAATGAAATCTTCATCTCCATAAAGCTTTTCAGCAGATGGAAGCATGAAGTGCTCCAAAATCTCCTGATAGCTAGCTGCATTGACCCTGCCCTTGATAAAACACAGTGGACCAACACCAGCAGCTGACATGGCACCCCAGACCATCACTGACTGTGGGTACTTGACACTGGACTTCAGGCATTTTGGCATTTCCTTCTCCCCAGTCTTCCTCCAGACTCTGGCACCTTGATTTCCGAATGACATGCAAAATTTGCTTTCATCCGAAAAAAGTACTTTGGACCACTGAGCAACAGTCCAGTGCTGCTTCTCTGTAGCCCAGGTCAGGCGCTTCTGCCGCTGTTTCTGGTTCAAAAGTGGCTTGACCTGGGGAATGCGGCACCTGTAGCCCATTTCCTGCACACGCCTGTGCACGGTGGCTCTGGATGTTTCTACTCCAGACTCAGTCCACTGCTTCCGCAGGTCCCCCAAGGTCTGGAATCGGTCCTTCTCCACAATCTTCCTCAGGGTCCGGTCACCTCTTCTCGTTGTGCGTTTTCTGCCACACTTTTTCCTTCCCACAGACTTCCCACTGAGGTGCCTTGATACAGCACTCTGGGAACAGCCTATTCATTCAGAAATTTCTTTCTGTGTCTTACCCTCTTGCTTGAGGGTGTCAATGATGGCCTTCTGGGCAGCAGTCAGGTCGGCAGTCTTACCCATGATTGCGGTTTTGAGTAATGAACCAGGCTGGGATTTTTTAAAAGCCTCAGGAATCTTTTGCAGGTGTTTAGAGTTAATTAGTTGATTCAGATGATTAGGTTACTAGCTTGTTTAGAGAACCTTTTCATGATATGCTAATTTTTTGAGATAGGAATTTTGGGTTTTCATGAGTTGTATGCCAAAATCCTCAGTTTTAAAACAATAAAAGACCAGAAATATTTCAGTTGGTGTGCAATGAATCTAAAATATATGAAAGTTTAATTTTTATCATTACATTATGGAAAAGAATGAACTTCATCACAATATGCTAATTTTTTGAGAAGGACCTGTATATGTTTCATGCTCAGTCGGTTCTTTGCTGGGTTTGATTGGCCTTGGTTGGATGCTTGGTTTGAGTGCTCTGCGGTGTGCCAGATTGAAATTCTGGGGGCTGGTTTAGTTTGGTTTCCAGGTGCTGGCTGGGTTTGGTCTGGGGATGCCGTCCGTCAGCTGTGGCAATTGGTGTGGTGCCCCGACATGGGGCAGAGAGGAATTGGGATGTCGGCTGTGGGGATTGGCCCGGGTGACGGCGGCGCATGTCAGCCATCGGCTGGCCGTGGCCACTGCAGCCTGGTGGCAGGGGACGCCCGTCGGCCGGTCCCTGGTCGAGTCCCACTGGGGGGTGGGGTGCCCTGGGGCCTCCAGATCCATGGCTGGATCCGCCTTGGTGTAGCCGGCAGAGCCTGTGGGGTCGCCGCTGCAGCCCCACAGGCCCCTGCATTGTAGCTACATTGGGATGTTCCCCCAGGGCTCCAACTCTGCTCCTTTCTTGGGAGTGTGGTCAGCCCTGCGTTGGTCTGTCTGGGGCTCGATCTCCTTCGTGTCTGCGTCGATTCCTGGGAGGGGGGTTGATTCCTCCTATCACCAGCTATTGAACACTCGTATGGAGAAACCTTTTATGCACCAGCATGCTTACAGAGACAAACACACACAGGTGTGGGAATTCTGGTGTTTACAGATGCAATCTTGGGCTTAGGTTACCACAAATAGATATTTTAATCATCGGGACCATGAGATTTTCAGTGATGCTGTTGTATTTATATATCTATTTGTGGGTTGTGTAGTTCTCAGTTTGCATTGTTTTATCGTACCCCCCCCCCCCCCCCCCCCCCTGCAGTCATGCGGGTATGGAGTCGGACTGGGGTGTTTTCTTTTCTTTGTTCCCCTTCCTCTCTTGTATCTTCAACTTACCCTCTCCTTCTTAACTTATTCTTACCTCTCTACATTTTCTTTTTTCCCTTTATTTTTTTTGTCTCAATGTCCATAATATCTGGAGAAAAAAACACAACTATTTCTAATAAAGATTTCTTACATGTACTATATCAAGCCACAGACAAACTTCAGAAAGCCTAAGGAAGTTTAGCTTATGAGGGCCTATTTAAAGTAGAGAAGACAGTCTGGTTGCTTGCCAAAAAGGTATAAACAAATGAGGTATGTTGTGTTCTTTTGCACACACAAATTATATCTGAGGTTCTGTTTCTGTTGAAATTTCTAAAGTAAGTCCATCCATAGAAGACAGAATTGTTTATGTTTAATGAGCAGAGTAAATCAGGGGTAAATCAGTTTTAGGCAACAAATGTAACCTTTTCAAAAAAATGCCAGGTTATGTTTAATTTTTTTTATAAAACTATCGGTACCCTAGCCACGTGGTTCTTTTCAGCCAAGCCAGGGGGCCCCACTGGGAAAACTGCTCTCCAGTCCGCATCTGTGACCCACTCCATGGTAACGGCTCAGTCTCCACGTCAGACTGCAGATCAGCTCCTACAGCAGTCAAACTGGCAGCAACCGTTGGTGTCGACGCTCCGCTCCACGGGACGGGGACTGACAGAGAGGAGGAACGGTGGGGTGATATTTTGCATACAGATGGGGCAGGTTGATTCCATCCTGTCTGCTTTAGCTTCAGGCACTCTAGAAGCTGCTCCAACATTTACTCCATGTTATGTTATTCCTCCAAAGCCAGTACAATTTTGTCAATCTCAAAGGATTTCCCTAACCTTTAGACATAAAGGCCAGTTGGTGAAGGAATTGCATTAAAGTAAATGGAATTAGAAGTAAAAGGCTGACGTTTTAAGGATCATAAGAATGGATCCCAGACAGGAATTCCTATTTTGATCGCAAAAGGGCTGAGAATGAATTAAAAAAACACGTCGACAGAAAAACAAATCTTACATGTGATCAGGCTTTTTATACAGATTTAAACTTGTTTAGGGACACTTTGTCCCTCAATTAGATTGCTGTGATCAGAATAGAAAGGCAAAACATTTAATTAGTGTTAATGATGTTTAAAACAAACAGGAAGGGGTGGAGACTGAGTTGACATCCAGCTACACATAAGCACTATCCATACATATGTATAAAAAGAAGATGAGCATTAAAGCAGATATCAGAAAAAATTACATATTTCCTAACATTAACTTGAACATGCACTGTGTTTTTAAACATACAAGATTAAATATACTAATAATCCCACCCATTAATTTTTAGCTGTAACACCATGTTTTGCCAAATCAGATCAAGGAGTAGGCCATCCTACTCGTTTTGTGTGGATATAGATATGAACACCTTGATTCTGACATGTTATCTGCTTTCCTCTGGTTATTGTCAAAATGCCATCACCAGCAATCTAGCTCTAGCCATAAAAGTCTCTCATCCACACAGATGCCATCTCACGATCTTCAAAATCTCAGGTCTTGAGCTGAAGGTTGGAGTGGCTGTTAAAATGCATTAATGTTCCTCATTTCTTTCAGAGAAAACTAAACACTTTAAAATATTTCATGTATATTTGTAGCCTTAATCATCGATGATTGTGTTGCATTTTTAATCCAGATGTGGAGTTTCATTTATTGACAAGAAATAGGTAATTTTATACTTAAAATGGTACGAATCTCCATCCTAATGTAATCATCATGTTTAAAGAGATAGATGCGTGTTGTTTTCCATGGTGTGATTAGTTTTAAAGATGTTTTGGCATTTTAGGAGAATGTTTCCTTTTCTTGTTAGGAAATAGGGGAGAAAAAAAATAGACATTTAATTACATTGAAGTTTGTGGTTCCAACATGGGAAAACGTAACAAGAATCAAAGGATATGAATTCTTTCTGGTACTGCATCAGCTTCTTATAGAGTCCCATTTCTCAGTAGAAAATGTTAACCTCTACTTAAATAAGGATCCAAGGCAAAGGAGGAGAGGTAGACAAAGGAGCTGGGGTAACTGTAGGCAACTAAAAGATTCGGCTAAAATGAACTTCACTTTAAACAAAACCACTTTTCTTTAGACGGTAATGCTAATGGCAGGCAGAAGAGAAAAAGAACAAAATAAATAAAAGGCAAAAACTTTATTGTTTTAAAGACAAAGACTGTTCAACACAACTTCATTTAAAATCCACCTTCGTCTCAAGTTTGGCATCAAGTGCAGCCTGAAATTTATTAAACAGAAAGAAATTAAAATGACAAACGACCAAAGAATGACATCTTAGGCGCATTTCCACTATGGGAACTTCAGGGTTTGCACATCTCCACTAAACCGGGCCGACGAGGCTGTTTTCAATTCAAATTCAAAAATACTTTATTGATCCCAGAGGGAAATTAAGTGTTGTTGTAGCTCGTACAATGACTGCTTTAAGGAGTTGTTGTAGATCATGATAGCTGTTGGCAGGAAGGATTTCCTCTAGCGGTCTGTGTTGCAGAGAAACTGAAGAAGCCTCCGACTGAAGACCCTGTTGTTGTATGACAGTCTCATGAAGAAGATGCTCAGGGTTGTCCATAATTTTATTTTTGGATTTTATATAGAATCCTTCTTTGAATCATCATCTCCAGATGTTCCACAGTTGTCCCAAGAACAGAACCAGCCTTCGTTATCAGGTTGTTTAGCCTTTGTAAATCCCTGGCTCTGATGAAGCTACCCCAACAGATGATGGCTGAAGAGATTACACTCTCCACAACAGACTTGTAGAAGATTTACAACCTCTTGCTGCAAACCTTGAAGGACCTAAGCTTCCTCAAGAAGTACAGTCTCCTCTGTGCCTTCTTCACTGTTGTGCCTCCAGTCCAGTCTGTTGTCCAAGTGAACACCAAGGTATTTATACTCCTCAACCACCTCCACTTCTTCATCCATGACGTAAACAGCGTTTGTAGATTTCAGAAGAAACAGGGATACATCAATCATCTCCTTTGTTTTGTTCACATTCAAGGTAAGACGATTGTTTCAACACCATGTCACAAAGCGGTCCACCAGCTCTCTGTATTCAGCTTCTTGTCCATCTCTGATACACCCGACAATTGCAGTCATCTGAGTATTTCTGCAGATGACCGGTCTCTGATTTGTACTGGAAGTCTGAGATGTACAGAGTGAAAAAGAATGGTGAGAGTACGGGCGTCTGTAGTGCTCCTGTGCTGCTGACCACCCGGTTTGACACACAATCCTTTAATCCCACAAACTGTGTTCTGTTTGTTCGGTAGTCGTTGATCCAGCCAATTGTTTAGGGCTGAACCGGTCTTCTGGAGTTTCCGACAAGCAAATCAGGCTGAATTGTTCTAAAACCATTGGAGAAATCAAAGAACATGATCCTCACAGTTATGCCTGCTTTGTCCAGATGACAGTGGGTTGGTTGAAGCAGGTGGATGATGGCATCTTCAACTGCAACTTCATGACGATAAGCAAACTGCAGCGGGTCCTAATATTTTCTTGTTATCTTATTCAGGGGGCCAGCAGGAGTCTCTCCAGGACTTTTATGATGTGGAATGTCAGGGCAACAGGTCTATAGTCATTGAGGACTGATTTTTCTTTGGTACTGGAACAAGGTATGATGTTTTCCACAGCACTTGGACCTTCTCTTGGCTCAAGATAAGGTTGAAGTGATGCAGCAGAATCCCACAAAGCTGCTCTACACAGGCCTTAAGGACTCTGGGGCTGACACCATCTGGACCTGCAGCCTTGTTCCCGTTCAGTTTCTCCTACTGTCTCTTCACCTAACTTCTAGAGACAGACAAGTGGGAGGGGGAAGCAAAGGGGGTACCCGCATCTCCTGACTTGGTGGAAGACAAACTTGTGGAAACAGAAGAGTCCATAACTAAGGTGAAGGATAAAACATCCGAGGTGTGACAGGAAAGCTGTGGGTCAGAGGAGGGTGGGATGTCTATTTGGCTGGGGACAGGAGAGGAGAATGCTGAGCTTGTTCTAGAACTGAACCTTTTGAAGAAAGTGTTCAGTTCATTGCCTCTGTCCAGACTTCCATCTATCCAAGCCTTCGTATGCTTAAAGCCTGTGATCTTTTTCACTCCTGACCAGACATCTCTGATATTGTTCCTCTGAAGTTTGTTCTCCAGCTTCTTCCTGTATGCCTCCTTGCTGTCTCTGATCTTGACCTTAAATTGCCTGTGTATACTCCTCAATAATTCCCTGTCTCCCTCCCTGAAGGCTCTTTTTTTCTTGTTTAGCAGTTCCTTCAGGTCACTGGTGATCCAGGGTTTGTTATTAGGGAAGCATCTTACTGTTTTGGTGGGGATGATGTTGTCCACACAGAAGTTTATATGGTCAGTCACACACTCAGTCATACACTCGGTCATGGCATTGATGTCTTCTCCATGTGCTTGGCAAAGAGTCATCTGGGTTGTGGTCTCAAAACAACCCTGCAGGGCTTCTTCTGCTTCATGTGACCATTTTCTCACAGTTCTTTGTCACAGCCTGCCTCAGAACAGGTGGTTTATATTCTGAACAGAGAAAAACAAGATTGTGATCTGATTGTCCCAGAGGAGGTCTTGGTTTGGACATGTATGAATCCTTTACATTTGCATAAAACAAATCCAAGCTCTTGTTTTCTCTTGTGGAGTAGCTGACAAACTGTTGAAATTTTGGAAGTGTAGACGAGAGTGAGGCATGATTAAAATCGCCAGATATTGCCAAAAATGCATGGGGGTGCTGGGTCTTTAGCTAAGCGACAACAGAACTGATGACATCACATCCATTGTCGGCAACGGCTGAAGGTGAAATGTAAACAACTGCCAAAATAACACTGGTAAACTCTCTTAGTTAATAATAATAATAATAATAATAATAATAATAATATGGACTGAAACTTACTGCCATGAGTTCAGAGACGGCACTTCACAGTAAGATGTCCTGGATGACACCATCTGTTGTTGACAAGCACTGCTACTCCACCTCTTTTACTTTTCCTGCTCATCTTCAGATCTGTCTGCTCGTATAATCAGGAATCCTGGCAGAGAGACGTAGGAGTTGGGGATATGATCCTGCAACCACGTCTCAGTGAAACACATAACACTGCATTCCCGATTCTCTGGCTGAGTCCTTGTAAGGGCTTGGAGTTCATCCATCTTGTTAGCCAGTGATCTCACATTGCCCATTATGATCGATGGAAGAGATGGTTTGAACTTCCTCCTTCTGTCTCCTTTTTGCTCCTGCTCTGTATCCACGCCTCCTCCTTCTCAACTCATCAGGGATTTGTGGCTTCAGTTGAGGTATTATTTCAGCTTTCGCGATGTTAATCAGCTGCTCCCGGCTATAAACCACCTTGTTGCCATGGTTACGCATCATAAGTTATCAAAAAGTGACAAATTAACAGCAAAAATCCTTCTAGCTTCAAAGCACCAAAAACTAGAAAATATACAGGTCCAAAAAAATGCAATCTTCCTCAAGAAAATAAGAGGAACCAACGTCCGATAAAAAAAAACTCAATATTTGACCGACAGAGCCACTAACATGCAGCCACCCAGAGGAGCGCAAGTCTAGAATTTTTTTCAGGGCCATTTCAGGAACCAATGCTGTACCATTCTGGGGGTATGTACCGGTACTCGAAAATGGCTCAGTAGAGTCGCTGGGCGGGAGCTGTGGTTAAGTCACACTGATTGGTTGTATTACAGAGGGAGATGAACAGACGTCACAAACAACCGGTGTTGTAAAATAAGAGTTGCTGGCGAAACAGTTTATAACAACATAGCAAACAGAAACATGGCAACCATCCCTGCTTCTTCCATTGTTGATTACTTGTTATTTTCTGGAGCTGTGGGCGATTATCAGCGATGCCACTCACTGCCGAAATGGTTGTGATATGTGAACGTCTTAGCTAATTCTTTAAAGAGCCAATTTTATATGGAGACATGACGGCTGAGAGGACCGGGCCAGCAGATTTACCCCGATACATGAAAGTCCTGTAAAATTACCCTGAAGTTCCGATAGTGGAAAACATGCCTCTTGTCTGTTCTTGAACCAGATATTTAAAGACTCACAAGTTCTCTTTTTGCTTCTTCTATCTTCACTTGTGCAAGAGATGGGCTCTGTGATGGTATGGAGTGAAAAAAAAAACATAAGACCAAATTCACAAACATAATGGTTAAATAAATTAGACTGAACTGATTATTTTCAAATTACGAAACATGATAGTCGCTTTGGTTGGAGGTAATGAAGCCTTAAAACCTTGTGACTAAACTACAAAACAAACTCACAGGGCTCAGGTCCATGTACGGCTCCAGCTTCTTTTTCAGGGGGATTATTTCATCTTTCAGCGCGCAGACTTCCTGCAGAGAGAAAAATAAGATGACATGTTTCAAACCCGGAAAGCAGACACAGTAAAGCTTTTAACCCCATGGCGACGACAGTGGTGCAAATGCTGAAATACCTCAGAAAGCTGTACAATGGCCTGGTGGGTGACAGACTTATCCATGTTCCTGGATACAAGCTGAGCCTGCAGGATTGGCAGAGTAGAATAAAGTGACTTACAGAAGAGCGGGTGCCTCCTGTCAAATTAAATAATATCCCTATGAAAGCTTTAAACAAGGGGCAGACAACATTACAACCAAGTAAACATACTGTTCTGAATTAAGACTATATGGTCATTTCAAATGGGGACAAAATATGGTTTTTAATTAAGCTTCTTTCTCAAGCTGAATGGAAGTTTCTCATCTCAACATGGATGTTGGCATATCTAAAAACATTTCCGAACATCAAGTTCAGTCACATCTAGGGCTGGGCGATATGGCCTGAAAATAAAATCTCCGATTTTTTCACACCAAATCAGATTTTAATAGATTTTTTTCTTTCTCCCTTTACTTTCTTAAACAGAAATAACAAATGACAGAATCTATTTTTTAAACTCTTATTTTAATATCTCCTTTGGGAGTCTACTTCAATTCAAAGTTGTGTGAAAAATCTCGATTTTCCCAAAAATAAATCTTCTTAAATTAAACACAAGGAGTTCCCAAACCGTAAAGTACACCACCACAAAACGTGTGTTTTAGTGTGCTTGTGTGTTAAAATAACTTAGAAAGGCCTCAACACAGAGAAAATAAGATCAAGTCAAGAGAGTCTGAACACCAAACAGCTTACAGGGAGCACAACAGTGACAACAGGAAATGACGCAATACGGCTTACCCCCGTCGAATCAGCTACAACTACCAATGACTGACGCAATCTGCTGGGATTCCTTAAATAGGAAACTTTTTAACTGATTGGAATGTTTGTATAAATGTATTGAAATTACTTCTTGTTAAGTGCCTTGAGATGACATCTGTTGTGAATTGGCGCTATATAAATAAACTGAATTGAATTGAAAAAATTGAATTAAATGGCAAATTCAAATTAAATCGATAAAATCGCCCAGCCCTAGTCACATCTGTGAATTATGCATTTCGCTGATGATGGACCTCTTTATTTATTTTTTTTTATGCTGCATTTCAGTGGATCACTGGCCTAGAAATGATCCCACTTGGGTATGAATTCAGGAACAGTCAGTAGGAACCCTTGGTGGTAAACGCATCGTTTTGTACCTCAGAATCTATACAGTGGTCCTAATCTATTTTTTAATAAGTATCACACTGCAACATACCTCTGACCTCTCCAGTCTGTTGCTGAGCTCTCGAGCTTTGGCCGTCACAAAGTTCATGTTGAGTAGCCTCTCCTCTGCTTTCTGACTTTCCACTGCTTGAGATTTGGCAGTTTTGTCGCTATCCCTGACAATGAAGACCACAGGTGTGAGCCCAGTCTTCTAATCAAAATTAAATGACAAACATGATTTAACAACATTCAACATCTTGCTCCATGCTGTATTCTCACTCTTGTAGGTTTCCCCGAAGCACCAGGGTCGCACCGAGCCTTTTTCGGAGTGCCCTGAGTTCTCTCTCGAGTCTTCTGTTTGACTTTTCGGCTTCAAGGAGCTCGCTGGTGAGGTTGTTGACCGCTGGCATGAAGCTACAAACAAACAAAAAAATTAAGCAACCATGCTTTCCAATCAACAAAATTCAAGACCACAGTAAATTACTTGGAGTGTACCTGCTCAGTGATGTGTCTCTCACCCCCAGCACCATAGCATTGTCCACTAAAGCAGACACGTAGTCTGCGGCCGGCTTTGACAAGCTTGCCCCGGACAGGCCGACACCTTGCAGAAGAACATCCTGAAGATGAGCAGCTAGGTGGAAGAAAACAAGACAGCTGGGATTAATTGGCCATTTTTTGTTTTTATTTCTTAGTGTTCTAACACGTTTCATTTCAAAACTCTATACTTTTCTAAACTGAGATTTTGAGTTTTTGCTGCAGTTTATTAACATTCTTGTGATTTGAATACCAAATTTTCCTCTTCAACTGCCTAAATAGTAGTCCTAAATCGTAGATTGGATTTGACAAAAACACCAAGAGTAATGCACCACTCGATGTGAACGAGGCATACTTAAAAAAATCAAAATAAGAACACATATGCAAGTCCTAAACCATGCATGTCCTTTGGTTCCTACATGTTTCTGTAATCATGCATATTCAGAAATGCCATACTGCAAAAATGTGTATACACTTAAGTTTATTGTATTTAGTTAGTGCCTCACCGTCAGCCTGATACTCTGATGCTTTCTGCTCGTAGTCTTCTATAAGCAGAGCTGTATCACTGCAGCGGGCTTCACTGGACTGAGCCAGCTGGTACAGTATGTCCACAGTCCTGGTGTTCACTTCGAACTGTGGCACCGTCTGATCCCCAAACACTGTCCCCAACCAGCTGTTTACCTGTGGAGGAGACATTAAAACAATACAATATCAACAATGCGACCGGTACGTTAACGTGTGTTTACAAGAGTAGGAGTTACCTTCTTAATCTTTTCACACATGACCACAGGGAAATCGCGTAAAGTCTTAAAAACTACAAAAATGTTATAACAACTCACGGTATAAAAACTAGGCTTTTTCGCGCCCCTCAAATTGACTTCCTAGTTTTTATCCAATGAGGAGACAGAGGAACTTTTTTGATAAGCTTCACATACAAATATTTTTTAAACAGAAAACATTAATAAAAAAAATATATATATATATAAATGCGACGTAGATATGAACAATTAGTAGCTTGTTTTTAAAAAGTAGCCATGCCAGAAAAAGTTTATCCGGTTCACGTCTGCTCTGAAGTCACAAAGATTGTTATGAAGTCAAGATAGTTCACGCTGAGTCGATGAAGCAAACGTGTGTAAATGATTTGGAAAAAGAAACGAGCCAGTAAATGCCGTTCTAAAGAGGTTTTTTATTTGCCGTCATTTTGGCTGTTTTAATTGTTTTATATATATATATATTTGCGTCTGTCTTGTTTTTCAAAGTATTAATTTCTGTATTTTTTTTTTTTCAAATTGTCCCCTTATAAAACTTTATTTTGCATTTATTTTTTTATGAGATTCTGGTGATTTTTGAGCGCCAAATATTTTTTTGTTAGATATTTGTCATTTTTATTTTTTATTTTGCATGCCTGAATTATTCTTATTCTTATGTATTATATATATTATAATTATACTATATAATAATAATAGAAATAATAATAATAATAATAATAATAATAATAATAATATTAAATATTATTATTATTATTATTATTATTATTATTGTTATTGTTATTGTTATTGTTATTGTTATTGTTATTGTTATTGTTATTATTATTCTTACTAGCCCCTTCCAGCCTGTACAATATGAGATTGTGTAGGGACACATCTGGAAATAAAGAGGTAGAAGCTGGATATACCCCTATAAATGTTCTCATTAAACATTTTTAATGCCACAGTAACCATCGTGATTTTTTTTTTTATTGTTCCCATACACTAGCCCACATTTTGCATTGACCGCCACTGTTATTCAGAATAAACCGCAGAATGACATAAAAATCAGTTTTATATGTTTTACCGTCTCAACAGCTACTTTATAATGGTTTTGTTTGATTCATCCCAATGTTTTGTGATTAGAATGATTTTAATTCTACTCAGTGAACATTAATAAAAATTGCATTTCTCCTTGTGAAATATGCTTACTTACACTGTCAAATAAACCGCAAGTATGTCTAGTTTTAGTCCTAGCCTTATAGAATAATGATTCCTGACAGTATAAAGTAGGTCTAGTATAAAGTAGCCTATATAGTATAGTATTTTTATTGTTATTTGATGTATTATGATGGTTTAACATAGTAAAACAGTTTGAGTTGTCATCAGCAAACTTTATATTTGAAGATCAGTATACATAAATTATAGTGTTTTGGACATATATTAACATCAACCATATAGTAAACTGTATCAAAATATATTTTTTATTTTTTGGATTTTTTTCTTTTTTTTATGTTTTAATTTTATTCTGCTTGGCAATGAGAGAGCACCATTTGACTCTTTTCTCACCCCTGTTTTTCAATTTTTTGTTTTTGTTTGTATTTTTATTTGTTTTGCCTGTTTAATTAATCCATATAATATGGTGGAATATTTGCAACGAATTCACTTTTTTTATTTTATTTTTTTAAGAAAATCAACCTCAGGCAGAAAGACGAAAGCGGAAGTACGCTTTAGTGATCATCTTGAGTGCTTCCGGATTTTTGAACCAACCGCCTAAGTTCAAAACATATTTCTGTCGTACGAGGCTTGCAGAAATGGCAACGAAAGAAAAGTCATCAGGACCTCGTGAAAGAAGTAAAAACAAGACATTTGAACTATCCAGCATCGACTCAAGCGCGGTGGAAGAAAAACTCTTCGGCCGAGCTGATAAAGGAGGAGAGGACGAGGATGACGAACCTGTGGTCTTCATCTGCGGGAAGTGCAGGCTGCCTGTCGGGGATTCCATGTCCTGGGATGGAAGTGAAGACGAACAGAACCAAATAAGACTGAAGCGTGAGTCTAGAGTTTAGTAGTGAAATCTGCTGTAGGTTATATCCGCTGCCTCAATTGTTATAAAACCATGTTTGTTTGGAGCCTGGTGTTTGTGGATCATGCATATGTCCTTCTGTTCTTTTGTGCATCATCCGTCCATCTTGTCTATCCATTAGTCTAGTTTTTTGTGCATCAACCAATTATCCATCCGCCCATCCATTGGTGCATCACCAATCCATTCATATATTCATCCATCCATTTTCTTCTTTCTTAAAGTTTTTGCAGGTTCCAGGGTTAATGCCTGGCTGTTGTAGACATTTCTGCCATAAAGTCATAGTGAACTTGTATTTCTATTTTAGAAGTGGACTAAAATAGACTTAAAACCCTGAGCTGAACTCTGCAAATGTACAAAATTACTTTATTCTCAAATTAAAACTGAAAAACTGGTGTCTGATTGAAAAACCGCAACAGCAAAGGCACTGAAAAGGAATGATGTGCTGTTCTAGTGGTTTGCTATTTAGTGACTAAAGTGATGCATCATGCTGCTGACATGTTTATTACTGCTGTTACAGGGGTCACCAACAACGTCATCATCGGAAAGGACACTCGCTGCTTTGAACTGAGCAAACGATCAGTTTGGTAAGAAGGCTCAAACTCTGTACTTTAGCCATGTTAATCTCCAATATCTACGTTTCTGGCTTAAAACCCAATTTAGGTAAAAAAAAAAATCAAATTATTATTGTAAACAAAGTAATCTGATCTCACTTTTTTTTTAAATTCGCTCAAACCTAAGAAGGTGTAATACTTAAAGCTGTTTGTAGAATATGTCATGATCTACTTTTACAAGCTTTTGTGATATTACAGTTGAGCCATGACTGGATGAAAAAAAAAAAAATTAGCATTTTACTGTTATTTATTTCATGAACTGTAATCTCTTTTTGCATTTCTGTATTATTTCATTTATTTGAATTATCTTTTTTTTATCAGCCTGGTTGTGGATCTGATCTGTCGCAGCTGTCACTCGGTGCTTGGCATGGTCTACACATCTACCCCCAGGAACCTGGACCATAAGAGGTTCACTTTCTGTCTCAGTGTAGCCAGCATCGACAGGTGCTTTCATTTGTAGTTCACCTTTACAGTGTGAAATATAGTGATGTTCTACCCAAAGAGCCTTAAACAAGCTGATCCGTTCAGTCTGAACAAAACAAAACACGACCTTATGGTGGAAGATCTAAACTTGATCAGTTATTTTTTGGTACTGGATAAAGTTATGTTAAATTATAATCAGTCCCATAACCTCAATTTATCTGAGGGGTGATTTATCTTGCTCTTCATTTAGCAATCTAAGTAAAAATAAATGACGCAAGAAGTTTTTTGTGTGTATTTCTCAGGATTAGAATTGACTAAGGATCAATGCTAAAATTAACACTTGAATTATTGATTATAAGAAAGTGGGAACTAATAACCCCTGTTATCAAAAGTTACATTTATTAATAAGCACACTGAGATTTACTTATTAACATACACAAACAAATCTAACAGCAAATCTGAAAAACACAAATTCTACACAACTACCATCGGCTCAAAAGGATATTTTTACGACACAAGAATGGAATATTCTATATGTTATTATAATAAAACAAATCTAATTTTCTCAACTATTTCTTGGTCTCTCATGAGTCTAAGAAAAGAAGGCTTACTGATTAGTTCTGAGATCTACTAATTTGACATCAATCTAGTTGGAGATTCAAAACCCGCTTTGATCAGCTTTCAGTGTCGCCACTCAAGAAAAACATTCAGCATAAATTGCTGTGATTTCGACCAGAAGGCACATCTGAATTTTGCACATCTTTACCCGGAAAAAGACAAACCTGCTTGAACAGGTCAAGTGTTAGATGCAAAACTCCCCAACCATATGACTATTGACGTGGGCAAGTTTAGGCAAGTAACAGTTTTAAAGATCACACATGCTTTATATAAATACCATATGCTCCTGTTTTTTTGTTTTTTTTTTAAGATCGACTATAAGGACTGGGCCTCTAAGTCATTTATATTTCAAGCTGACAGAGGGTTGTGGATCACTGTTTAAACATCACAACATTAAACAAAAAATTTTTTTCTGTGAATTCATGTTTTCTAACTAAAGTTTAGATATTTTTTTTTGTGGGAAATTATGCTACTGCATTTTCTTTTCAGGCTTTTGCCCGTCTTTACCACCACAGTTTCCCTTAATTGTTGAGCCAGTGATTACATTGATTGTAAGATGATGCCAAATTTTGCCTGAGGACACAAAGACTCCAACCATTTAATTGAGCGTTTTCAGTTTTGACTGATGAAATTACTTTACATTTTCACCAGATTTTAATTATGTTAAACCATATTCTTGCTAGTTTACGGCAATACATTTTTTGTCTGACATTTTTTTCTTAAGATGGTGTTTTAACCTGCCGTCCTGTTTCCAGTGACCTTTAATGTGTGTTAATAATCACTTCTAATATGTTAATAGTGGTTGTCCAGCATTTACTAGCCTAAAAATCATTACATTTGCACTCTGTTAATTATTTATACACTATTTAAACATTTTTGTGAAATAATTACAATTTCATTGTAATTGATGATTTGTCATTTTGAAATTTATTGAAGCCATGTGAGCCTCTGTTTATTTTAAATATAATGCATCAAGATAACTCAACATCTTCTATCTTTTTCAGCTATGTGCTCGGCTCTGGAGGCCAGATGTTGGCAGCAGAGGGCCACAAAGAGCAGCCTGTAACACTGGAGTACAGGCACAGTGTTGAACAACAGCTGACAGAGGTAAATGATTGCTTCTGCTTCTCTTTGTCTGCCTTTCATGCATGTGGTCTTATCAGGATGTAAAAATTGTGAAATTAGCAGGGTGGTCTTCCCTTAAAGATTGTTGTCAAATTTAGCATTTATACTTCTGAATTGGACATTGATATTTCGTTTTCAAAATTATGATTATGCTGTCTGATTAATGAAAAAAAAATATCAGTATTATGGAGAGAAAAAAGATCTGACCAGCAGGTTAAAGCAGTTCAAGCAGGAGTCGTCATTCGTGGAGTCGTACTGTCCTCCTGATGGAGCTTTCTAAATACACAGGTTGTACTACAGCATAAGGATGACATCAGCTTTGTTCCGGTTAACCCATTCTCCCATGGCGGGCAGACTCTGATATCAGACATTACCTCATCAGTCGACCCCTGTCACCCTCCAAAAAATGATGTTTTTTTGCTTAAACAACAACAATGTTCTGAGTCTTTCCTTCAATGTAATATTCAAAATTAGTGCTGTTTTAAAGTTGTCTGTTTATTTTAGCTCTAATTATGTATGTTTTGTTGTCATGCTTGCATTTTATTTTCTCCCACACTTGTTTTGATTGTGTGCTGGTTTTCGGAATTCATCTAACTCATCCTTTGTTTATAAAAATTTCCTCCCCCCCCCAAAAAAAGAAAAAAACCCAGCAGAAACATAAATTGTCCAGTAGGTGGCAACAGTGTGCAGGAGTACCTGCTAGCCCTCCCACACTCTAGCAGGGGCACAATAGCTGGGGAGGCTGTTGAGGAATCTTTGTTGGAGGGAAAACATGTTTTCACCATGAAGTGTCTTTGTTGCTTTGGCTTGATGATGGTCTGGCACTTTGTTGTTCCTATATCACCCCTTTGAAAGTAAGCGACTTGACAGTCAGCTTATTGCATGGTGAGATTTTATCTTTTATAAACATGATTTGAGAACAGGTCATACTGCTCTGAAGGCAGGAAGGCAAGTGCATTTGTTGGATCAACAGATAATTTAATGTGCCCTCTGCACACGGAGACTTTAATTAAACACCTTGCCAGCTTTCTGTCTTTCACTTGAGCGATTTTGATCTTTAATTAGGTTTTCTTTTTCGCCTAAACAAGAACATTGAAAAGTTAATGTCACACAATTAAACCTGTGCCATTCAAACAAAGAGGTTCAGTAAGGACGCAGCAATGAAATACAAAGGGTAAAAATATAGGTTAAAACTAAAACTGAGCCTATTGTTGACATGCTTACCAGTATAAGCCCGTCATTCTGACAGTGGTTGCATTTTTTTTAAGGGTTTGCAATTTGTTATTTATCATTAACTTCTGATTTGTTCAAATAGATCCTGAATCAGGCTGGATTTATAATCGAGGATTTCTAAGATTATTTGTAAAGCCTGTACAGTATAAGGAAAAATAAAAGCTTCAAGAGGTTTTGTACTTTTTAGTAGTAAGATTTCTACTCAAGGTGGAATATCATGAAACACAACTATGACTAAAACAAGAAAATGATCTAAGTTTAATGATTAATTTTGCTTTAGCAATATTATTTGGAATACATACCTTTTAAAAAAAGTATGTTTTTTATTTTACCTTCTTTAAATGTCCTAAATGGTCAGTCAGTCCTTCTCTTGAGGAAGGCCCTTGTTAGCATTTTATCGGCTACACAAGTCTTTAAAAAAATTAACTTTTTTCTTATAGTTCCAATTCAAAGCAAATGTCTTCTCAAGGTGTTTTACATGATAAATGGGTCCAATTCATTCCCAGGTATATGAAGTCTAATTTAACATTAAAGTGGGATTATTCTAATTCACGTCAATAAAACCCAATGATATCGTCATACTTACTTCTAATTACAGAGTCTAATTCAGTTGTAAATATGATGAAAAACAGCCACATTCAGTTAGGCACATATTGCCAGTTAGTAAAAAGTTCTCGATTCAAGGCCTGAGTGCATGCAGTCAGTGACTTTGCAACAATTCCTCATGCTGAGCAAACATGTGACAAGAGTAGAGACGAACCACTTCTTTTCAACAGGAAGAGACCTCAAGCAGAATCGGACTCACTATGAGTAGCATCAGAAAAAACACATGAATGAGAGGAGGAAAATCAGAGAAGCACGAGCCATGAATGCTTTCTAACAGGGTAGGAAAAAAAGCAAAGATAGTACACAAGGTTAGTGGCAGCAATAGTTTCATCACTGGCTCTGTCCAGGAAGAAGACGCAGCTAAACACTATAGCACTGTAGTGGCAGGTTCACTTTCTCTGGGAAAAGGAGTTTCCAGAGTGATGTCAGCATAGCCCCCTATCAACGGTTCTCTCTCGGAAAGTGACATAGCTACACACAAACAAAGACCCAGGAATACTTTTAAGTACTCCTTCGCTATAGCTTAAATTACTAAAAATGTTAAACCCTCAAATTATTTTCTAAGTAAAATATCATAAATATGTTTTTGAAGCTTTAAACGACTGTAATTAGCAGCACAGATGGATCTGTTCTGGATCTGATGGCATTTGGTGCCTTTTCTGCTGTAGTTAATGGGCTCCCTCAACCTTTTCTGTCGACGATTGAATGAGCTTTCCGTCTCCTGTTCCCACTGACCTGTTTCTCCACCCTTCTTCTTCTTCTACTCACCCCTGAGCGCCCCCCTCCTCCTCTTCTCTGGCATCTTTTACTAATTACTTCTACTCCTCCCTTCTTTCTCTTCTCTCTTCAACTCCCCACCTGTCCATTCTCCCTCTTCGTTTGTTGCCCCGCTGTGGCTACTTCCATCCTCTCTGTCTTAATTTGTTTCACCACCCTCACCTTTACTGTTTGGCCTGTGGTCGCAAACGTCCTGAAATGTTTCTCTTTCTCTGACCCTGACCTTTCCAGATGAAAATGCTCGTTGTGTCCATGGCACAGAGACTGGAGGAGATCGAAGCCGGCCTTAAGGAGGGATGCGACGAGCCTTGACGACGATGGGCGTTAACTCATCTGTGTTGCTGTTTATACCCAGGTGTTGCAGATTACGGATTTTACTGTCTCAATTTGTGAACCTGTTTTTGCATAAATGCCTCCAGCTCTGGAGTTTCATTCCAAACACATTTTTTTATTTTTTTGTCTCCAGGAGAACATTTTGTCCCAGTTTTACCTTGTGCACATGAACGTACAGCTGCACACACATACTCACACCATCCACTGGGCTTTGTCCTAAAAACCAGCAGTGAAACAAAGACTGCCTGCACTTGTAATCAATCATCTTGCCACCTCGGCGGCTCGCGGCGCCTGCTCCGTGGGTCCGGTGCGGAATAAATGCGCGCCATGAGGAGAATGTTTATTTGTGCAGGATTTTATCAGGCGGGCTGCGCACTCAGCACAACACGGTATTGATCTGGCCACTTGAGACCACACACTCTTCTTCTACTCTTTGTTCTTTTCCTCTGGTGTGTAGCCTTTTTAGGTGGGCAGATTTACTGAGTATGTTCGTTTAATTGCCCAGTTAAAAGCATAAACTGATGACAATTGAATCATTTGTATGACACTTCTTCATTTGTAGAATTGCCTTATTGTTGTTAAGCTTGTTTGGTTATTGCCCAACAGATTTTGTGTAATAAAGTGTTTTGCCAACTTCAAATGAAAAAATAAACCAATTAGATTTCTCGAAATGTCCTTTTTTAACAGTTTCTTCTTGTTTTGCCCTAATGTTTATAGAGGATCAGTGGGCTCATCCTACTTTGTTTCATCACGGATTTAAGGGCTAAATGGAAAGTTTCTTCAGGGGTTGCTGGTGGCGAGGATGATTAATTTATTAATGCTTCGCTGTTTGTTTACTAGCTGACCTCTAATGTGCCTGGCAACACTTTCTCCCGAAGCAGGAAAGCAGCTCCACGCTGCACTGCTTCTCCCTCCCTCATCCACGAGGTTTCATCAGCCTCGCACAACAACAACAACAGCCAGAAATGGCCAACCAGCACGCTGTATCCAAGGGCAGGTTGCGATGGCAACTAAGAGCACGTGCTACGCTGGGTGTCTGTTGCCATCTCGTCATCCCATCCGCTGCCGGAGGAGAAGCCAGCCAGCTCGCTGGCCGGCACGCCTGTCAATTGGGGTTATTGCTCCCCCCCTCCCGTTCTCCATGTTCATGGACAGACACATATGAAGGAGGAGGAGTCCTGAATGAACACTAATCCTTGTGTGATGTTTTTCTCCTGCTTTGACTCCACCCTTGTGTCTTCATCCCCTCCCTCCCGTTCTCTACCCGCCCTCAACTACTGGGGGGAGGGGGAGGAGGGATTTGGGGGGGGGGGGGGGGGGGGTGTAAATCAAAACAACAACAAACAAACCGCGTGGTGGCTGTTTTTGTTGTTTCCAGTGGTGGTGTACAGATGAGCCTCCATGTGCATCCTTTGAGTGAGCTCCTGCCAATCAAAGTCCGTCTGATCGTCCAGATGTGCGTTGGGACACTCCAAAACAAATACAAGTAAATAAAAAAATAACATAATGCATTATTTCCTGGTTTGTTTATTCAGGCAAATACATCTCTACAACTAAAGAGCTGCTTTTCAAAGTTAGTCAGCAACTCAGTGAACGGCTCCCTAAATGGCCTCAGAGCTCATTTGGCGGTTTTATATATAGACGTGGTGTTGCTGGATGCATTGCACAGTTGGGTGCAATTATTGCACCGGCTTCACCTTATTCACCCCCTTACGTCTCGACCAATCACTGCCACTTCAACCAAGATAGAAACACACACATCAGTCAGTGCATTCAAACACACCGCAAGCACACAGGGACAAAGGATGAATAATGCAGAGGTACTGTCTGAGTAAAAGTCGCCTCCCCTCTTTCCCTCCTTTTCACCTTCCCTAAGCAATAAGGAAGCAATGTTGCCATGGAGGCAATGAAGCCTTGGTGTGCTGGCAACCAATTACAACCCTTCCTGTGTGAAACAGCCGACCAATGGCTAACTCAGACTGATGCTGCTGCCACCACAGACGCTGACATCCTATTGGCTCTCAGCTGCTCTTTGATTGAATTTCTGATCTTGTTTTTGAGGGGAAAAATATCTCAAGGAGTGCCACCTGTGTGTAGCCAAGATGAATGATATGCTTGGATTTTCATGCTCTTTTAAATTTATTGCAGGGTGTGGGGGGTCAATGTTTATTTTATCAGCAAAATAAAAAACGTAATGGTCTTTTGTGCTTGGGTGAAGAGTAAATGAGGGGTATCTATTTGGGGTTTGTCAGCAATGTTTATTATCTCAAAAATGCCAATTTTTATCTAACATGTGGTCAGATCAAATTTATCTCTAACAAAGTGCTGTGCCTCAGGTTCTGACTGATTTCTTACCAGCTCCTGGTTTAACTGTTGATTTGCCACAGAGCTGTGTAAACCGTACCCCTTCTGTACCCACTAATAGTCCTGTGCTTGGAATGGAGTTAGTTACACACTGGTTTTACAAGAATATTGGAAACACTTGTCTCTGAAAGTCAAATTTCATACAGTGCTTTTGAAATGTGTCGAATTTGGTTTATGGTTTTATTCTGGATAAATTGAGAAAATTTAATAGATTCCGTGAAAAGAGTAAAATATTAGGGGGCTTTATGGGTGTTTCATCTGGTATTTTCACAGTTTAACACTGATGAAGATTTTCAAGTATATGAGGTTGAAAGGCTTTCCTGCCATCACCCTAATCTTTTACACAGTCAGATCAGGACTTGCTCTGCCACTCCAACACTCTAATATTACTTCCAAAAAACAGGTACGATAAAAAATTACTTTAAACTTAAATTTGTTTGGGGTATGAAACATTTTAGACCTAAATGTACTTACTTTTTTGTTTAAAATATCAGAATTAAAATTTTAAAACATCAGCTTTTATTCACATTTTTAAAATGTAGCATAAAAAGACTGAGAACCCTGAAAAGGATGAGATTCCCAAACCAATCAGTTGTAAAAGTTTAAACCTTTGACTTGATTCATCCTTGTGTTTCCTTAACACGGCTTCTTGTTCAACATGTGTTTGCAGCTAAAGTGATTAAGACAATCTGGTGTCGTTTGTCTCACAGAGTAGTTAACAGCTTAGATTTCCCAAATTAATCAGTGGAATCGGTGTAACTTTATCTTTAACCTTTGAGAAAAGTAACCTACTTTTGTTCTGTGTCTATAGAACACTGAAACCGTAAAGTCTGCTCATCAGCCTTCTTTTTTTTCAGTAATCACCTTCATCAGTCAGTCTGACAGAATAACCTAAATCCCCACTGAGTGCTCAAAGCCTCCTGCTTCATTAGAAAACATCTGCTTGTTTATTTCCTCCCACATCTTTGTGTGCAGTCGTGTCTGCCAGGTTACCTGCCGTGCGCTCACCTAAACCTGCATGCAGGAAAGCAGCACAGGTCCCTCGATAAATACCTGCTCTGGTCATATTTTCTGTGCTTGTGAGCATCCCCTGGTGCCGTTGCCGTGCAGCAGGTTAATCTAATGTTTTTCTCAGACACAAAGGCTCGTCCCATTGCCAGTGACACCCCGGTGTGTGCGTGGATATGTGACGAGGGAGGGGGCAGAAAACAGGATTAGTGTCATCAGGATCTAAGCCTGAACAGATTGAGAGAAATAAAGTCCTGCTGGACAGTAAGTGGTCAGTTTGCACTCGCATAAAAAGGGAACATGAGTGTTCACAGCACCCCATTACACGGCTGTGTTATAGAGCTTTGTGAGTGGCACTGTCATTCTCTTTCTGTCCTTATCTGGCAGAAGCCGCTTCACATTACTGTGCTCAAAGTGCAAAGGTAAAATGAAATTCTTTTTTTTTTCTAATGGGAAATTCTTAGAATATTTTGTATACATTCAGTCTTTTTCATACTTTGTAAAAGTCAAAATCTCATTACAAGGACCACCAACCTATTGCTCATTCTCATTGGCTTGATGCTGGATTGCTCTTGCAACATGACCTGTTTTTGGCAGATTATTTCTAAAATAATCTTTGTGTAAAGAAAAATGAATTTGTCTTTATCTCGTCAGTGTGGATTAATGCTTTCTGGGGTTGTAGTTAGATTAACGACTCACTGTTGAAGACAATGTCTTTCATCTTTTCTTTATATCAAAGTTTTTACTCGAGAAAATTTGAAAGCATTCTGAAAAATGTGCTTTTTAATCTTCTAAAGTATGAGACTATATTATTCACCTAACAACCTTTCATGCCAGTTTTGGTCAAATAAAAGTTGGTAAATGATCTTGTTTTAAGATCAAGAGAACAGTTTTTACAAGAAAAATGGTCTTCGACTTAATTTCATTGTCACTGAAAATTTTATTTCTACTAAATCCAGCAAAGCCCTCAGTCTTGAAGGCCCTCGGGGGGAAAAACACTTTATACACTTGCTCACCAGTTGAAAGGAGTTTTAATTAGGTTATTTTAACGACTTCTCCAGACATAATTTCCTAAATGATGGAAATCATCAAACATATTCCCTGTTACAGCTGGAAGAAAGCAGCTGTAAGGAAACAGTTGTATCAACCTCTTTAGACCATTTCTAATTTGCATATAAACACCAGAGGGAAGTGGAACTGCAAACCTGTTTAACACCATAGCTAAGAATCAAAAAGTCTTCATTCAATATGCTAGAGAACTGTTTGCATCTGTATTTCATTCTATTAAAAATATATATTGTGTGTTATAGACATAAAATTAAACCAAGAAGGGACTTTCTTGTAAAGTGCCTTGAGATGACATCTGTTGTGAATCGGCACCATATAAATGAGCTGGATTGAATTGAATTAAACTTAAATGTGAAAAGAGGTAAGGTTTACCATAAGGTATTTTCTCTCTGATCATCCTGAAAAGGTTTATCTTGGCAGAATTGAGTTTAAAGGTTGACATATTATACAAATTTCACTTTTTTCAACTTTTTGTGTTTTTGGTTCTCTGCTGCCTATATTATACACTCCGAACAAGAATAAAAACCATCCATCCATGTTCTTGCTGTCAGAAATCATGTCCTTCAAGCCGTTTGGAAAAGTGCCTTAATGGGATGTCACAATAAGCGAAATTTGCATACAACCGTCCCTCACCCTTCTCATTTGTGGTTATATACAGTCTATGTTTGTGGCTAACCCGCAGACCAGAAACAAGATGGATGGGCATGGTCTGCAACCAGTAATTTGTATAGAAGTAATAGCGTGCGAATAATTTCATAACATGTTTTTTACAGACCATTGACCTACTATAACTTGTTTAAAAAGAGACATAATATGTCCTCTTTAATATTGGTTGAATACAGGAGCACCACAGGGTACAGTCTTTTTGTATCACCACTGCTCTTCTCTATATAAATGGGGGATGATCACTTTAAATGATCGAACTATACGGATGACAAATCTTTTTTTAATCATTACAAAAAGAGACTTTAAAAATACAGCACTCACATTATGTCCTACAGGAGTTTTGCTCAACATGCTTTTTAGAAATTAATGTCATAAACAATGTATGCAGCCTGTACAAATCAACTGAGACATGGTTAAAGTAGGAAATCATTTTAGACTTCTTAGTACATTAACTGACAGCAAACTTACTTTTCTATTAACACTTGTACTTTCTACTCAAATTTAGCAATTTTACCATTCTTGAAATTGTTCAATATAAACAAAATAATCTCCTAGAGTAGATGAAAAAAAAATAAAATAAAAAATAAAGTAGATGAACTACAACATCTTTATCAAAACATTAGAATGACCGCATGTAATGTACAGTAGACATGGTGTTGTTGAGGATGATTATCTCCACAATCTTGAGTGGGTTAAACTCCAGGTAGCTTTGTCTGCACCTGTGGACCAGCTGATCCACCTCCTGGATCAGAGCAATGACTGTGGTGTCCTCTGTAAACTTTAGGAGTTTCATGCTGACCAGCAAACTGCTGGGGGCCCAGCACAGGGCCTGTGACGTTCTTCAGATGCTTCAACTCCTGACGGTCAAATGATTTTATGACCACAGATGTCAGGGCGGCAAGCCAGTAGTCATTTAATCCTGTGATGGGGCTTTTCTTGGGGCCCCCGATGATGGTGAGGCATTTGAAGCAGAAAACCTGTTCCAGAGACTTGTTGTATACCTGAGTGAAGATGGGGGCAAGTTGGTCAGCACAGGCTCTCCTGTAGAAAGAAGAAATACAATCAGGTTCTGGAGCTTTCCTGGTTGTCGTCTGTTGTTGAAAAAGCCTATTCACATCTTAAGGCCATACAACACCAGTATAGACAATTAAATCTTGTTCTGGAGATCTGAGAAATAAATAGATACTTGATAACTTTTAGGGTTTCATTCATTTTAGCTTTTACAGAAGAAGAGCTCCAGTTCCATTCCTACTCTCAGTGAACTAGTTGTATGTGCTGTGCAATTCAGTTTTTATTGTTTCCTTTTTTTATTGTGCTTTGCTTAGTCCATTAGTTATGAGTTGACTGTGATTAATATTAGACATATTTACCCATAAAATCTTTAGGAAATTCTTAAATACATTTATTGTAATAAAAAAAGATATTGTACCCCTCCTCCCACCTAATGACTGTTAGAGATAGGCACTTGCTCCCACATGAACAGGCGGTTATAGAAAATGGATGTATGGATGGATAAAACAAAAATGTAAAAAAAATCTCCTGATTTTCATTCTGAGTGCAGTTTAAAACTACCTGGAAAGGTCAATGATTCATCTTCAGATTACATTTTTAGTCATAAGACTGATTGCCCATGAGATTGATTTCTGGATAATAAAGTAGACTGAGCTTACTGATAATTGGTACAACACCTACATAGTAAGTTTGAGCTCACTTTCAGATTTATCTTCATGCTCTTAGGGGAATAAATTACACTCGGGGCCATTCTTAAAACTAGAAAAAAATTTAAGCTATGTGATCTGACTTTATCTTTTTAATTACTTGGAAAGTATGACTGACTGTTGGTTGATAATGTTTTTAATGATTTGTTTACAGTAAATTTTTCTAGGTATGAAAAATTAAAACCACATATTTATATTTACCTCATAAAAAGACAACCTTTCTTTTCCTAACTGACTGACATTAAAATAACATTAAATAGCATTAAATATTTCCTCTTTTTGTCAGTTAGGACAACCAAAATACCTTCTCTTTGCTAAATGCCAGAGTAATGAGTGGGAGAGTCTTTTATTACTTTCCTCTTATTCAGAAGTCTATAAACGGTAAGATTATCATGCCTCTAAACAATTAAGATGTTGTCATAACCACTGTTTACGGCACACCTGTTGGTGTAATTTAAGGCACAACTTTAAACGCTCTGCTGTTTTATGCTACTTGATTGTATAATCTAAAAAATTCAGGCAAGATATCAGATAATTGTGGATCTCCACAAGTCGGGTTCATCCTAGGGTACAATGTCCTGCAGTCTGAAGGTGCCAGTCTTCAAACAGTTAATGCAAGTATACACAGCATAGGGATGACCTGTCATCATATTGTTCAGGGAAGTTCAGGATTGTGTGAATCAACTCCAGAGGAAAACCAAAGGATCCTATGAAGATGCTGGCTGAAACTGGCAAGAGACTGTTATTGTCTACAGTGAAACAAGTCCTGTACCTACGTGAACTGAAAGGTCACTCAGAGAGGAAGAGGCTGTTATTTCAAAAGCAACATAAAAACGCTGATTAATGTTTGCGAATGCAACCAGGGACAAAGACCTTAATTTCTAGAGGTGTGTACTGTGGTCTGATAAAACAATAGGGAAAATGTTTGGCCATAGTGGCCATCATTCCAGTTGACAAAGGGGTGGGTAAAGGAAGAAGGTACACCATCATGATAGTAAAGTATGGGGATGTGATGGGGATGGTCATCATAAAATAGATGGCATTTTGAGAAAACAACAAATGATGTTGAAACAACACAAAAAAGGAGCATACCGCCAAATTTTTTACAAAACAGCAACATACAAGGCAATCATTTGAAATACTAAAGAAAGTATACTTCTGAATGTAAAGGAAGTAAAAAAAATCTATTTTTGTATTATTATTCTTTTGTTTAGTCAAATGAAATCTCTTGGTGATCCTAAGTGACCTAAAGTAGGAAAAGCTAGGTCTGATTAAAAGCTAGACTTTTAGGGGAAAAGGGTGATATGTTTTTAATATGATGTAAGTACAGTGTGTGAATGTGTGCGTGAATGGGTGAATGACTGAATGTAGTGTGAAGCGCTTTGGGGTCTTCAAGGACTAAATAAAGCGCTATACAAGTAAAGGCCATTTACCATTTACAGTAAATACCTGGTTTTAACTGCAAATATTGGATTATTGTTTTATTTGAAAGCCAACGCTGATTTCCGTGTTGTCGGATACTAAAGCTTTTTTAATCGTAAAGCTTTCATTTTAATTTAACAATCCACAAAGGTAAAAAATAGTAATCTAGATATGTTCTTTTTAAGTGGATGATTCCACACAGGTGTGACAATTGCAGCACTGAACTTCAGGTTCCTTGTCCATGTCCTGTGTTATCCTTTGTTAAGATGGCGTATTCATGCACAGGCTGTTTGTGACACCAGACCTCTGGGAGATTTTGACCAACAGTCCCTGTCTCTGATAAACAAAAGGACTCTGGCTTTAATGCATTTTAGGGCCACTCTTGCCCCTCCGCTTTTATCAGCTTAAGTACACACAGATTTAATCAGACATCCCTGTTTGTGTCGTTCTGTGAATGTGTTTGTCTCAGAGTGCCAGAGATCCGCCCCCCATCCTCCTCTTTGTCTCGACATGGCAGTGTCACCCAGAGATGTTTATTATTAGGACGGGGGAGGGAGGGTGGCCACAGCTGAGTAGATTAGTGTCTGTAGAGTGTGTGTGTGTCGGTGAAGATGGTGAGGGGGTCATGGTATGTGAGGGTATCATTTGTATAGGTCTTTCAGCTGTTGCTTCAGTTTTTGTTTTTTTTACTCAATATAGAGTTGTCCCGTGGGAAATGTGTATGACATGTTAGACAAATGGCACAATGTGTTTGTAAAGAAATATGGCTCCTTCCTTAGCAGAGAAGCAAGTCCTCATTAACCCTACCAGAAGAAGTCCCGCTTGGTCTACAATGTATTGCTTTTTTTTTAATGAAACAACCAACAACTTTTTTTAAATATTTACAAAATACTGTGTCAGAAAAAAATCACTGCACCCTCCTTTTTGTGAGGCATGGTGGTGATAGGATCAAGCCGTTGGCTTGCTAGCTTTTGACATAAACCTCCAATAAATGATAGTAAAGTCAGTGTCTGTGATGTGACAATGTGAAAAAGTTAAATGTCTTTGAATTCTTTTACATGCACTGTAAGTGTAAACTGTTTAATCTCATTCTCAGAACAGTTGGACTGTTGTGTAAAAATACATTCTTTCTTCTTTTGAATTTAAAGCATATAATTTTCATAATTGCTGGGCAGGCGTATTTTTCTGAAGCACCAGACAGGTGACTGATAAAATTCAAAAGACCAGACAGACACAAAGCATTCAGTATAGATATTTAAAATACTTTATACAGCATAGAAATCTCTTGACACTCAAATCAATCCATTAAAAAAAATCTTACAAAAGATCCCCCACATATCTGTATCAATCTCAGTTTCAAAAAGAAAAAGCAGTTACAAAGACATAATTTCAAATGATAACATAATTCATGCAACTTTTCATCTGGACAAAAAAAAAAAAGAATTTTTTTCAGTATTTAATGGTGAGGCAAAAAAAGACCCTTGTGCCAGTGGAAGCTCTATCTTTTTTTGTAAAAATGCCTTCTCCATAAACATTTTTTTAAGTCCCCCTATTCAGTTAAAAGGATCAGGGGCATTTAAGACGGCTATTTACAAGAACAATGTTCACATCACGCTCAAAGAGCTTTTGGCAAAAACTCATCATTGCAGTTAAACACTTAAAGACTATTGCACAAACTACAGCATTAAGACAAAGGGAGGTGAATTACTTCTTTTGTGGATGTTAGGTGACACTAGTAGCACTTTTTCCCACTTTAAATCCCTCAGTATTTCAGTGAGGTGGTTAAGTTTTATAAGGCTTCTGATGCTCTATTTTATATTACTGACTACAAACTGGCATGTTCAGCGGTGAAATGATCCTAAAGAATGAGTTTTTCTGTTGGTGAGTTAATACTAGGTGTAATTTATCACTGATGGGTAATGAAAGTTGATAAAAAGTGAGCTCATGATTCTACTGTTGGTCCCTATGTAGTTTCATTGTGTTAAGTCTAAAGTCAGCACTTCGACACGTCCCACAAAGACAGGTGTTTAAATCTGACTGTCACTACAGTATGCAGAAATGCACGATTAATGCAGTGAGGTACAAGATAGTCAGCACATTTATTTCCTACAGGTTTTGGTTTTCAGTAATAGTGCAGTGAGCTTTATTTTTCCCAGCCAGCCCGCAGTCAGGCTACAGTGCGAGATGGCTGGAAGTCATTGGCTATATTACAGAGTTTCTACAGAGACAAAAACATTTACAAATGTAAGGACAGGGTTAGGGTTAAGAGTCGGGTCCTGTTAGCTGGTGTGAATCAGTCTGTGGCTTGTTCTCAAACCAGATGGAGCAATATTACAAAACAAAGTACTTCAAACTTGGTCTATATTACAGTTTTGTTTGTGAGTGAGTGTGTATGTGTGAGTGTTCACATTAGTTGTCAAGGCCCGTATTACAAGACGTCCCAAGTTCACTGTGTATCTAGGACACACCGAGGTTTAGTCATTGCTGAAGGATTTGTTTCAAATCTCACCTTTACAATGTCAAGATGAGATTTGCTTAATAACACAACAGTATCATGTTTTATATAAAAACACAATACTCAAGAGGTAAAATGTTAAGTCCTCACCCTTTTTCCATTTTAGTTTCATATTTTAATTAGACATGGGCCGGTTACCTCTTTCAATGTATACCAAGCCTTTAAGTTTTTCATCATATTTTTTCCTACCATTCAAACTTCTTTTAATTAGATGCTAGAGAAAGTGCCAGAGTGACTAAAGTTGTCTGAGCCCCCCCCCATCCTGTTGCTTAACAATGATGGTCAGCTGAGTTAAAGAAAGGCCTCTAAACATGTTCTTGCTTACAAAACCATAAAAAAGTTTTGAAGAATTTGCTGTTACAAAAAACCCACCGTCATATAGAAAATAAAAAAGGTGCGCTACCCATTATTAGTGTAAAGCTGTTTGACAACTGCAGTTGACGAGCAACGGTTGGCCTGTATAATTAACACTTTTTAAATGGAGTACCTTAACTGAAGGTTATTGTACTGTGAGAATTGCTTACCGGCCCATGTCTAATTTTCATAGTAAGTATGTTATGAAAAGTGGCTCAGTTGGAATAAAAGGGCAGTTCACAGTTCAAAAGGCCACTCTGGAAGACCTCTCCAACTTTTACAAACTGTTGAGAGGGGCCCAAATGTTCCTCTATTTTTTGAATCCCTCAGCAGAGGGTCTTCAGTGCACCTGAAGCACACATGAGAGTTTTCATTGGGTAAGGAGGTGGGGACACAACTTCCTCAATGAATTGTTCTGGTCGGAATGTAAAAGGCTGCAGCGGGACCTTCTTCTTCAGTCCTTTCGCCACAAAGGAAAGCTTGCTGCGATGTGTTGGGCTCTCAGGATCGCTGCTTGCACTGTTGGATGGAGGGCTGAATGCTGAGTTGGGGTTAATTAGACTGAAGGCAGACTTAAGGGGCATAAATGCTGAGGCTCCTGGCGGACTTCCAACACTGCTAGAGGGGCTTCCACTTGTGTCGGAGGAGCCGCACCCATCCGATGACATCTTGGGCTGTGGGTTGGAAATCAGGACGGGTGGACTGGGGATAGTGGCCTTTTTCAAGTAAGAGGAGTCAGGCTGGAAGGCAGAGACATGGCGTGGTGGTGACAGAGTGCCATTGGTCAGCTTGTACCAGGGTGTGGAAGGTGTATCCTCAATTTGTTCGGCTTTGGAAAGGGAACCAAAAGAATGCATGCCAATAGGTGATGGCGCTGGTGGAGCAGGAATGTTATGTTCTGGACTTGTGTTGACTGGTGGGAGGGTTGCCAAGCGCCTCCGCTGCTGTGGAGTGTTAGGGAAGAGGGGATGAATCTCAAGGTACTCCATGGATGATGAAGCAACTGTTCCGGGAGGTGCCAGAGGGGACTTACGATGTCCTACCGCTAAGGCTCTTAGTATACCTGAAGAAAGAAAGGGTGTAAATTTAGTTACCATCGCTGAAACTATTATATTTTTTTTTTCTGAAGGAACTGCAGAGACACGTGGACAATAAAAATGGTACACCTGGAGCAAGACATAATTTTAGATTTATGACCTGCGTGTCTAGGTAGTATATGTCTCGTCAATTATCTTACATGTGCCAAGCCAGTGTAAAGAACAACCTGCCTTGGTTTTAACCTCGTCAGCACCAGCCCAGCCTGATTTCCTGGATTGAGAATAGCCTATGGGCTTTTTCAGTGCTTTCTACAGATAAATTAGTTGTAAAAAAGGAGCTTAAACTTTAGGTTTGCCCCAGGTGCTTGTGCATCTTTACTCATCACAAATATGTTCCAAATCTAATTTCAGTAGAGCTTTATGCAACTTTACATACCTCAGTGCTACGCTGTTTCTCATTCATATTATGTCAATCATCAGAAAAGTGATCAGAAAAAATAAATAAAGTGCTTGTGCATTTGCACAACAAATGGCTGTAAGTTTGTCCAAGGTGTTACTTTCAGGTAGATTGATGGATGGACAGATGGGTGGATGGATGGAGGAGGGGAGGGAGGGAGGGTTGTGTGGACGGGTAAATATGGGCTCATGAAACAGGTTCCTGTACATGAAGATGCATGCTCAGTCAACCTACCCTATGTAAAAAATAGAAATGAAAAGATGCAATAAATGTTTTGGTTTTCTTTTTCATGTTTCCTGACAATGAATACACAGTATATACCGATAATTGTTTTGATCTGAAACAGTGCAAATCCTTACCTGTTTTGTGTTTCTTCTCCTTGTTCTGTCCTTTGCTAACAGCCAGGTAGACCGGCGTCTGTTTTGGGGGTATGGTGAGTTTATCGATGTGCTTCCTCCACTGTGTTTGATAGTATTCAGTTTCTTGCTTCTCTAGTTTCTTTTTCTCCTGCAACTGCTTCTCCTATGCACAGAGAGACGGTGCAACAGATTCTCAAAACAGGCCATGCAAGTTTTTCAACTATCTCAAAAATCTCCAAGAAACTACACCGTGCAGAGGTGTTGAGATTGTTTCTTTATGGAACAGGTATGAGCTGTGATATACAGGAAGTACTCACCCTATACTCTTTGGAGAGTCTCTTAATTTTCTTGTTGAGAAGATGGTAAACAGCCAGAGTATGGCAGGCACGGTTGGTGAGGACAGCACTCAACACTTCGCTGTGCTTGTACCCCATCTTCTCCGTCATATGAAGCAAAACCGCTTGGTTTATTTCTTCGATGTGAATTCTTAAAATAAAAAAAGAACAGATTTGTGTTATCCTGTAGCATTCAATTTACTACAGGACTGAGCGTAGTATTCAAGTGAAGTAGGTAAAATTACTACCCTATAGTGAAATGGGAAATTCATTCAAACCCCTTCAATTTTTTTGCATTTTGTTTCAAAGCAGTGAAAAAAAACACTTGTTTTATTTGGATTTTATGCGATTGACCAACAAAGAGTGGCACATCTGTAAATTTCTTGAAAAATTATTCTCAAAGGAGCACTGTTCAATCAGTCTTCTGAAAATGGAAGGACTATGGAACATTTACAAATGCTATGTATGTCCACCTAAACTGACAAACTGAACAAGGAGAATCTTGAGAGTTTAAATGAAGGCAACTGGACTTTTCTTGTTGTCTAGAATAAAATATGATGTCCTGGATGACTGAGAATCTACACTAATGAACAAGGAGAACTTTAATCAGGGAAGCAGTCCAGACACCCACACTAACTCTGGTAGAAGTGCTGAGATCCACAGCTCATGGGAATATCTGTAACTATTAATTGTGCACTCCATATATCTGGCCTTCGTGGGGGAGTGAAATAAATTATCCTCTTCAATATACCACAAGCCATGTGGTTGACTCAACAAACATGAAAGAACGTGTTTTGCTCAGATGAGTATGAAAAGTAACTTTTTGGACTTTTTGCAAATTACTTTGTGTAATTGAAAACTAACGCCTTAAACACAATGTGTCCACTGAAAAATGGCAGTGGCAGCATCATGCTGTGAGGAGGCTTTTATTTAGGAGGACGGGGAACCTCGTCAGGCTTAGAAGATGTGTGGTGCAAAATTCAGGGCAATTCTACTAAAGGACCTGCAAGAGATTGCAGAAGACTGGGACGAAGGCTAACCTTTCAGTAGAACAATGACCCTAAACATACAGCCAGTGCTGAAATGAATGGTTTATAACGAAGGATCCTTCATGTGTGAGAATGACCTAGATCAAAATCCAATTATACATTTTTGGTAAGACTTGAAGATTTGTGTGATACTCTGCTTTCAGTCTGATTGAGCTTGAACTATCTTGCAAAGATGGGCAAAAATGTCAGTCTCTAGATAAGCAGAACAGGTAGATACTTACGGTTCTAATTGCATGGAGAGGTAGTTCTAAAAACTATTCAATCTACAAACCATTCAATATAGTTTTCTCATACATAATATTCATTGATTTCTGTTGGTTTATCTCAACAAATCCTATCAAAAAACACACTAAAGTAGTTGTTATTGGACAGAATGTGAATATGTTTGCAAGACACTGTGTGTGTACATGGGTGTACCTGTTGCGGTAAGGTGCCCCTGTGTTTCTGTTGGCCAGCTGCAACCAGGAATCAGTCATCACTTGATGTATATTTGGGCGCCTGTGAGGGTCTGGCTCAAGAAGCTTCTTCAGCAGACAGATGGCAGCTGAGAGAAGAAAGAAAAATAAATCGTACTGTGCTTTCAGCGGCTGCCTGCCCTAATCTGCAAAGATTCCTGAAAGTGAGACATGTCATTACATGTATAACAATCAGTTTGTCTTGACAGGGACCTCAAAACCAAAGCTTCCAACATTGGTTTTATGCTCTACTTGTGTTCAAATGCTACTTTACGTACTCTCAGTCTCCTCCTTCTGTCATTTAATCTTCACTATGTTGTGCATCTCACATTCAAAACGTCACTGTAATTATTAGGTGTGTTAAGCCATTCCTTCATTTGATTATTGGCAAGCATTTCTGCCGTGACATGAAGAGAATGACAAGCTTTATTGCTTCCAGTGATGTTGTTATGACACTCGTTTCTCCAGTATTATCTATATCCCCACCCACTTCCTTTGAGAAATTCTTTTGAAATACAACCACATAACCTGTTGCTGGACCACGAAATTATTTGGAAATATTTTTCTGTTGGCAAAAGTGGGTCTGTTCAACTCCTATTCACCAATTATATTTGTGAAAGACGGTGAGGTTTTCTTAAGAAGGTAAAGTAAAAGTAAGAAGGTGGCAGTAAAAACTATTTTAAGAGTCCTAATAAACCAAAAGAAAGGTTTATTTGACTGATAGGAGCCCTTATTTATCATGCTTTCAATCTTTAGAAGATATCAGTTACTACAATTAGTGGTTGAACTTTTTCAGTTAGATTAATTACCAGTAGAAAGGGTAGGAGGTAAAGGGTTCATCTCTTTGTCCACCATCTTCTGATGCAGAGCTCGAAGGCTGAACGGCTCCACGGTGAAAGGGAGCGACCCGGTCAGCATTGCATACATGTTGACACCACTGAAAGACGAAAAGTGCATATTTAAATTCTAGGTTGCAGTTAACAATTCGTGTTCTAAAAGTTGAAAGGTAACTTACATGGACCAAACATCCACCTTTGGGCCATACTTCTTTCTAGACAGCAGCTCAGGAGCGGCATAGGCTGGACTACCACACTGGGTGCTGAAGGGGTCTGAGTATCCCAATATGCCAGCGCAGTTACTGAGGCCAAAATCTAATGAGGGGGATAGAGAGAGTGTGTTAAATGTCATTCCTAAGGTTTTGTTGTTTGTATATCTCAGCTTTGCGCAAACAGACAGAGGCAGATTAACACCGCAGCGAAAGCTTATAAGCCTTTTAACAGGAGGTTTAACCGTTCTTAACCCTTTGCCTCGTTAAGGCTCTGATTGCACTCAGGGTGAGAAAATACACTGTGACCATCCAGGCATCAGTAATACATAGTCACATGATTTTTATTTACCAATCAGTGGTTATTTGTATACATTACAGACTGCCTTTTATGAAGAAATTGAAATTTGATAGTACATTACCTATTAGTTTTATGTTGTCCTGCTCATCCAACAGGAGGTTTTCTATCTTCAAATCTCTGTAAAAAAAAAGAAAAAAGAGGGAAAGGGAATGTCACTGCCTGCGCAGTTGGTTTTTTATGTAGGATGACCAAAATCATTGTTATTGTACAATCTACTGGAAAGATCAGCATAATGCAGTCTATTCCATAACTGAGAACCTCTGAATTTAAACATTTTTTAAATGTAATATAATAATAGTAACCACTGTTAAGATTATTGCACGGTGCATAAAAGTCAGTGGTTTTAGTTTAATTAGAGAAGTTCTTAGAAATCCTTGAATGACAAATCTGCAGGTACAATAGATCAGGGTGTTCCTGTGTTGTCATGTGCACAGGATAGACCTAAGCCACATGATGAAAGCAATCTTAAGCACAAAAAAACAAAACAATACAATACAAGAGCGGGTTATTTAAGTGTCCCTAGCCATACCTGTGCACCACGCCGGCTCTGTGCAGGTGCTCGACGGCTAGCACCAACTGCCGGATGTACTTCTGAGTTTCCCTCTCATCTAGGTGCTTCTTCTCATAAATGTGGTTCATGAGGTTTCCACCGGGACACAACTCCATCACAAGGTAGTAGCTGTTCTCCGTCTCCAGGATGTCCAACAGCTGCGCAATGTTTGGGTGCCGAATCATTTCCTGGATGAGGCCTTCCCTCCGCAGGTTCTTTGTGACGTATGAGTCCTTCTTGGCCTTCCGCTTGTCAATTACCTTCACCGCCACCTGGAGAAAAGAAGGGCGGGCAGAGGATAGAGGATGAGGAGAGATTCTTCTTGAAACCTTGGCATCTTAGGGTTGACTGTTAAACCCTGTGCCATATGTTGTGGTTAGCAAACGCGTACTCCTGCATTAGTGTCTCTTAGGGTCAGATTTCAAGGAGGGTAACAGGTGATGAAGCTACTTGATCTTTACTGCAGGGTACATAACTCAACACTGACCTCTCCCAAACAGCTGCTCTTAGGGTGTGGAGTATTGCAAGGGCCTAAAAAAGTGAGCCCTGTGAGTGTGAGAGAGGTAACTGAATCGTGATAAAATAAAGGGGAAGCAAACATTATCCTAAGTGCTGAGAAGATGCCAAAGCCAAATGGGCAGTTAAAGTTACCCACATTTGCTTTCAAGTTAAGTTAAAGGTAATCTCAATTGAGAGGTTATGATGTAAGCAACACCAGGAATAAAAGCTCTTTGTCTGTCGTTTCTCCTCTTAGAATGTTCTGTAGGACTACTGCTTGAGTTATTGGTAAGAAATCCTTGAAGATGTCCTCATAAATGGCAAACGACGTGTCCCCTGTTCAATGACAGACCCCTTGTGAATAATTGCATTCAAAAAAAATATTTTATCCTCTGCTTGTGTGTCTCCTTGTGTCCTGTCTAGACGGAGTTCAAGAACATGGTTACCGTACATTACAAATCATCTCAAGGAGAGTCCACAGACGTGGCGCAGCATGGCAAGTGGAACAAATCACCATATCCATTAGCAACACGGTGCAACAGTGTCCTCTCTTTCCTTCTGCCCTTTGGCTCATTTTTATAACCATCATTCAGCTCATTTTTACGCTCTGATAATTGATTCCCCTTAAAAGGACCTTTTTGCATCTGCTAATTAATCCTGGTTTGCAGAAGAAACTCTCTGTGTATACCATGTGCCATCACTTGATGGTTATAGATGGCCTGTGTTTTTGTGTGTGTGGAGGGAATGTATGTGATGGGGTAGGGTTGGGGCTGTGTATTTACAGTAGTGCATGTGAGAAGGGCAGAGTGGGGTATCGAGGGGGAAGGGAGCATGCTGCCAGGGGGCTTTTGGGGGATTCAGTTGTTTATCAGGCACCCCTCAGACAGAAAGGAGGGGTCTTGCAGGGGGAATGTAGAAGGGAAAGTGGGTTACATATATCAAAAACACGCACATGTGACCTCTCCAATCTCCCCGACTATGATGACCCCATCATTTACCGCTCTTTACTTTCACATATTCATGCCTACATCTACATCCTCTGTCAAGTGATGCTAAAAAAAGGGAATCTGGGAGACCTAATGTATTTCCTTTGCCCCACCATCCCTCTTGTGTGAATAAACTCACTGCCCTGCGCTCCCTCCCTCCTTGCTTCCCTCCCTCACAGCTCCTGTTGGATGCCTTTATTCAAATGAAGAGCTGTGCTTGGTTGGGAGATTACCACTGTTTGCATCATCCTAAACAAAGAGAGCTAGAAGAAAGGGGAAGCAGAGAGGCGCCTTTTCTCTTTAAAGCAACAGAGCGAGTGGTGATGGGCAGACAGAGATCATCTAATTAAATGCATTTTTTCAACAATTTAATGTCCTGTTATTGTATAGTTAAACAAACAGGTTTTACAAGTTGAAACAGGAAAGGAGAGGAGGAGCTAGTTTTTCTAATATGGAAATTTTCTTTCTGGCTGTTCTCCCAAAAAAAAAGATAACAAAATCTGAAGAGATGGAAACAAAGGCAACAACTGGCCAATGGGTGCCCATATCAAAGCCCTGCGCTTGCAGAATCCCAATGAGCTCTGCAGCCCATTTATCAACGAAACAATTTCATATGCAAGTAGTGCCTCTGTTTCCTCATAGGCCAGACAATTTTCTCCTCTGTCCCTATCACAGCCATGAGCGCCTGCAGAAGGTGAGATCACCAGCAGTAGCTGCACAGAAAGCAGCGCAGAAGTTATCATCCAACGTCTCAGGAAAGCAGATGCTTTTCCTGTCCCCCCCACTCCCTCTCTCTCGCACACACAACCACGTTGGGTAAATATTTGTCAGTGGAGCTTGGTGCTATGCATGCACTGCACCTCGACAGCTGGCAGTGCAACATGAGCTCATTAACAAAGGGAGCTCATTGCAAGCAGAGCTGCATGGCAACTTTCTCTGAGGTAAAACTGAATAACTGAGCTGACCAGTGGTGCCACTAGCTTTACCCTTAAAGGGTTTTGGTGTGTCCCCTCTGACCAGACTGTCTTAGGTACAAGACTTATCATTTATTCTTTGACACTTTTAAATACCCATATACCACCTAACAGCATAACAAATCTCTTGTGGCTGCCAATTTGCCCCCAAATGATAAGCAATGCTGCCTATATTCTTACTCCATGAATTATACCCATGAACGAGTATAATATAATAATACTAGAATAATAATAATAATAATAATAATAATAATAATAATAATAATAATAATAATAATAATTATTATTATTATAAATGAACAAAGTTTGACATTTATTCGTGGCTGACAGCATAAAAGATTGCACTGACAAGCCAGGTGAAACTAATGCTCTACTGGAGAAAGACGTTAAGAAACCCCCAGATGCATGCAACGTAAAGTTATTAAGTAACGCGAAGTTTAGAAACCCCACACATTGCAACAATAAATAGATAGAAATGTCATCCAGCAACACGCCGTACCTTTTCTCCCGTCAGAGTGTGGAGACCCTCTCTAACTTTGGCGAATGACCCTTCTCCCAGCTTCCTCCCGATCAAGTAGGTCCCGACGCGCTTGGTGTGGTAAAAGTTCTTGAGGACGTCTGGAGCAGGGCGGCCCAGGGAGGCCGAGAAGGTGCTCTCGTCGTCGGCGCTGTCTGAATTCTCCCCGTCGTGCGTCCTGCTGTCCGCTCCCATGTCGTGGTCCGAAACGGGCATCTTTGTTGCCTTGTCTCGGTAGAAAAACGTAGCACCGTAGACTCTCACCAACCTCAAAAGCAGGTATCCTATTAAACGCTTAACGTCCGGCAAATTAGGAGTGCTGGATCTTGCACCACCTGTTCACCCGAAAGCATCCAACCAGTGCGCTCAGCAGTTTTCGAGACAACGGAATCCGCTTAGATTATTATGACATAAGGAGCATTAAACAAAAGCCAACATCTGTAATGGAAAACTGACGCAACGTGTCTTATTAGCTACGCGAGAGTGTTTTCAAATAGAGGATCAGAGACAGGCTGTTGGGCTGTGAGCGCATCTCCTCTCACACGAGCGTCTCCTGTATAGTCTGTGTGCCATGCAGCGTGTTGTTCAGTTTGAAGTGCCTTTCCCGGTCCTGTAGATGGGCGTTCCCCGCACCTAGTGTGAGGTTGAAAAAAAAAAAAAAAAAAAAAGAAACACCGTGATGGAAGCGCGGGTACTTTTCTGTCCAATCAGCGCAGGGCAGGGTGGAGTGAGTGTGTGAACAAGGGGGAACAACAAGTCTACCGGTACCACCGCCCCGCTCCGCTGTGTGGGCTCATATTGTACATGTGGAGGAACAAAGAATGCACCTGTAGCCCTGATAAGTGACTTGTTACAGAATTACCATTTGAACGCATATGGTTTGCAAACATTATTCAAACATGTATTTGGGGCGCCCCTTATTTATTGTAAGCAGCTATAGCGTCTGCCAGTGCGTCAAGAATCCACGTTTCCACCTTTATTATTATACATTTTAACTGGTTCTAATCAGTCCTAAACTTCAAGTGGATTAAATAATTTTGGCTTTAAGCTACATCACATTAGGCTGTATATGTGTTGACGTTTATTTGATTTCAGCGCTCCATAAAGAGGCAGACAAAGAAAGATTTCACCTTGTTCGCTCATGATGTTCACTGGCCTAATTAACAGTTTTTATCGCCCCAAAGAAGACACGCACAGGGAGGTGCCCCTCGTCTTCTGCTTCGGCCAAATCATTTTATGATTTTTTTTTGTTTTAGATATTTCTCAGATATTTAAGCAATTCCTTCAAAAACATGTTTTTTTTAATTAGGCTTGACAAAGCTTTTCGTTTCCACTTTTTTTCTTCAAAATTGTTATTTTATTAGACTTCTTGGTAGCCTATATGCTTTAATGTGTGGTTATGCTTTAATTTGAATCTTCAATTAGAACGGTTTGAGCTGTACAAAACCACATGCTGTTTTTACATGACTGCTGGACCATGCTTTCTGGATTTCACTGTAGACATAATAAAGACATCAACCATACAAGTAGGACATCTGTTGGAGACTTTTTGCACTACACTAAAATACAGTGCAGACTAGTCTTGTTGAAATTGAATCAATATCCGTTTTGTAATTGTCTTGACACAAGGACCTTAAGCACCTTATCGATTAGACCTGCATTAGCCTTTAAAATAAAGCATTTGATCTTTCCACAGGGTAAAATGTGTGCTACACATTTCTGCACATTGCATTTGTGCTTTATTTAGCTCTTTTTTTTATTTAAGGCAACCGTTAAATGGATAAGGCCTCTTTCAAAAGCAGATGAATTAAAATTTTAGAGAAGAAACAGTAAAATCATGCCTCCACATTTGGGTTAGTATTTGAGAGTTAGGCAATGAAATGTATCAAATAAATCAAAGCCCTTGCTGTAAAAGCCATACATTATCATTCTTTTAGTTTGATTTGAGGCTGCATGGGAGAAAAATACCTGAGTGGATATAAAAATACATATCTATTTTTGAGTCTCATATGTGAGGAGCATCCAAAAACAATGACCTTGTGTTGCAGGAACAGAGATTACAGAATCGTTTGCATTCAGATCTGTGGGGGAACAACTTTTGGAGGCACTTCTCCTGGCATAGCTGGGTTTTAGTTGTTTCCCTTAAGGGGTGGTGGTTCTCTGCCAATACAGCACATTGCTAAACTCATTTGAACTTTTTCACATTTTGCATGTTGTAACTGCAAACCTCGGTGTATAGAATTGGTATAGTGTATGTGATAAATCAAGACAAAGTACCACATAATCATAACCATTAGTGGAACTAAAAGTAAACAGGATTTTCTCATAATTATTAGGGGGAAAAACGTGAAACGTGCGGGCAAACAATTTGGCATCAATCCCTATATTTCGATACCTCTAACCTAAAATCTGTAATTTACCAATACAAAGCGTAAGATTAGAAAGTGAAAAGTATCTCAGTGATGACCTTTTTTTTTTTACCACCCTTAAATAAAGGCTGGTTTTGTTAAATAGTTGACTAATAGTTGTCCTGTAATAGATTCTCCCACTTGAGTTGTGGCTCTCTCCCACATGAGCTTCATGGCTCCTTCTCAAGTTATCACTCCTCTTGCCCGGCCTGTCAATTTCAGATGGACAACCATGTGTTGGTAGGTTTGCAGAGGTGCGTTACTTCCATGTTCAGACAATGGACTGAGCAGTTACCAATGAGCTATTCAATTTTTTCTTAACCCAGCCCTGCTTCAAACGTATCCATAACATTAATGCTGATCTGATGTTCCCTGATCCTCGTGATGCTGTATTTTCTCCAACAAACCTCTGAGGCCTTTGCAGAAAGGATGGATTTATACAGAGAATAAATGACCCACACATGGACTATATCACTTATTTAGACCTCTGGCATAAATAAGTAGCCTACTACATTTTTGTGATAATTTTCCCTAATGCAGGATGCGAAAACAAAGTGTGGTTACATTTTGAAATTTATTGAAAGGCTATTGTATCTAAAGCAAAAAACTGAATTGCTGCTATCATATTGCTTAAATTATACACAAAAATTTGATGTACATAAAGTGTTATCTTATTATGAATGTGCTAACAGAGCAGCTGGCCCCAACCTGCCCCCCTAAAATGTTAGTGTATATTTGGGGGTTAATTGGCTACAAATACACGCCACACTTTCAGATTTTTATTTGTAAAAGATAAAAAATAAATAAAAAAAGATAATTTTATTTCCACTTTACAAATATGCTATTAGCCTACCTTATAATACCAAGCCAAGAAACATAATATCACTTATAGTTTGGGGTTGTAAAGTGACGGGAAAAAAAGTAAAAAGTTCATTTTTGTTTTCCAGGCACCGCAGTGACTAGGAGCGCCCTGCCACCTAGTGGACAAATCCAACAATCATAGCATGGAATCCCATCATGCTTTGCTGTGCCCGCCGACCCAACGCGAGGCTAACTGGCGTTAGCTACCGGGGAGCGGACATGTTGTTCCGTCCTTTCCTGGAATAAACGTCGTTTTGAACAGGATTTCGGGAGTTAAGGGTGAAGCCAGGTGCATCTGGCGATCATGGAGGCTGTGAACGCCTTTAACCAGGAGGTAATCTGCATGTTGGGCTCGCTGAGAGTCTGAAGTCACCGTGACTGGTGGAGGTGGTCACAGTACTGCTGTGATGCTGTGTAGCTAACCGAGCAGGTCGGACCAGGGGGCCTACTAGCCGTTGGACTTTGAAGGGATTTTTGTAACTGAGTTAGTGTTAATATAGCGCTTTTTCGATTAAAGTAATGTTACATTGAACTGCATGCCTTCTTACCCTATCATAGTAAGAAGCAACTCGGTAATGTCAGAAAACAGAGTAAACACTGGCACTAGGATCCTCCGTGATGCTAAATGGTGGGAGTGAGTGGGTCCCAAACACTACTGCTTGTAACAGTACGATTAGCAAACATACAATCCAGTTAACACAGTGATATAAACGGAATGCAGCCTCACGGGTGTTCGTTGTTGCTAATTTGTAATAATAAATACACGAGATGTTTCTTAAAGAGCAGACGGGGTAGGTTTCTGCGAGGCCTGTTAATGCTGTTGGAAGCCCAGTCAGAACCTGGAGTGTGTGTCTGCCTGTCTCTCAGTAAGCTTTTACATCAACACGGTGATCAAAGCAGGAGTACTTATAGTAAATCAGTAATCGAGACTTTCAATAGACATCCAGCAAGCTATTTATCTACGAAGTCATTGCAATTCTTGCGATCCTTAAAGTCTTTGCATTATTGATTGTGTTACTGGAAGCAAAGCTACTGCTGCATGAATGCCAGTCAGAGCACGGTTAAAGGGGCACACTTTAACTTCTGTCATGTGATGCTGAAGTGTGGGTTTGTGTTTTCAGTTTGATTATACAGACATACTTTGTCACAATTACCATGGTGTCACAACCCATGGGTAAAAGTACCTCAGCATCTAAACAAAAATCTCCAACAAAAATGTATAACACTGTTTAATTCTCATTAAAACAGAACATCAACAATGAAATGAGATGTAATCACAGTTGGAATAATGCTATCTACAATAATTTATTAACTTTTTATTTTGATACACTTACACTGGGTGGCTCTCCTTAAATTCCCACACCATGACTCTGTTTGTCCACATCTGAAAATATTTCCAAATAGGCAAATGAGTCTTCCTTGAAGACAAGAGAAAAAGTCTAGGCGCCTTCTTTCAGCCAGCTGACTGGTGGTGCGCAGCAACAGTTAGTGCTGCTTTATTGTGTACTCGATACAGCCAAGCAAAACTCTAATAAGTAACTGAAACTTAAAAAAATAATAATCTCAGAACCAATTTTAATCCATATTTTGCCAACTAGTGAGTTTTTCAAATGATATTGGATAAGGATCTGTATTGGCAAGAATCTGGTGATACGATATGTATCACAGTACAGGGGAGACGATACGATATATGGCGATGCTATATATTGTGATTTTTAAAACTTATTTTAACTGAATAAAAACTGTCACAGGATTCTAAACACTCCAACCTGTTTCGTACTTTAACAGATCCAGTTTTATTACTAGATCTAGTTGATCCACTGGAACGAAGAAAGTGAAAACAGCCACCAACTAGCGGTCATACTTTTAATTTTATTACATAAATTACTGTCATCATTAATGGTTCTATTCAAATTGTAAAAAATAAAATAAAAATAAATACATTGCTTTTGAATATTGAAAAGACATCGTGACATAAAATACTGCGATTTATCTGTTATATTTTCTTACATCCCTAGAATTTGATATGTATGACTTAATTTCTATCTAGCCAAACTGTGAAAACGTTTAGTTTAGAAGGTCAACACCAAACAACCAGATGACACAATGAGCAGACGCTCTTTCTTCAGCACAGTCTCTCTGTTGTGACCTGTTGTATAAACTGATCTCATCTTATCGTCCACCCCTAATAACAACCGTGCACAATTTTGATGATTTCTCAAAGTCTTTCTGTGACCTGCTTTGGGCTAGATGTAACAAACTATAAATGTAAGGACCCCCCCCCCCCGTGTTTAACAAGTCCAGTTTACAGCACCCAGTTTTAGAGTTGGACTCCTGCTTAGAGGTTGACCTCTTTGAAGGTAGACCAAGTTAGTAGAAAACGATGAAGAGGATGAGACGAGATAACGTCTACTCAGCGTTTATTTAGCTGACAATTGGTCAGTTTTGAGGTGTGTTGAGATTTTGCAACGTTGCAGTTCAATTATAACACTAAAAGTTCAAAGTCCTTTTAATGAGATGCTAGAGAAAGAGTTTGTGTGATCTCTTTTTTTTTCTGGCTGCGTGGAGCATAGAGTAATGTAGCACTGCCCCTCCCCCACCTGTTGCATGCTGCTAGGCCTAAAGAAAGCGGCTACATCTTTCCCTCACTTACAAGACAGACAAATTTAGCTGTTTAAAAGGTCATGGTGTTGAAAACTAAAAAAGCACCACAGATTGGTTTCGTTAGACTATTGCTTTATTTAATTTTGGGGGAAATTTGATTGGGTGACTCCCTGGTGTCTTAACTTTATGGTTATTATATAGTGAGAAACCCATTCAGACTCTTGGCTAACTGTATTGTCACAATATCAGTGCAAATCTTGACCACTCAACTGATCAGATATTTTCCGACCCAGGTAGCTCAAAGAGGTAGCTTTTATTGTTTCTTATTTGTGAGCCATATTTAACAGTAACATAAATTCCTTTTTGATTGGTGAATCTTTTAGATCTGTTAAATTGTTTAAAGAAGCACACAAATAAAAGAAATAAAGGACATTTGTCTTCACCAACAAAAAAAACCTCCACATTCACACAAGATATGAAACGTGTTCTCAATAGTGACAACCAAATAAGAGATTTTTTAGGATAGCAAAATTTTGATTTTTAGAAAGGTTAATTATATTTATGTCCACCACATGTGCCTGTAAAAATCTACCTCAACCTTCTATTACCTTTTACACTCTGCAGTTATTCTCCTTGATGGACTCCAAGCCTCCTATTTCTCGAGCTAAGATGATCTCCATCACCAAATCAGCCATAAAAGCTATGAAAGTAAGATTTGTTTTCTCCATGTATTGTGGTTTGTCTGTCATGCTATTTGTTTTTACAATTAGGTTTGTATAGTTTTTTAACCTGCATTAAGCTGAACACACATTCACTTGATCCCCTCTCTCAGCTCTACAAACACGTGGTCCAGATTGTGGAAAAGTTTATCAAAAAGGTGAGCCAGACTTTGATTTGAATTTGTTTGCAATGCAGTTTCTTCTCAACTATCATAGAAGGTAAAATCTGTTTTTCTCCACCCTCTTGATGCCCCCAGTGTAAGCCTGAGTATAAAGTCGCTGGCTTGTATGTGGTTGATTCCATTGTGAGGCAGTCCAGACACCAGTTCGGAGCAGACAAAGACGTGTTTGGTCCGAGGTTCACCAAAAATATCACGGGAACTTTCGAGAACCTTTGTCTCTGCCCCTTAGAGGACCGGGTAAGATTGGATAAATTGATGTGGAAGGCTTTGAAATTTGTGGAATAATCGTTGACTTATAATTTTTGTTTGTTTCTTTGTTTGTAGAGCAAAATTGTGCGGGTTTTGAACCTGTGGCAGAAGAACGGGGTGTTTAAGATCGAGGTTATTCAGCCGCTCTTGGACATGGCTGCTGGCTCTGGCAGTGGTGCAGCTTCCATCACAAACACAGAAGAGCCAGGTTAGTTTTAATTCAATTCAAAATTCAAAACTACTTTATTCATCCCAGAGAGAAGTTAAGTGTTGCTATAGCTCATATAATTAATTCTTTAAGGAGTTGTTGTAGATGATGGTAGCTGTGGGCAGGAAGGATTTCCTGTAGCGGTCTCTATTGCAGCGAAACTGAGGAAGCCTCCGACTGAAGACGCTCTGTTGTTGTATGACAGTCTCATGAAGAGGATGCTCAGGGTCATAACGAGTCATTTTAAAATGCCACAATAATAGAAACAGTTTTATATGTAAAGTTTTTTTTTTTTCTGAATGAGCATACACACCTTTAAAAACATGTTTGTGTCACCTGTAAACCCTCTCACTGTCCCACCATTTAGGTTCCCCGTCATCTCCAGCCAAAGAGCCTGCTAATGTAGTAACAGCCAACTCCACCCCAACACCTGCCCCGCCGCTGCACAACTCTGACGCCCTCGCTGCTGTAGCTCAGCTCTTCCAGTCCTCGCAGGGTCAGCAGGTGTGTTTGAACTTACGGAGACTGGACCCCGCCTTGTTCATTGGCTTGTGTTGCTGTCATTGCTTAAATGTTCCTTATCTGGAGACTTCTGAATCTACGTTGTATTTCTTAGCTTCAGCAGATGCTTCAGAACTTTCAGCAGCAGGCGGTGAAGCCTGAAACCAATGCTCAACCTCCTCTGCCGACCTCTCAAATGCCGGTCCAAAGTATGCCTACTGGCCTGGTGGCAGTTGCTCCTCAACCTCCTCTTCCCTCGCCACAGCCTCCTCCACCCGTCCACCCTGCCCAGCCGGTCCAGCAAAAGACAGCTTTTGACACGGTGACAAATTTTTGTATTTGTTTCTTCAAACTTGTAGTGCCTTGTAAAGTATTTACACTTCTTGGACCTTTCTAGTTTTCTTTACCGCCACTAGTTTGAATGGCATTTGTTGAGGTTTTATGTTATTGATGGAAACAAAGTAATGCAGAATTGGGAAGTGGAGGATACATGGTTCTTAAACATTTTCACAAATAAAAATCTGAAAAGTGTAACCTGCGTTTCTGTTCAACCCCCTTTTGTTGAGATAACCCTAAAAAAAACAGTGCTACAAATTGTCTTCTGAAATCTTATAATTAGTAATTCTACCTGTGGGCAATTTTAACTCTTTATAAATACAGTTTGTTACAGGAAAAAGGTGAACAAACAGCAACAGGTCAGGACAACTACTATCGCTGCACTTCTCAACTCTTGCCTTTACCCCCAATTTACACTGGATGCGCTGCGGCGCGTTTCAGACGAGCCCCAGAAGCGTCTCGCTGCGTTGCTGCACTAAAGATATGCTTGGGTTCTATTTTATCTCCACAGTTAACATAGAGCTAAACAGTAAAGCACCCACTGTATCATTGTAAAGCATCCATAAATTTCAAAATTAAACCCATGCAGATTTGCAATTGCTGAACTATGTACACATAAATTCATTACCGGTAACCAAAGGGTTCATTCCTTTCCCTGCATCTTTTGAAGAAATCAGTTTTTTAATCGGCATAGACAACTAAGTTGTAATCCTTTCAGTGGAGAACCGCAAAATTAATATATGACACCACACATCCTTTTTACAGGTGAGTGTTCACCTAAGCATACATGCATGGAGCAGCGGCACCATATTTTTAGAACACCGTGCATTAAAGAGATAACCTGCGAGTTAAACCGTCACCTGTTGATACTGTAGCCGCTTTTGAATGTAAGCACAAGGCTTGAATGAAGCCCTGAAGGTGTTTGCAGTGGACTTCGAGCCTTTGCATAACCGTGTAACATCGCCTTCTGCAAAGAATGCAGCATTATCCACACAGAAAACAAACCATGACTGCAGCCTATAGTGGAATAGTGATTTCACTACCAGTCAGTTCAGGTACTGATAATATGGAAATTGTGCTGGGAGCACAGGTGGATGTTAGATCTGTGCTGGTAAGAAATTCCGCATCTGGTTTTTAAAAGTGGTGGGGACAAAACTGTCAATCATAAATCGGTGTGTCCCCTAGAAATTTTTGTAGCTGTGGTGCTACGGAGGGGGGTGTTGAGGGGGTTTGAGACCAGCGGGTGGGGGGGAACACACCAATCTCACTTGACCTAAAAAAAAAAAAAAAAAGGTACATAACAGAACTGTTGACATTGTTAAAGTATCAGGTATTTAAACAATGTTGTCAATGACGTGTATTTGTACTTTTTTGGAATTTAACTATGTAAGGACATGAAAAAGCTTTAACAATGTTACATTGTAGCTTTCCCTGGTCAAAGTACTGTGAGGGGTGGGGGCTTGAAACTTGCAATGTCTGCCTTCATCTCCAAGAGGTCGCAAGAAAACAGCGCCACTGACGCACCCGGTGTGAATTGGGTTTTATGTAGTAGTGACATGAACAATATCATCATTGAAACAAAGCAATAAAAAGTCCTGTTTGTAGTTTGCTTCAAGGAACTTAGGGACACAGAAAGTTTGTGGAAGAAGGTGCTTTGGTGTGATGAGACCAAAAATTATAAAATTTCTGTCTACATGGAAAACTAGCACTGCACTGATTCTAAATAATGCACCGCCACTTTGAACAAGGTGGTGGCAGCATCATGCTGTGGGATTTCTTTGGCAGGAACAGAGAAACCTATCAAAATTGATGGAAGGATGAATGAAAGTAAATACGGGGCAATTCTGGAACAAAAAACAGTCGCATACAAAATAATGCCACACATTTCAGATTTTTGCTCAAAAAATATTTTGTCCATTTTCTTGCACTTCAGAATTATTTGCTGCTTTATGTTTCTCTGTCAAACAAATTCCCAAGAAAAAGGTATTTTTTAAATGACAAAAGAGAAAGAAAAAAAGTTTTCAGACAGTTTTTAGGGATTTCAAAGCCCAGTGTTTGGTAAAACCAAACAAAACGAATGCCATTTTGAATGTCCAACTTCATCTTGTGTCTTACATTTAGAAGCTGCTGGACCGTTTTGACTATGATGATGAACCAGACGTTGGAGATGAATCTAAAAAGGACGAAACATCCTCTCAGCCTGCTTTGTGAGTCCCCAGTCTCATTATGAGTAGTACAGTCCCAACAAATGTGCACTGACAACCAATGGGAGTAGTAATGATGCGTTTTTCTTATCACAGTATGCAACAACCTCCAGCCTTTCCTCAGCACATGGAGCACTTTAATACACAGGTGATGAATATCTCACAAGACCTCACACAACAGGTAGTACACATTGGAAGGTCTTTTTGGATTGTAGTTTCATTATGAATGTTTTTACATCAGATGTTTTAAATTGTGAGCATCAGTTAATAAAGGTGGAAAAGTATTATTCTTTATCGGACAAGTGGCTTAAATGTTTTTGATATACTTTGGTAATGTAGGTCAGACTGATATTGATTCTTTTTTTTCTTTCATTTTTTAAACTAAACATTAGAATACCTTGTTGACTAAACATTTATTTAAGTAATCAGGATATGTCACTCTGGAATATTTTATAATTTTGTCTAATATCACTGTGTGTGATGTTATTTCGCATCAGTTTAGCACACAAAACCAAACCAACTAAAAATAGAAATAAGGAGTGTGAGCAAATCTCTTTCTGATGTATTGCTGCAAGGATTGATATTGCATATTAATTACAAATGTCTTCCCTAGGTTCCCGTGCCTCCTAACGGCCAGCTGCAGGCGGGTGTTCTGCCAGGACAAAGCTTCCCTGTTGCCATGCCAACGATGGGTCATTCTCTCCCAGGGCATCCACTTCCCGGTTCAACTGGGCATCCAGGCTTCCCAGGGGTATACCCTCCTCAAAATGCTGCCCAGCAACAACAGGTAGAGTTGATATTGGTATAAAAGACAATATTCTCAGGGAAAATTGGGTAGTTAAAATAATCACATAAAGGCTTCCTGCTATCAGAGCTCATTTATTATAGTAGGAGAAGAAGTCATCCAGTCGCTGTAAAACACTATTTTGCAATGGTTTAACTAAAAAAGACAAAATGATTACAGAGCTAATATTTGAAACAGTCTAGCATACTATTTTAATGATTACAACTTTATTTTTATCAAACACATTTGTGGGGTAAAAAAATATCTCTAATTTCTTGGTTTTTCAGATACATTAATAAACAACTGTTTGTGATCAAGAATGTGTTTGTGATTCGGTTGTATGTGTCACCTTCTGATTCCTTGATGTTTTCATCAGGACTCCTCCATGGATGTGGACCATTCATCAATGAGAGATGGCCGTCATGGTCGACGCTCCCACTCAGGCTCAAGGTAAAGTCTAAAATGAACGCCAAGTTTTAAAAAAAAAGGGTTAATTGTTTTTTTGTTTTTTTTACTATCTGCCTAAAAGAACTATTCTGGTAACGAAGGGCCCTTTGCCTCCCTCTCCACAGATCTCCCAAAAGGAGAAGGTCTCGGTCCGGTTCCCGCTCACGACGGTCAAGGCACAGGAGATCTCGCTCCCGTTCCAGAGATCGGCGTCACCACTCACCACGCTCTCGCTCACAGGAGCGTCGGGAGCGAGAGAAAGAAAGAGAGCGGCGGCAGAAAGGCCTTCCGCCAGTCAAGAGCGAGACTCTGAGCAGTGAGTCATCATTCAGTTTATGGAGGAGTGTATTTATGACAGGAATCATTGAAATCTGGACTACGTCTCTTTTTTTTCTCCTTCCTATGATAAAAATAATACATTTCTGTTCTGATTAAATCCTTTAGCTTTTGAAATATCACCCAACTCCCTCCTGGTTCGTTTATTTCTCCTCTTTCCGTCTTTAGTTTGTAGTACTACACTGTGGGTGGGTCAGCTGGACAAGAGAACTCAACAGCAAGATGTCGCCTCATTGCTTGAAGAGTTTGGACAGATTGAATCTATAAATGTAAGTGGGTTTATTGGGATCATATATATTTCATCTTAAAACAATAACTTGTTTTGAGAGACGTAACAGTCTAATCAGAAGGGCTGAGGATAGACTCGTATCACATTGTTTTTGTTTTTTCCTGGAAAGACTTGCAAGGATTTGCATGTACATTTCTGTCAGGCTCACAGGGAGAAAAGACTATCAGTGAAGAAGGGTCATAATTTCAGGTTCATGTTGACAGTTCGGTTGAATCAGTGCAAAAACCAATGAGCAACAGGAGAATAAAGCTTTATTTCTTACAACAACCGTTTCAAACATTGTAGAGTTTAAGAATATATAGGTCTTTTGACAGTCTCCTGGTTGCCTCTAGAAGCCTCTCGGCATTCAGAATAAGATTTTATTTTTACTTTTTTTTTTTACTTGATAGCATTTTACTATTATTTTTAATGACTTCATTAAGACAGGAAGGATTCCTGAAATTTTAAATTTCATTTGCAAGAGCAGAAGCTCAGAAATGGTTAAAATGACTCTTACGTCTAGAAGAAAAATTCCTTTTATCACAAAACACTAATAATATCATTGCACCCTAATCAACACAAGCTAAAACAAGTCAGCTATTATTAGTACGTTTATCCTAAACTATGTATATAAAATTGGATTTCTTTTATTTCTTTGTAACCTATGAATCACTTCATGTTATGTTGAACTTGTCCAGTAAATCAAATCACAGTCGTCATGGAAATATCAATGCGTGAAATATCTTAGTGGCAAAAGACTGCTTGGATGCATTGTTTGGTAGGATATAATTAGGGTGCAATGTATTCTAACTCCATTTGTCAATATTTAGAGATGGTCAAACATACAGTAGCTTCATAGATGTCAGAGATTGCATTTAAACTACATCATTGTTAAATCTTGATTAATATGCACTTGTATTTGTGCATTAGTTAGAGACCATGTTTGCTGTCCTCCTCCTTTTTAAATTCAGTTTATTGGCCACTCTGTTACTTTATCTTTATGCTGTTATTTTTAGAAATATTGTTCATTGGTGTTTATCCAGATTTCCATAGTAAGTTGGTTTATCTGTCTGATTTAAATGGATGTTAGACCCTTTTCGTCTCCATTATTTTTTTTTAGATGATCCCTCCACGTGGCTGTGCTTACATTGTCATGATACACAGACAAGATGCTTACAGAGCGCTGCAGAAGCTCAGTAGAGGACCGTATAAAGTTAACCAGAAAGCAATTAAGGTAGGTTGTTTTTTTCCGTATCTGGAGATCTTACTCAGGAAAAATTCTGGAAACGAATCCGAATTTAAATCAAATTATTTCTTACCAGATTGCTTGGGCTTTGAACAAGGGTATAAAGCCTGATTTTAAACAGTACTGGGATGTGGAGCTGGGTGTCACCTACATACCTTGGTCTAAAGTCAGAGAGGACCAGTTAGAGGAGCTAAAAGAGGGAGGAATGCTGGATATGGATACCTTATCACCAGGTAAACAATCTTTTGGAGGCATTAATGTGGGACAAATAAAATCTAACCACATAGTTTATGTTCGTAGTGACAGTGACCCAACAAATACTTTTTTCTCTAATAAATGTTTTTGAAATTTAACTGGGTTAATCTCTAATGTGACTGATAGACAGTCAGAAAAACAAAATTATCTTTCACAGGCGTGTCTGCATACCTAGTTTAATGGACCATATTTGCTTAATTTTTTAATTTTCTACTATTGAATGACTGCCTTCCCAGACTGGAGTAGTATGAGAAAGACGTTCGACCACCCTGAGGAACCCACACACAATGGACGTACTGAGCAACAGCAGCCTGAGGAGACACAGATGTTCCCAATGGCTGCTGCGGCTGCTCCTCCTGTTCAGGTAAACAACACAAAATATAAGTGATCCAGTCTTTGAGAAAATGTTTTATTTTGCCCATTTGACATTACTTGACATTCACATGGCACTGTGAGGCATATCTTTTTAATCCGCATGTATATTTTTTCAGGTCCCTTCATTGCAGCAGCCTATGGTTGGTATGGGTTCTCTCCAACCTCCAGTCTTTCCTGGTCCCATTGGGATGCCTCCGCCTGGCTTTGCTCCAGGGATTCCCCCTCCTCCTTTCATCAGACCTGGCTTCAACCCGTTGCAAATGCCCCCAGGTAGTGACTCCCAACATTCGTCATTTGATTTTATACCCAGTTCCTCTCTTTAAATACAGAATTTTATATACAGTGCTGTCATGGTCTATTTTAATATAAAAAAAATGGTTTACATTACGATAGGCATAAACCTTTCACATTTTTTCTTACTTTAGATGAGTAATATCACACATTGCTCACAAATCAGGTCAGTCTTATGAAGGAGGTTTTCTCCTATTTAAACCCCAGAAATTTCGGTGAGATTGAGAAAGCTGACTGAGACCATCAGAAGGAAGATTGTAGTAGTTTGAGTCTGGTACAGGTTTTAAAGTGGTCTAGAAAGAAGTTGAAACTACACATTATATTGTACGGAAAGTAGCCATCAAGAAGAGGACTTTCCAAAGAACGGGAACATGTCCAGGTCTGGCCTTCCAAGCAAGGGTGAATGTATTTGGTTCTGTTTTGGCATTAACCAAATACAGCACTGCAGGCAAAGAGCCTCAGGCCAACTGTGAAGAATGGAGCTGGAACTGTGATGGTTTGGGGATGCTTTGCTGCACCGTGAATTAGGGGTGCACGATTTTGACAAAAAACCTTATTGCGGTTTTTCTTACAAATATTGCGATTGCGATGCGATTTTCGATTTTTACTTTCGATACTTTTAAGTGCATAAAACTAAAATTATGAATGAAATATATTGTTACTTTTACAACACAGTCTTGTACAACTTGACACACATGCGAACAATATACAATAACCTAAAAAATATTTATGTGGCCAGGGCCCTCCTCTGGCTTTTGTCTGCTGTTGAACCTGAAAAATCTGTAATATAAACTACATAGTGATTGAGGTAATGAGATTGTTCAATGCTTCGTGATTATTAAATACCTGAACCTAAATACCAAAGAATAAGACATAATGGAAATTAACTTAAACATGTAGCTTAATTTTTTTTATTTTAATTGACGAATCTTTTCCATTGAAAAATAGAAAATGAACTCTTCTTAGATTTAGATTTACAATTAGAAAACAAAATCTTCTGCAGTCCACTGCCATTTACTAAACATGAAACTGTTATATTGCACACATTTTGAAATAAATGACAATAACAATTAAAAACAAGACCTTATCCAGCCTTCTGCAAGATAAGACGTAGTAACCTGACAGTAGGGTTGCCAACTCCCAGCAAAAAGAATAAGGAACCACCCTCCGCCTCATGATGCTTAATCAACTTTAATTTAATGCACGTGTAAAACAAATGCACAGAAATGAATTATTTTTCTATAATAATTAAATAGATTCAATATCTTTTTTTGACAGAACTGCAGACTGCACAGATGGTACCTTCCCGTAGGAAAAAGTACTATAGCTTAGTAGGATACTGTATTAGTCTTAATATTTGCTATATACAATAAAGGATTTATGACCACTATATGCAATTGGTTTTAAGATTCAGATAATTATTTATTAAAAGCTAGACATTTTAAATGAGAATAAGAAAGAAAAGTATGTATTTGTGCCCCCCTTTTCCTGTTAATGCCCTACCTGGCCCCCGGGCAAAACTTTGCTAGAGCCGCCCCTGCAGTTACCAGCTACATAAAATGATCCTGGTGTTATTTGTCTCTCAGAAACAGTTCATAACTTCCCTTCAACTCATTCATGTCACCTAAAAGGTAAACCTGTTTCTCCATCACCTGTTCAGCTCTGATGATTCAGTAAGAACATCTCCGGCTTTCATCTTCATGTTTCCATCTCACCACATATCCAAACCGATATCATGACCAGCAGCTGTTACGGCTGTGGCTTCAGCAAACATCAGAAAGTAATATTAAATCAATTCTAACAACAGTTTATCAAGCTTAAACGTGCTGCTGTTGTTTAGCGCGGCACCCGCTGGTTTCCTCTATCTGCTAAAAGTCCGCAATAAACAAACAGAAACGGGACTGCGACAGAAAAGCCGATCAGCTGATCATTGATCAGTTTCATGATTGAAGGAGCAACAGGAGAGAATGAGAGAAGCAGCAGCAGCTGCGCAGCGTAAAGACACAGAATAACTCCAGGTTTGTGTCCTTTCATTCTAGCTGAAATACGGGACAAATGGCATTACTTCTCACCTTAATACGGAACGCGTAATATTTTCTCTGAATACTGGACGATTCTGTTTTTTACGGGGCGGTTGGCAACCTGAGCGTGGCAGCAGAGAGAGACTGGAAGCAGAGAGAGACTGACAGCAGAGATCTGCAGCCAGGTTCCTCTCCCGCTACCCGCTGAGAACAGTGAGAAATACATTCTGCTTTCACATTGAACAAGTCGCCAAAAGTCTCTAGCAACACATGGAAAAGCCTCTAGATTTGTCACTAGTCACTTTTTTAAAAAAAATGTTGCCAGGGGGTCGGGAAAAGTCGCTAAATATAGTGACAAAGTCGTCAAGTTAGCAACACTGCTCTGCATACAAGCTTGTTTCCCATCATCGTTTCTGATTGGCCAGCAAGCCGGACTCAGCCATTTTAATTGGTGAATAGGTTTGTCACTCAAATGTCAGGGGCAGGAAAAAAACCTCAGCCTCCTGAAGTTAGGTTATCGCAGGAGTTAAAACCTCAATATCGATGCGATAAAGGTTAATCGTGCAGCCCTACCATGAATTCTACCTTTTATTAGATGGTGCTCAAGGAAAATTGGAGACCATCTATAAGAAAAACTAAGCTTGTAGAAGAACTGGACCATGCAACATGTCAGTGCCCCAAACAATACCAGTCAATCCACCAAGGACTGGCTTATAATTAAGAAAGGGAAAGTCCTGGGATCATCCAAAGCATAGATATTGATCTGATTGAGATGTTGTAGGCTTGAAATGGGCTGTACATGTCAGAAAGTACTTGCATCTAGAAGTGAAGTGGGGCACAAACTGACCTCACACCAATGTCAAACTTGTAGATGGCTGTAAAAAAGAGCATCCCTTTTCAGTTTTTTTAAGCAAAAGAGGTAAGACTAGTAAATTGGACTGCACATTTTTAAATATATTTTGGTAAATAATTTATTTGCCAACAACAAAGTCACTTTCTTTTTAAAAGATAAATAAAAACAAATTTAGACTTCAATACATAATCATAAAAAAGAACCAAATATTTAACAGGGTCAAATCACTTTTTCACATGACTACATTCCACAGTGTGGCATTTCAATGGACCACATATTCAAATATGCTTCGTTTGACACTTAGTAAATTAGGATAATGAAAATTTGCAATGGATCTGGATGTGAAACATACAGAAAAAGTTGTTCTCCTTCATGGCCTCAAGAATGTCTTAAAATGTACTAAGTCATGTTTCAGCTGGTCTCTTCCCAGCTCTCTCTGGTACATGTAGATGTATGAGCACATTTGGCTGGAGAGGTCACATGACTTAAAAAGGAAGCCTCGGGAGCCAGCAATCTGTACTTTTTGCAATTATTTAAAAAACTAGCATGCAAGCCTTTCACTCCGGTCAGAGTATCTACAGTGCAATATGCCAAGTTCTCAATAAGTCTATGCATTAGGAATGTTTTTTTGTTGTTGTTTACTTTATTAAGATATAAAATCTTTTTTCTACCAATACAAACACCTTTCTTACACAACATGCTCCGACTTACTTCTCAAAACAGTTATTCCTTCACTTAAATACACACAAATTGCAAGCTGAGTATCACCCTGAAGGTTTGTATACCAAATGCAAAGCCATTTTATACACACTACGCTTTATCATTTGAGTCATTTAGGTTTATTGATATTTTAAATTGAAAAAAATGTGCATGTAGAATCTGAATGACTTTTTACTCCTGTATCCCCAGGTTTTCCTGCCTCAGGCCCAATGCACCTTGGTCCCCCGCCTCCTTCCAAAGGTGGAGTTGATGATCCATCTCAAGACCCAGCAGGTCTTGGCGGCAAGAAAAATGATGAGGTCCTCGAGGTTCCAAACTTATTTAACAACCAAATGGGTCATTTGGGTCAGTGTTTTACCTTTTTAATTAATTAAGAAACAAAAGAACTGAGTTTGAGCCTCAGACATAAAGAAACTATATCTTGAAGTTTTGTAGTGATTTAAACGTAACAGTCTTAACCACTTGCTGTTTTTCCCAACAGGACCTCTTGGAGGATTTCCAGGTGGTCTTCTAAGTAATTCTTCTGGTGGTCCTCCTGTTGGTCTTCTTGTTGGACACCCGGGCGGTCCCCCAGTTGGACACCCGGGCGGCCCCCCAGTTGGACACCCGGGCGGCCCCCCAGTTGGACACCCGGGCGGGCCCCCAGTTGGACACCCGGGCGGGCCCCCAGTTGGACACCCGGGCGGCCCCCCAGTTGGACACCCGGGCGGCCCCCCAGTTGGACATCCTGGAGGTCCCCAAGCTGGACATCCGGGCGGTCCCCAAGCTGGACATCCGGGCGGTCCCCAAGTTGGCCTTCCAGGTCCTGGGGGACACCCTGGAAATGCCCAGTCCCCTCCTGGTGGTCTGCTAGGTGCCCGGCCTGGTATGATCCCACTCCAGCACCCTCAGGGTCCACCACCATCACACATGCAGCGTTTCCCTCCACCCCATGGGCCAAGACCACCTCACCTCAACATGCCCCCTGGCCCTCCACAGATGATACCCAGGGGGCAACACCCACAGATGATGCGCCACGAGCCGCCACAACCTAAAGGAGGATTTGGGATGCCACCTCCACATAATATGAGGGGTCCCTTCCCTCGTGGACATGGTCCGCCCCCTCAAGGTCCTGCTCCGTTTACAAGACCAAGTGGTCCTAGAAGTTACGAAGGCCAGGAGGAAATGGATGACAGACCTCTCAGGGGAGACAGGCCAGGATTCAGGGATCGAGAACAAGAGAGGGACAGAGACTGGGATCGAGACAGAGATAGAGAGAGGGACAGAGGGTTCGGAGGTGGAAGGCGTTTTGGTGATGGAGGGAGAGGAGGAGGTAGTGGTGACAAAATGGATGGGAGGGACAGGCCTGGAGGTTGGCAGGAAGATATAGGGAATCCCCGTGGCGGAGGATGGGAGAGAGACAGAGACCGGGATCGGGACAGAGATAGACGAGACTGGAGAGAGAGGCGAGGCAGCCTTGATGGAGACAGAGAACGAGGGCGTGGTGATGATGGGGAGAGGGATCGAGGGAGAATGGAAGGAGGAGAAAGAAGCAGGGGAGAAGGAGGGAGCCGGGACAAACCCAAAGCACCCGAAGTGAAAGGAGACAAACCCAGGCGGTCAGAGCGACGAGAGCGAACGTCCCGGTGGGATAAGGACGATCGACTGGCTGAACTGGATAACATGGACAAGTTCCGGAGCTCTAACAGCACAGAGCAATCTGGTGTGACTCCTCCGGTAACAGTGGAAACCAGGAAAGAGCCAAATGGAGAACCCAATAAAAAGAAGGAAGAGTCAGAACATTTACCTGCTGAAAAGACTCCAGCTGCTGAAAATCCACAGCCCTCCCAGTCTAAAGAGTCGGCTCAAAGTAAGCCCACAGAAACAAAAGAAGAAAAAGAAAAAGAAGCATCAGCATCGTAGAGCCTGTGACTGCTGTGAAAGAGAGAAACTCCGAAAAAAAAATGTTTTGCTCACTGTAATAGTCTCAGTTCTAAGTAGTGAGAGTTCGTCAGATGATCATTAACAGTTCCTGGGCGGTAGCACATCTCCCACCATGTTGTCAAGCAAATCCAACCAGATTGGTTGAAACATCACATTATGAGTATAATTTGGCCTTGCATTTTGGTTTTCTTTTGATCAATAGTTGGGTATACTTTTTTCTTCTTTTTTCCAACGATAGTTTGTATCCAGATAGGAGAAATTATCATTGTCCCAAATTTATTCATACCCTAGTTTACTCACCTAGAGGAAGGGAGGAGCTTCTCAACATAAATTAGAAATGTTATAATCACTTTTCAAACCTGTAACACAGAAAATTGCCTAAATTGAATGTATTGTAATAGAGGCTTTAATAATTTCTCCTTATCACTCTTATTACATTACTACCACCAAAAGACAGAATCAGATTAACCTTAACATTAAGTAGCTGAAAGGATTTTCTTTTTTAGGAACCAGACTTGTCTTTTGAGGGAGTTATCTTTTGCTTTAAAAGCAAAAACGTGGAAAACGGATGAGTAATCAGAGAAATACATGTAGTGTTTAAAATGGCTTTGTCTTTGACATATTCAAGCAGAATATAGTTTAATCCTACATACGTGGACTTGCTGTGATTCAACCAGAAAAAATATTTACATGAAAAATAAAGGTTCCATTTGCAAACTGGAACTACTTGCAAAAGCAGCTGGAAAAAATAGAACGTTTTGATTTACCTTAAAGGATTTAGATATGTTCCTGATACTTTGGGGGTCAAATATTTAAAAGTTAAGTGCAAAGATGTTTCATTCTACCCGCTGTTTAAGTTCACTCATTGTTGCCTGTTATTTACAAATTTTTATAATAGTTTGCACACACAAAAAGCCCTCACGTTTTTTTTAGATCCTCAAAAAAGATATAATTTGGATTTGTGAGAAATTAAAAAAGTTCACTATTCTTGATCTGAAACAAAGACTTAAGAAAATTAATCTTTAAATTACCTCCCCTTTATCTTGTCTGTTGCCTTTCCCTCTTTTTAAAATTCTCTGATTATTACTTGTAAACAAGTGGTGATTGTCAGATTCATCCCCTTTCAGCACAATTCTGTCAAATTCAAAGCTGTTTTTATAAACATGAAAAATGCAAAACTAAATTTAGTAATGTTTTTTTTTTCTCTAGTTAAAAACACATTTAATTAAAGATTGATTGTTTTTACTTTAAAACCCCAAATTAGCAATTGGACAATTTACAGTCGTTTAAAGCAAAAATTCTGAAAGATGAAGGGTGCTGCCTAGGACACTGCTGTAAATATGCTTTTGTCACTGATGACTTTAAGGTTTAATGGTAATAGTTGTTAATAAAATGTGATTTGCGTATCTGAAACACATTGACACACAAACAACCACAGATACCCGTTGCTTTAACGTTTTTAACTCCTAGTGGTTCGGAAATTGACAAATGTTTCTATGATTTCTTTTCAATATGAGAGACATGGACATGAAATAGTCAACATTTCAGCCATAGGAACTTGTTTTTAATAAACTATTTTTGTACCAAATGTTTTTGCTTCTTTTACCCTGTGCCTAACTCTTTGATTATATATCTGTTTTTGTTCAGCTTTGTCAGATAAATGCTAAAGTGTGAAATATGTAACCTGCCTGTGCAAGTTTTTGGACTAAGTCAACAATTGCTTTCATGGTTTAAAAAGAATATGATCCTTTATTAAAAGTGAGGTCTCATCATAAAAGGCTAATTGGATGCTCAGCTCCACTGTTTTCTTTCCTTCAGATTCTCCCAAAATGTCCATTTCAAAATCTTTCAAACGTTTTCCTTCCCAGACTTATTTAAAATACTCAATATAGGCTGACATAATAGATTAATCGAGATTTTTTATTTTCTTTGTGACGTGTCAATATGACCATCAGAAGTGCAGCTTGGCTATACAGATACACACTATACCATGTGAATGCTGCCTACCATCATGTTTCACAATGGGGAAAGTTTGCTCAGGGTGATGTGGAGAGTTTTCTGCCACACATTTTGTATGTAAACAAAAATGGTGGATTTTGCTGTCATTTTACAAAATGTTTTAGAAATTGTTTTATCTGCTGCATCAACAGTTTCCAACCCTGAACATCTGAGAACACTGATCTGCATGTTACAGATGTCTCCGTGTAGCATGCCTGACTTCAATGAATGGGTCATTAACATTTTGCTAAAGTTGATGGCATGAGTAGAAGATCCAATGATTTGAATCATTTGTGGAGGGACCTTTAAAAATGTGTAAGAAAGAGGCACTTGATGACCGTGGTTGTAAACTACAAGCAGGACTTTTATTAGGTTTCTTGCTGCTCTCCAATGGTGACCAGTTGACATATTTTCCCACCTGAGCTATGGATTGCTGCAGCCCCTTCAGAGTTACCATTAGCGTCCTTTTCTGATTAATACTCTCTTTGTCTTGACCACCAGTTTAGGCGACTGGCCAATTGTTGGTAGGTTTGGATTTATAAATATACTTTTTTAGATAATGGATTATTGCTCAGCCATTTGTTTAAAACGGAATACTGCTTCACAACTAAAGCCTACTGTAAACTCCAGGATTCTCCCCCTAATTGGTCCGGTGTTTTTTCCTGTTTACCTTGTATGCTTTGTTTTTATTCTAATACTTTCCTTAAAGGGTCAGTGGCCTTCACAGAAAGGCATGTGTGCTCGTAAATATAGAGGGAGAACGAAAACGAACAGAAAATCCCAATAAAATGCATCGACGTTTTTGGTACGTAAGTCACAAAGTGTGGACAAAATAGGCCTATATTTGTTGTGGCTCATGACCATATCTGGTTCATTGTGTCCTACCAAGGAAGGCAACAGATACATTTATTATTTCTAGAGATAATTTTAACAAACTTTATTGAACCAAGCTCGACAGGCTGACTCCAAATTTCGTTTATGAACTTCGACCAATCAAAATACCCGTTTATGTGCGATATAAGCCCGCCCATTACGTTCATTGAGCAGTGTGTGTATTCTGTTCGTCGCCTGCTCCTTGTGGTACTAAGTTTGGGAAGGCCTGGCTGCTTGCAAAAATGGTGATCAAAGCCGTGTGTGTGCTGAAAGGCACTGGAGAGACCAGCGGGACAGTTCATTTTGAGCAGGAGGTAAGGTGTGCTGCGTTTTCCAACAACTATAAATGCATCAGATTGCCTGAAATAGGAAAACAATAATGTCTACCATTGATTTCGTCTGTTGCTTTAGCTTGGTAATGCTAAGGAAGCTAACTTTCGTTCACAGGCTAGTTTATGTTCCAAGTCCGGTTCTTTGACAGCCATCCAGTCTCATGCTGCATTTGAGTTGTTAATCGAAGACATTTGGCCATTCGTCGCAGATTTGCATGTGTTACCCAACATTCATTTGATGCAAAGTAGCTTCCCAGTGACAAACCGTGAAGTACAAATCCCAGTAGGCCGCTGGCTTTGCACCCCCCCCCCCCTCAAACCATTGCTTGATTACCCAGTTATCAGGGCTGAAAAGAACTGCCTGCTTTTCAAACTGCAACCTTTGGTCCTTTGCGGCCTCTGGTAATTATTAACGACGCAGACGCATGTTGCGTAAGCGACATTTGGAGACTAGACTGTTACATAGTGGCTCCTCAATGACGCAAGTCATCCGTAACGTTGTTTTACCAAGCGTTAATTTAGACATGGCCAAATGGATAGACTGCTGCTTGGGCCCTCACAGCTATGGGTGTTTATGAAATTAAAGAAAGCGTTGATCGATTTAAATTTTTGTGCTGAGTCATTTTCGTGGGTTGGGTCGCCACTTTGTGCCCATTTGTGTACCACATGCGTTGCTATTTCGTTATAAGCGCTTATTTCTCACGCAAATTTTGCACCCTGACGTTTTTAATGTGTAATATAATGCCTGCCTCTTAACGGCTCTTTTGTGCATATTGTTGCTGTTTAATCCCCAGGATGAATCAGCCCCTGTGAGAGTTACTGGAGAAATAAGTGGCCTCACACCTGGAGAGCATGGTTTCCATGTCCATGCTTTTGGAGACAACACAAATGGTGAGTGCTTCTTTTTTATTTCCTCAGTTCTGCTTAAATGTTTTGCTTGCCACAGGGAATCAAACATTTAATGTTTTCTCACTCTTAGGGTGCATCAGTGCAGGTCCACACTACAATCCCTTCGACAAGACCCACGGGGCTCCCACTGATGATGTAAGGTAGGTTAATCAGTAGGAGATGAGCAGTAGTGTGTCTGTGTGTGTGTGTGGCATGATGTAAACTTTCTGGAGCAAATTTTTTTTTAAAGAGAATTGGTTTAAAAAAAAACTCCCAGACCTGGATGTGTGGGGTGTTTATTTTTATTTTTAAACATGTACACTTAGTCTAAAACTTAGCACATTGAAGTGTAAGGTTAATTTGGTCCGGTCATGGATATTGATCAGTGAAAGTATGCAGCGTGGTGCTTTTCTAGTATAAATAAAATTCTGGCTTCAAATATTGATGCTGTTAGGTCAAAATTAAGAATTGCTAAAAAATCTACTCTATACACAAATTTGTGTTTTGTGCCACATGATGTATAACTTTTCACAATGGCGATAATTATATAAATGTAATAAACAAGCATTTTATTTTTATCATTACATCTTTTTGGGTATAAAATGCTATAAATGAGTTTTCTGACTGTGATAAAAGGGAATGTATCCTCGTCAGAGCATGGACATAGATGTTTTTAGCTAAACCTTTTTGTGCATGGCAAACTTAAGATTCAAAACTTGAATTTGAAAGCTAACGATGCATTTGAATTGCAGTATTTATTTTTATGGTAACGGAATCAACTCAATACTTTATTATAAATGGATCAAATCTAGAGTTTTTATTTGTATTTCTCTGTTTAGACACCTTGGAGACTTGGGAAATGTGACTGCAGGAGCCAATAATGTAGCCAAGATTGACCTCAAAGACAATCTTCTCAAGCTCTCAGGGCCCTACTCCATTATTGGCAGAACTATGGTGGTACGTCATTTTTATTTTTATTTTGCTTTTTTGTTTTGTTCCTGAAGTTCTTGGAAATCTGTCTGTTCTGTTAGATCCATGAGAAGGCTGATGATCTTGGAAAAGGAGGAAACGAAGAAAGCCTTAAGACGGGTAACGCTGGTGGACGCCTGGCCTGTGGAGTTATTGGCATCACCCAGTAAAGCTAGTACACAAGATCGAGCACTGACGTTTCCCCAAGGCACTTAATGAGACCAACCAAGCTACTTGACGTAACCTTGTACCTTTCAGTTCTCTGAGCTTTTTGACTTAACTAGTTCAGCCATTATCTGCCCTATGTTCCTAAGGTTTGTTTTTTTTTTGAGTGGAGTTTGTCTGCCAAATAGCTTTGGTCCAGAAGAATTGGTAACGCACAAGTCATTTATAAATGTATACTATTGCAGAATAAATGAATATTTCTTCAGAGCCATGTTTGCGATGGTCTTTTCCCAGTATTTTTGAAGGTGAATACAGAAGTGATGTGGTTGTTTTTTTTTCTCTTGCTACATGAAGCTTTTACTGCACAGTCCATGCAAATGGTGACTATTTAACACATTTCTGGCTGTTCTACAGAATATTTCATTAGTTTCCAGTTGGTTTAGGAGTTTGAATAGGTTCAAGTGAATTTTTTTTTTTTATTGCCATGTGGTCCTGGGTTAAAAATCAATCTTGACCACCATAACAGTTACCATTAAAGGGTATGTATTGATGGGTAAGTGATCAATGTAATTTTAAAATGCGAACTCTGCAAACTCAACTGTTAGACTTCCTATTCAATTCTAAGTATTGGTTTTTAAAGACCACGATGTGGACTCAAAATATTCTATAACTTGTTCTGACTCAGTGTAGCCCTTATTTTAGTATTTTAACCCAATTCTAAGATGTACTGTAGTAAAAGTTGTCAAGTGCTTAGTGTAAAATATCTCCCAAGAGCCTGTGGTCTACACGGAGGTACCACATGGATTGCCAACTGGCTTTAACTCGATTCTCTAAATGAGTGATGCACCTTTTTTGTTTCGCATGAATGACTGGAACCATAGTATTTCCAAACAATTTTTCTTTTAAGCAAGTGGAAAATCCACTCAGCCAGCTGAGCAGCAGTGCTTCAGCTCTCAAAGCATAATTCTGGTTGGAGGAAAAATCTAGTAATTCCAGCTCCTTACCAGTATTTAGAGGACTTTAAGCTATAGGAATGGTATTGGGGGACACTACACTTCATGTACACAATATCTACTTGGTCTTAAAATTGGCACATTGTAAATGTGTTCGCTAAGTTACATTTGTTTTGTCTTTTAATAGCTTTAGAGATCAAAGATCACAAGCCATTGTATAAATGGAGTTGTCATTACAGTCCAGTTAAGATTTTTCTGTATTGGATGTGCATTTCCACAAGCTGGACTGTTCAGACATATCAATCCATAGCTATATACTCCGTCAATTTTGAGATGTTAACAGAACTATATTAAAAGGCTAAGTATTCCTCATCTTGAGGAAAAAGGATATTTTGCCACGCAAACAGATTAAACAATAACAGGCCGGCTTGAAAAGTTACTTTGACAAGAGATTGGTCCTCTAAAAAGTAGCATTAGGGGATGTTGGCTAAAGTGACTACTGTTACGGCTAGGAAACGGGCCTCGTTTCTCTGCTGTGGTATAATTCTCACATTGTAGAAGTGAGTTTCATTCATTGTTCTGTTATCCCTAAGGCGCTTAAAGGAATTTGAGTTATTGCTCAACTGTAACATGCATTAAACTTGATTGTCCTCTAGAGGGCAGTACTATACCTAATGATTAAAACTACAGCTATCATTGTTCTGATATTCAATCACCCATAGAGTATATAAAAATAATCTTTTGACTTCATTTGTAGTTAACGCTCCCACATGTAAAATATTTGTTCCAACAAACTGCATACCTGTAGCAGAGATGTCCATGTTTTTTTGCAACATTTGCTTATGACGCAGACCTACTTGTGTTGCACTGAAAATAAAGCATGTCTCACTGTGGCACATAACATTTCACTTCATGCAAATCTTAAAGGTCATGCTGCCTTTTCTAACAGTCCAAATTACTGGAAATTTCTGGTTTATTTTTTAAAATCCGTTTCTTGTTCATCCTGTAAACCAAACAGCTGAGCCTCATTGGGATCGACGCACAGGACATGTATCGGAGTATACAAACTTTTTACCCATCGCTTCTTTCAAATGGCTGGAGCATGACGGCTGAAAACACCTTCTCTGAAAGCTTTTACTTTTACACATGAATGGTGGCTGCCTGGAAAGGGACATGGCTAGTTGAACTTAAAGGGAAATTGAAGATAAGCATTGTTTAGTGTAGGTCTATCTGCTTTTGCGCAATCTGGAACCAAACTGCTGCAGTTCTGAATAAAAGGTGGAAAATGAGCAAGATGGTAGGCACTGAAAACATCTTGCAATATAAGTTTTACATTTTAAAACCAAGAACCTAGACCAGGTTATTAATGCAAAACAAAATATACAGATCATTACTTATCTTAACAGAATGAAAATCAATTAGTGGTGCAATATTGATGGAAGAATGTGGCTTTTAAAGTAACAATGCTTGTGACTGAATAAAGGATTATTTTCTTTGTATGTGGGGTACCTATTGTGATGGAGTCCCTTGTCAGGAGCTTGAAACCAGGTCAAAACTGTAAGGGGAAATAAGTATGTGTTTTGACTGATGCAGCCAGCAAAGGCAAAAGATGGACCGACTGCAAAAGCAGGTAAAAATAGCCTGGGAGTGGAGGTGATGAATAATGGAGACTAAGTGCGGCTGACAGTGAGGCAAAGAGTGCACTACAACAGTCAAACAAAACCTACCATAATATAAAGGTGGGTTATAATGGAAATGTGTAAAGGAGAATAAAACGAGTAATGGCAGGAACTGCAGCCTGGCAGAAATGTTTCCATAACAGTCTGAGATTTTCAAGATTTTTTTTAATCTTTCATTTTAGGATGCAAATTTCATTTTAATAGCTTAAATGAAAAGTAAGACCAAGAAAACTGAACAAGCTGGGGTTGTGGAATAGATTTAGGAATGTTTGGTTCATTGCTTCCAGGTTTTCAACTTGCCGTTAAGCAAAGACCTGTGGGGCGACCATGGCCCAGGTGGTGAGAATTCATCCCGTAATTGGTGGGTTGCTGGTTTGAATCCCCACTCCACCTGTCTTGGTTGTTGTGTCCTTGGGCAAGACACTTCACCCTCCTTGACTGTGGTGGTTAGATGGCCCGGTGGCCTCTGTCGGTGTGCCCCAGGGCAGCTGTGGCAACAATGTATTACCTCGCCACCATCAGTGTGTGCGTAAATATAGTGTAAAGGGTCTTTTTGGTCCTCTTACTGAAAAAGGGCTATACAAATGCTGGCCATTTACCATTCATTTAAATCCAACTGAGACAGTTTTCCTACAGTTACACAAAACTAAAAACTGTGTTCTATACTTAAAAAGGTCCACAGTTTATTAGTCATCATAGGTTGGAAGTGAATGTGTTAATCTGTGGTCACACAAACATGACTCAGAGGTTAGTATTATTCCTACCTACTGTTACGTCAGCAGATGAAGCTGTTTCTTGCCAGCATGCGTGCATTGTTTTCTGACAGTGAGATGTCACAGGTTTATTTTTATAATCATAAGCATGCAGCTTTGGGCTTCAATTGCGGGGATGAACCAGTGTGGTCACATTTCTGAAAGCAACTTCTAATTCTTCACACTCAGTTCTCCAGATCTTAAAACATTCTAGGCAGGCTTGTAATATTTAAAAACCAGCAATGTCCTCAATTGAAAAAAGGCTTCCACTGTGCTTCAAAATAGTCATCTGACTTCTCTCCATATTACATTAGAAAGAGCAAAGTTCAATGTACTCTTCAGATGATTATTTTACAAAACCATTTCGAGAACGACATACCTTTTTCCCTTTTTACGCTTCTTAGTATTTCACATTACAGCCTAATAAAATACATAAAAATTTGTGCTTATAATGTGAGAAAATGTGAAAGAGTTCAAGGGTTGGGAATATTTTTGAATTCACTGTATTTTGAACTACAGCCTTATTGCTCTTGAAGTAGTACTGGAGACTTCTCTTTTGGTTTTTCTCTGAGGTGAAAGTTCACCTTCCTGCACACTGTCTACCTCTAACTTTGTAGGAACACTGCAGAGAACAGAATCTGTGGGTCAGGGGTGAGATGCCATAAATGGTACCCATACTATGGGACATGGTTGGTTGGTAGACTGACTAATTAAAATGCCCCCTTTGACCTCACCTTTGACCTCCAGAGCTGTGTCACATGAGCTCTTTAAAGTGGAGTCCCTAAACGCTCTTAAATTTGACAGCTGATGTCTTTTCTCTTGTTCATTTTAGTGTCTCTTTATCTCTTTAGTTATAATTGAAGCTAATAGGAGGATACAGAATCATTACAATCCTTTTCAAAATGTACCTCCTTCCTCCATTTACAACCTCGATCTGTGTCCGAAAAAGATTTTTAGTATTATGAGGGAGTTGTGGCTATTTTTATTGCATTGAACAGAGAAACTACCACTTGAAAATGTAAAAAATCTGTGAATTGTATTATTACAAAATTTAAGAAAGCAGAATTTGTGTAATCTGTATGGCAGGTGTTAGGATTTTCGTTTTTATGCAGTTACTGATGACAGATTGTCTTTATAAGAATTACGCCATTCTTCTGTGCAATTGTACAAACATGGGACACATACACACACGTAACACATTACAACACTAAAATGTTTCTTGCTATTTTTCTCAATAATCATTACAACAAATACTAAGTTAACCTAACTTTATTAGCTACTGGTGCTGCATCCAGAGACTATAACAAATCCAAATGTACACTGGAAAAATGCCGCTATTTATTCTGGGTTGTTATTGTTTATTAAGAGACCAGCTGAGTTTTTTTTTTTTATCTATGCATGTAAGGAATGGATCTGGGCTAGCTGACTTTGGTATTGTTGTGACTCATGCTCTGCGCGTGTCGTACCAGAATCAGATAGTGATTCCAAGTGGGTAGTGATAAGATGTTACGTTACTGTTTGATGATCGGGCCAAAACAATCTTTTGACTGGTGGCCTCATATCATGTTAAAGTTACAAACGGCAGTATATTGGGATTTAATGAGATAGATCAACACAATTTAGAGTGCAGGTATAAGCTATTTGTAGGAATATGAGTGGAAAAGCAGATCAAATTAATAGTCAGAAAATAAATACAATGGTTTGATGATCTGGATTTTTTTCTTCAACACAAAATACTTGGATTTCACAAGAATCTAAAAAATAGTAACAAAGGTTGGAATTTATCTTTGGAATTACAGTAAAAAGAAAAATAATTTATAAACTGAAGGGTTTCAAAGAGAGTGTTGCAGCAACCGGGATTAAAGTTTGCTCCTCTAAGTCTGAGTCTATGGTTCATGACTGGAAAAAGGTGGAGTTCTTCCTCTGGGTAGGGAAGGAGTCAGTCTCTGTTTCAAGCAGAGAAGATGAAGTATCTAGGTGTCTTGTTTACTAGTGTAGATAGAATGGAATAGGAGATAGACATACAGATTGGGGCTTGGCAAGGAACACTTGAAATGTGTGTTTGTTACACAACCATTGATTAATAATTAATTAATAGTTTTATGCAGACAGTCTCCAGACTCCTTGAACAGATTATAGCTTAAATGCTGACTGGTACTGAAGTGGTGCCTTCAGTAAAGACACACTAAACAGTAACTGTGCCTTGACCTGCTTCTAAAGATGCACACTGTTTGCGTTGCCGTGTTTCCCTTTAAAAACTTTCATACATGTGTGTAAAATGTGCTGCACAGGTGTGAAGTGTTCTGCAGTTCACTGTCCAATAAAAATACACATCGCTGTTTGTCAAAACAAATTGTATGATCTGAGAAATAAAAGAAAGAAGAAACCGTGAAAGAGGATGAAGGAATTTCTCCTCAAACAGCATTTTAAAGAGAAGAGGAACTTCCATATTCACTCAAAGGGCCTTCTTCCAGCACTTTCATCTCATTTATTACTAACGGATGGACAGCCATGCCCTTTGAGATGAATATATATATATATATATATATATATATATATATATATATATATATATATATATATATATATATATATATATATATATATATATATATATATATATATATATCCATCCATCCATTTTCCATACCCCTCCATCCTATGTAGGGTTGCGGGGCAGCTGGTGCCTATCTCCAGCGGTCATGGGGCGAGAGGCAGGGTACTCCCTGGACAGGTCGCCAGTCCATCGCAGGGCAACAAAGAGACATACAGGACAAACAACCATGTACGCACACACTCATACCTAAGGGCAATTTAGAGCAACCAATTCACCTAATAGTCATGTTTTGTTGTTGTGGGAGGAAGCCGGAGTACCCGGAGAGAACCCACGCATGCACAGGGAGAACATGCAAACTCCATGCAGAAAGACCCCAGGCTGGGATTTGAACCCAGGACCTTCTATATATATATATATATATATATATATATATATATATATATATATATATATATATATATATATATATATATATTTGTTTTAGTTCTTTTTAGTTGTTTATTTTATTTTGGTCCATTTGGCTGTCAACACATGTCACTGTGAGCTGTCTCACATGTGTGGGATTTTCAACTAATGTGCAACTGTTTGAAAATGATGAGGTCATAGCCCTGCCTCTAACCTAACCCTCAACCCGAAGAAAGCCAGATGTTTTGTTTTTAATTGACTCTGTTTTATCGTCATATACATAATTGCTACCATATTTTTGGTGTGTTTGTTTTGCATGGAATCAAACTTTTCCTGATATATCGTCATATGGTTTGTGATGACCTTTTAGGAAAATATTACTACAAAGATTATTTAAGAAAATTTCTAATTTTTCTGAGGAGAAACCATAAAATACACTTACACTTTTGTGTAGCTATCAATCTATTATAATTAGCATAAAAGACACTTGTGTGCGTAGCAGGGCCCCAGATGCTTCTAAATCCAACCTCCCTGATAACATTTATTCTTTTTCTCTACATATCTGGTCAAGATTATGTGACTGAAAATTGAGCTTCTGGCCTGATTCCCCTTTTTAATTATCCTATTAATTAGTGTTATATAGCCAGCTCATCATTTGCATATGATAAGTACTCAAGTGTTAGTTTGCTGAGATTTTTGGCTTTTACAAGTAGATAATTTAGCTCCTTGGCTACTTTGTGAACAAAACTGCTCAAAGTCATTTTCAAAATGACAGAAAACCTCCTGGATGAGGAGATATAGACTTTAACAGAAGTAGCACAGCATCAACATGGAGGTTAAACCTATGTGCATGTAGTGCAGTATATAGTATTGAATCTTATCTTTCTTCTTTTTCTGCACAGTTTTGCTTAAAGAGGATCGATATCTGTCCATTCACAGTGTCTGCTGAGCCTTCTTTTGATTCAGTGTTTCAGTCAAAAAAATATCCACTAAAACCAACAACAGCAGAAAAGGTCACTAGGATGGTGTCACAGATAAACTGTTACTTGTGCTTATCTTATTCCTCTGAGGGACAGTATCCAATGCTGCCTCTGAATCTGAAGGGTATGTTTCACATTTTTGGTGTGTTAAAAAAATCCTAAATAACTTAAATCCTGAGAAATTAGTAGGCTTTTCAAAGAATTTTATAAATGCTATCCTTAACCCAAACGCCAAACATATCATTTTGGAATCATGTATTTCTTAGGCCTCTTCCACTTTAACAAAGTTAATGCTTTCCTCCAACCTGTTGTATTTATAAATAAATATAGTAAAAATATATTACATATTCTCAAAAAAAAAAAAGGGATGGAAAACAATATCACAATATGACATGACTACAAAAGCCTTATGCATTTACTAAGATACAAAAGACGTTGAGAAAACATCCAGTAAACAGCAAAAAAAAAGTAAGTTAAGGATTTTTTGACAATGTTTTTTTGTTGTTGTGTAAGACGGATATTAACTCTCAATGTTCCATACCATTAAAACCTTAATGCATTAAACATGACCATTCTTTTTTTTTGTTTGTTTATTTTTAACCACTTCATCTAATAGAAGACCGTAAACCAGGGTACTTGGGTTACACTCAGAAACAGAAAAACAACAACATTGAATTGAATGTCTTGTCTTCTTTTCCTCAATGTCAAATAGCCAGATGATTAATGGGTTGCCTGGATTTGGATTCATTAGCTTGGCAGCAAATTTCATTTTGACTAAATCCCATCCTTCTCCGCCTCCTGCTGTCTGCTTCCTTCTGGCTTCTTGTAGTGCCTTTAATTGTCAGACCTTTGGCAGCCAGCACAGCAAAAGCCACTTAAGTACTGATGTGTTAGCGGAGTCACACCAGACCCATTTAAAAAGCAAAATAGTACATTTTTACTTCTTAGTGGGCCAGAGTGGCCCTTGGTTTTGCTGACGCACTCAGGAAGCTTCAGGAGTCGGGTGTCCTCACCTTTAGAGTCTGATGTGTTGTTATTTTATATATTTTGAGTAAATTTCTTTTTGAACCTACATTCATTAACATTTGTGAGTATGTAGGATATTACTGACTTCCAACAAAAACGTAATTTAAATGTGTGTGTGTGTGTGTGTGTGTGTGTAGAAGAGAGAGAGAGTTTCTGTGTACCTCTCTCAGTGGGTGGTAACAGTTAAACTCTTCCATTTGGTGGGATTACTTCTCCACTCATTCCTGTGGGAGCCGCCGTCAGCCCGTCATCTTTAAGCAGAATGCCATGATGCTTTAATCCCCTCTCCCCTCTCCTCCCCTCCTTTTCCCACACTCAACCTCTTAACCTCGTCTCCCCATTTTCTCCTCCCTCCCTCTTTTCTTACTGTGGCTGTCAACTTTCAGCTAAATGGCTGAAATCAGCACATGCAGGGCTGTATGTGAAAAGCTTACATTTTGCAGTTCGATGTCAAGACGCTGCTGCTTGTGGGCTTTTTGGAAGAAACTAACAGTTCCTTATGCAGTGCCTTGAGGACATGTTCACACCCCCTTAAACATTTTTTCATCTTCCTCCGTTACAACCATAGACTGTGTATATTTGGAGAATTTTTGTGATATAGCAATTCAAAGAAGCAAATATTTGTGAAATGGAAGTGAAAGGATACACATGTTTGGAAATCTGAAAAGCGTGGAGTGCATTTGTGTTCAGCTTCTTTATTCTGATACCTCTAAACAGGGGTGTCAAACTCATTTTAGCTCAGGGGCCACATGGAGGAAAATCTGCTCCCAAATGGGAAATTTGTTGCACTGGATTATTTTATCGAAAGTCTAAATAAAATAATTTGGTTCAACCAATTTCCTTCAGAAGTCATATAGATAGTAAATTGAGTCCACCTGTGTGCAACTTACTGTCAGTAGAAATCAAGCATTCTGTGAAGGCTTCAGAGGTTTGTTTGAGATCATTAGTTAAAAAACAGCATAGTGAAGACCAAGAATAAAAGTGGACAGGGTTAACTAAACTAACTAAAGTAGGAGTTTAGAGCAGAACTATAATTAGATATTAGTCTTGCACTCCACCAATGGAAAACATTAATGTGAACAATGAAATGACTTTGGAAAGGCACTGTAAGCACAAAAAGCTCAAGAAAGACAATGTCACACAATATGACATAAAAATATTGGAACCCAGAATAATCTGTTGTTGAATTTTGACCCATAAAGGCTTTAGCACTTATTTTCACTGTTTCTAAAGTGATCAGCCTTGAAGCAGTGTCCTAATGGAACTAGATGATGTAGATCTGACCTGGCTGTGGGTCATAGATGAAACAAGAAAATCAAATCCAGCAGACGAATAAAAGATCCAGTTCTGTCACTGCTGCTTGACCTAGAAACAATACATACACGAGGATTTTCTGAATTAGGAGTGGAGTCTGTCTGTCTATGTTTTGTGTTGAAGGAGAAAAGAAGAAATACAAATCAATTACCTCAAAATTCTACTGTTTAGAACCTATAGACATACCTGCGGCTCCGTAGTCACACTTTTTCACTGAAGTGTTTTGAATCCAATGATGTTAAACATATGCTGGATTCTATGCCAGAAGAACACCCTTCTGATATGAGAGAAATACAGTATTTTAAAAGAAAGCAAGATATTTTCAAAGCTGTTTTGATGCTTGAAGTTGTCTATTTAGAGGATAATTGCACAAAGCTGAACTTTCAAAAGAATCTCCTCACTTTCATTGGCCTGTTGATTGAAGTCCTTGCATCTTAGCGCACAGCGGCCTTCTGTTCTCCTCTTGTGGACTTCTTCTGTCTATTTTGTCATGTGATCGTGGAGATTGTTGCTGGAGTGTTCTGCAAAAAATGTTTGAGCCTATGCATGTATCTGAAGTATCTTGACTGGAAATTATGTTTCTCATCTTGGTTTGGCAAGTTTGTTCCAGAAAATTACAGAAGCTCAAAAGTAGAAACATTAAGTTCTGTTTTTGTTATTGTCTTTAATTTATGTTACATGTGGGATCAGACCTTAAGGCAACAGTTTTTCCAGCATGTGTGCCAAACTCCATTTACATTTGTGATCCTCTGATAACCAGTGAAATCATTTTATGTCTATGACTGTGACCTTATAGATATAAGGCTATAACTTTATGAGTAGAATAGTGTCTGTGTGCATGTGTGTGTGTGTACTTGTTCAGCTATCCTATTTAGGACCTTCTCTGGCATATTCGCTAACCTTCTGAAGACCAATATCGACCTTATAGGGACCAAAGCCTGGTCCTAATATGGTGGACCCCCTCTATTAAGATTAGGGTTTAGGTTTAGAGGTACGGTGTGAATTATGTTTTGGTTAAGGTTAGGGTTAGGAATAAACTGGTTAGGGTTAGGGTAAGAATTTGGGTTAGGCACAAATGCAGCTATTAAAATGAATGGAAGTCAATATAAAGTCCTTATATGGGTAGAAACACAGACTTGTGTGTGTGTGTGTTTGTAGCTCTATGAGCAGTGAAATAGGTCATCTAGTCAGTGCTCATGAGTTTGTGACAGGGTCAGGAGGTTACATGGCGTGTGCAGCTGTCTGCTTGCTGCTACATCCTTGTCCGTCTCCCTCTCTTCCTCTTCCTACACTATTCCCCTCGCACACAATCGAACACGTTTTGTTTCTGTGGGTGCCTTCCATTGTTGTCTATCTTTAAAAACGGGATTTAGAGAATAAGAGAGCTGAGGTAGGCTCGCATGAAAACAAAAGAGACATATGTCTGTGTTCCCACCCCTCCCTTAATGTTCGTGCAACCCAGATTATCACCACTGAATGCGGCACCCTAATTATTGCTGCTCCCTCTTTACACTGAGAGAGATTATGACTGAGGAGAGTTACAACATGCATTTACCCCACTAAGCTGGATGGCACCAACATGCATGTTGCTTATGTACATCCTTGTAGGAATTATTGTATAGTACTCATTATTTTAATTGGTCTTCGGGGAACGATTTCTAAAATGTATGCTGTTCTTTAAGAATGATTAACTGTAACTTCATTGGGTTGTCCAACCGGCTAATCATGTTGTCAATATTTGACTGATAAATCAATAATGATTAGTGTAGCCTTGTAAACTTTCTGCTCTTAAATCAGTTAATTACTTTACTAAGAAAATTGGGTGTTTATCACCAGCTGCGTTAGTTGAGGAATTTCAAACTTTAAAAAGATGTGATTGTAAAATTGCACAATAAATAAGAGCTTAGTTAGTCTTTTAAAAATTATAAAGACTTGATCAACAAAATACTTACAATTGTTGGACATAAATAATGTTTAAAAGGTATAAAGACATAGAAATGTCTCCAAAATTCCAGTCTCCCTTCTCTTTTGCTAATCTGAGATCGGGTCACAAAGGCAACAGTTACAGGCAGTGTTGATTTTTGATACAGGCCAAATAGGCATTTGCTGAGGGTGGCATTAGAAGGAAAAGCACATAAGTGAGATTAATAATTATTATGTCGGTTGCGCCGTGATCAAGTTTGCCATTGATTTTAATCAATCAATGGATAAATGGCACCTCCTGTTTGTAGCTGAGAAAAGGGAGAAAGTTTCACATGTTTGCTGAGAGACTGCACTGCATTTTATTCCCACCCCAGCATTTTCATTGGTAGGAGGTGGCAGAAAGGGGGGGGGGGGGGGTGGGGCTTGTTGAGAGTACGATACATGCAAGAGTTATGCCCTGGAGATCTTTTATTTTTAAAATCTAAGAAGGCCACTGAATTTTTAAAAATGACAGAGTAAAACTAAGCACTTGTTAAAACTTTCAGGAAATGTTTTCATTTTTAAGAAAAAGTGTAACTTAATATAAACCTTTTTTGCAAATGTAAGGACTAATGCGCTCCCAAGCAAATGTATTTCTGCTTGAGCGTTGATTTTGTTATAGCTGATGAATGGCTTAGTTTCTTGTTTTTTGATAATGGAGGACTGAGGTCTAACAGCTGATGTCTGCTTTGTCTCCACTTGGCAGACCACTCACCAACATGTGTTGTAGCTGTGAATAAAAGCAGTTGTGTTGTTCTCTATATCTGTTCAATTTATTTATTTTTTATCTGTTTCTCTGTGCTCAAAATAGGATTTGTACATATGCATGTGCAACATGTGCATGCACAAGGACATTGTGCACAAGGAACCCATACATTATTCATCAGCTTGACTCGCATGGCTGCTGGTAATGATTTGATCAAATCTGGCATGATGGGTGTTGTTTCCATAAAAAAAAAATAGGATCCTGAGTGTCTGTATCTTTTCTGTGTACATTCTTGACTTTCAATTTAATATGTCCTGCATCCGAGATGACAGAAGGCATAAAATGAGGAATTTATCTTATCTACCTAATGCCATTCCCAGCTATACGCAGACATGCTGTGATAAAGAATGATAAGGTTTGACAGGTGGAGTCTATTGTACCAAAAGGTCCACTCAGGTGTGAGGGAACTGCAAGCGGAGGAGAAAAAAAAATCACGTAGCTGAACAGAAAATTCAGATGGTCGATTTTTGGCTTTTGATTTTTGTTTGCTGCATACAGTTCTAACTGCTGACCACATCTGAGAACAAACACTGAGTTTGTTCACTTTGCAGAGGTAGCATTCCATATTTAAAAAACCCCCAGAGTGATTTGGGCATACAAAAAGTTACATAACATCCTCCTTCAGCAGTTGTGGTTATTACCTCCTATGCTTCAATCATGGTGTTACATCTGTCATTAAACTATAAACTAATTTCTCCCCACATCTGTCTATAACTACATTACTGCCCAATGATACCTTTTTTGGGTATAAGGGTGGGAACAAGTTGATGTTCATCATCCTAGCTGGCTTTGTTTCCTGTTTCAGTCAGCTCACATTACAGCACAGGCTTTGTCGTTGGATACTGTGTACCCCTGGAGCTGTGCTTCTTAAACTGTAGTACAGGCACCACTCTGGTAGTACTTGCGTTCCCTTAAGTAGTACTCGGAAGAAATTCTGCTATACATTATTTTCAGGGTAAGGTAATAAACTGATTATCTTTCCAGGTTGTGGCCCGCCTTTCACACAATAACCACTGGAGATAGGCACTGGCCCAAGACCTGAGTCAAGATGAGTGGGCATGAATAGATAGATGAATCATGAATCATTTCATAGGTAATTAGGAACAAATTGCTGCAAAAGTAATACATTGATTTTTACATCACATTATCTGTGAGCTTTGTTTACCAGTATTCATTATTTTTATTCTGACACAGGGACAGATGGAGATTCTGAGAAAAATTCTAAGTAAGTTACAGTCTTTGTTTTTAGTCAAATCTGGTTGTTTGATATATTCAAGTTAATAATTTATCATCTTATCAGTTTATTTCAGCTAAACAGGTTCAGAAATAAATAATTAGCCAGTGTTAGCTTAAAAGAAGGCCATTTTACATTTTACACATCCGACCCCGGGAAATGATTCCACCACACATTTGATGAAGCTATGAGCTTCTGCATATTTATCAGTATTAACATTGACAACAAACTTTGCCAAAATAGGAGGCGTTTTCAATGGAAATTTGACCCATATCTCATTCTTGTTGGCGATGATAAACAAAACAAAAAATGGACAAATAATGTAGAAAACATTCTTGAAACTGTACTGTATGCCTTTCCTTTAATGAGGCAAACAGGTGAGACTCTTTTTCATATTTTGAATACAGCATGATTCACAGATCCCTCTTCTATATATCTATATATATATATATATATATATATATATATATATATATATATATATATAATAGAATCCTTTGATTGTCACTAAAAGTTCAGAGCTAGAGACCAATATCAATTATTTTAGCACCAGAAAACTACCTACCTTAGCAGAAGATACCTTATTGTGGCCCAGAATTTGTTGTATTAACCCTTAGTAAACTGAACCAATTCTCTGAGTCTGTCTTTCCCCACTTTTCCCACGCTATGACATCATCCCAACCTAACCATTTTTCAGAACCAACTTTGAAAAAGAATTGGGTTTGCTAGGTGATGTGCTTAGAGATCAGGGTACCTTCAATTAGCAATTCAGACTAATAACAATGTATTTTTTTATATTTTACTTCTCAAAACCCACAATTAACTGTGACTGACAGTAGGTCTGGAAAGTCGCACACTGTTGGCTTGCAGCAAGAAGGCTCTCTCCAGGTACTTTGGCTTCTTGCTTCTGTCCAAAAACTGCTAGGTTAAGTGGTCTCTCTAAACTGTTATTAGGTGTGAATGTTAGTGTGCATGGTTGTTTGTCCTGTGTGTCTCTTTGTTGCCCTGTGATGGATTGGAGACCTCTCGCCCAATTACTGCTGGAGATATTAAAGGATATACTTTTTTTTGTGTGAGACATAAGACAACAAATTAATTTGATGCTTGATGATGTGGCATTTACTGATGTGGTGCTTCTTATAAAAAAAAATTGACAACCACTTTCTCAGAAAACAGGGAAAAATCGAGGACAGAGAAGAGGATTGACAGTGCAGAGAATGAGGTCTGATGAGCTGACAGGTGCAAGATGACAAGCAGACAGCCAGCATGTGTGCAAGCAGATGTACAGTTCACACAATCTTTGCACAAAAGAATTGAGATGGAAAAGGGTTACCTGCTGCCTTTTTTTTGTCTGAGAAAGGTGCTGAAATGTCATCATGTGCCAGAAGGTGGGAAGCTGCAAATATGTTTGTGTCTGTGCACCAGAGTACATGTGCTGTATAATAAGGACTTTGAGCTCATGACTATCTCCCCCTTTCTTCCCCTGTGGAGGCTGTCAGTTTGCTTTTGTTGGATGGATCTGTTACACTCCCTGGCCTTTTTCCTGACATATTTTCCTTCATAAATGTTAAACACCAAAACATTTTAATCAGAGATCATCAGCCTCTTACGTAAGATGGCATTTTAAAAAGCCAAACATTTTAGTGATGGAAAGATAACTTGAAGAGAAACCTTTTTTTGCTATTGTGATTATTTTTATTCAGTCATTTAAAAAAAAACAAACAACAACTTGAAATTATACATACTTTTGTCACTTGCACAAATGAAGGCCACCAAGTTACAATGTTGTCCAATGCTTTAAGTTTGGTTTCATCATACCCATTTCCTTACGTATTCTTGCATAATTGCTCAAGCTCATTCAAGTTGGATGGATGGCAGTTTTCTTGCAAGTCTTGCTAAAGATTCTCCATAATATTTAGGTCTGTACTTGCAAATTTGCTGTGATCAAAACCATTCCACTGTAGCTACGGCTGTATGTTTAGGGTCACTGTCCCGCAAGAATGTAAAGCTCTGCCTCAGTTATTTGGAGCATCTAATAGGTTTTCCTCCAGGATTGTCCGGTGTTTAGCTGTATCCATGTTCCTATGCTTCATACAGAAATAACAACAAATAAAACACCTAACAAAAAGACTTTAAACAATAAGAACAGTATGACAAACATACTTTGGCAGTTTTCAAACCTAAATTGATTTTGGTATTGGCAGTATCATTGCAGTACAGCCCCAGGCAGGCCACAACTAATGGAAACAAGGCATATTATAAAATATATTAAGTTATTTTAATATACATTAAATTATACATTCGATTTGTCCATTTTTGATTATGATTTATTTCAATTAAATACTTAATCACCAAGAGAAAGAAACTCAAATGTATTTGTAAAGTACATGTGTACAACATGATTTGTTCATGCTAAAATGAAATGGGTGTGAATTGTGGATGCCAGTAAATGCTAGTAAAATACTAATGTTTGAAACTTTTTATTTAAAAGTCTTCCTACAAAGTGACTAATGGCAGATCCAGAGTGTTATTAATAAAGAAACAAACAGAAAGAAAGAGTAAGAACAGCTGCATGATATACGTAACAGCACATTAATAAACATTTTCTACAACTAAAATATTTTTCTGGTTATTCACTATTCATCCTTTATCATCTCATAATTCAAACCATCTCTCTATTTCGAGTCATTTTTGAAGTTACATAAGAAAACTGTTTCCACCCACCTACTATTCACACTATGCTGATTAGATCATCGATCTCCTGAGAAGAAATACTCAGATTTACTATATAAGACAGTGTTGGTTGCTGGCAATTGGGTTTTTTGCATGCCAGGGCTTGTCCATTGTATCTTTTTGTCTTTGTTTATGTGCAGAGCTTGAGGCCAGAAAGGCAGTAATTAAACAGAGGACTGGAAGATCTAAAGGCTTCGAGCCACAAACCCAGCACCCATGCTGACAGTCAAATTTCCAAACCAGGGGAGGTGAGCAAAAGAGGGAGCGAGAAAAGCGAGACCATGAAGCAGAAGAGGAAGAAGAGGACGGCTGTGTGAGAGAGCATGAGTGAGAGAAGAGAGGAAACCAGAGAAAAGAGGGCGGACCTTGACTCAGGCAGAACACACACACACCCTCCTGCTCAGCTCAGCCCACAGTCTAGTCTAGGGATGCATGTGGCAGCATGTGGGAGAATGTGCTCCAGTGTGTTTAGAGTGAAACACTACGCCGGAGTCTGGGAGATGTCTTTCAGATGCAGGGATTTCCCTCTTTTCTCCTGAACAGGACGCATGCTGGCTGCGCTTTAGTAACCACAGGGAATTAAGTGGGACACTCATAGGAAACACGGGTGGCTTAAGTAAAGGTAAGGAGATACTTATTTGCTTTTTATGAGGATGGGTTGGGAGCCTTGAGAACTGAAACACAGAGACAAGAGTTGTGATAGGGTTTAAGGTGACTTGCTTCAGGCTGCTTCTGTCTAGAAATAGATTAGATGTTGATATTTGAGGGGAGGGGGGGGGCAGAACAAGGCAAAGCTTTTTAAAAGAATCCATGTGAACATGGGATTAAAAAAAAGAGTAGGAGTGTACAGGAGTCTTGTCTTGCAATACACTATCACATGTGTATCACATTTAGTCATCCAAATGCTTATAGTATTCTCCAAACTCTGCCTTTCATATGTGTTCAGATTGCCTTCTTGCATGGGGCATTGTGTGTTTTTCTGTGTGTTGAAGAAATGACTTTATCAATCATTAATGTTCTCACTTGAGACCTTGCCTAGTTTCTAACATGAGTTAAGTCAGTGATAACAAAATACCTGAACAGCCTCTCTGGACTAGCAGCACCTGGCAATCCCAACTGCAAAGCTCAAAGGGCAAACAGAGTGCTGAATTGCTTTAATGTGTCTCTACCTGATTGTTTGCTTCTTTTCATAAGAGCTACAGATGTGAAATTACATCTAATAAAGAGAAATTACTCTAAACCCCAGATCACAAAGCACTATTAGGTGCTTAAAGAAATTATGGTCTGTCAAATTGTTGCTGAAGGGCTTGCTTCACTTAGTGTAAAAAAGTACAAGTTTTAAAACTTTAATTTAAAAGCAAAAACAGGTTCGGAATTCAAAATGACAAAAGGGATAATTTAATGACGGATTTAGATCTAAAGAATACATCAGCCTACATTGTGTTTGTATGGTGATGAAATGTTAACATTGTAGAGGGAAAGACAAAAGATCAGAATGGGGGACTGTTTAATCTTTTGATGGGAAAGTTGTAAACTCCTGAAAACTTTGCAGTCAGCAACTGCAAACAGAGCAGAATAAAATACAGCTAAATTTAAAGAAAACACACTGAACATAAATTTCACCACCTCTTACTTGAGTTTGTGTTAGAACGGATTCTGGGTCAGAACTTTGCAGAATTTGTTCCTTCACAAGAGAAGAAACTTATTTATGTGTCATTTTTTTTCAACATTGCGGAACTTTCAGGAATACGACTCTAATACGGGAATGTGAGATTAAAGGAGAAAACTTTCAGCTTTCCTTTCATTCAGAGACCTTTTGATCAGAGCTGGAATGTAAACTATTTACTCCCTGTGGTATTTTTTGTGGTGCCTGGTTTAAAATAGCTGGGGCATGCTTATCCAGCAAATATTTAGGATTCAAGGATAACTTAATGTCATTCTAGGCACATATATACATCAAATTCCCAAAAACTTAATTCTTCACCTCTAATCAGTGTTTCAATACATGTGTGACATTGATGAGCATTAGCACCTGTATAATTGGTTGATCATACACCTGACTATAATCCTACAAAATCCCAGACTTTCTGCAAGAGTACCTATAAGAATTGTTGCTGGTTTGAAGGCAAAAGGTAGTAACACCAAATATTGATTTGATTTATAAAAAAAATTGTTTGCTCACTTCGCATTTAGTAAATTGATAAACAATCATTATTTATATGTCTGAAAGCAACACAGCATTTTTTCACACCTGCTGAAAACTTTTGCACAGCGCTATATATATATATATATATATATATATATATATATATATATATATATATATATATATATATATATATATATATACTGTATATTAGGAATCAGTGGTCTCATTGCTCCTCTCGGCTTTAGTTGCTTCCACAAGAAACTTGAATATTGGCAGGGAGTTAGGGGCAATGATCCGTGAAAGGATTTATAGTGCCAGATAAAAAACAGCCGGTGTGTGTATGTCTCTGCGTGTGTGTGTATGTGAGGATATTTTTACACTACTGACAGAGTTTGGAAAAGCCAGATGCAACAAATAGAGGGGGGAGCCTGTCTTATCTCTCCCACCGATACGCATCCAGGTTTTTGTCTGAATGTGTGTGTGAGTGTCCGTTTACTTGGTGTCTGTTGAGGGCAAATACTTATGTGTGTGGGTGTGTTTGAGAATCCATGTAACCATGTGCTGTGTTTAGATACAGTAAGGTAATATGGTGTGTGTGTGTGAGCATGAATGGGACTTTGTCAAGTCAGGCTTGTGGGTGTTTTTAAGCTGCTGTTGTGTGGACTGGACTCATTTTATGTCAGCTCTCCCATAGAGCATTAGTCTTGTGTTTAGTTTCTCATGTTTTCACATTGGTAACTATAAAAGGGACAATTTAAGATTTAGTAAACAAGGTTGTGTTAAAAGTTTATAAATAGTCAACGTCTGAACTGCAATATATACCTTTCTCTGTGTTTTCATGTAGTATAAATCCAGATCAGTTAGAACCAAAGGTTGAAACTAGCAGCTAGTCCAAGATGGATTGGGACATGAATGTTGTACGCGTTCCATTCTCATTGCGAGTTTCACACTGGAAAATCACTGGTGATGCATCCTCTACAATTCACATGTATGGTTGCCACATTTCAAGCTGAAAAAAAGCATCTGCTAGGGCCTGCTCTAGATCATAATGTTTGTGTCAACTGAAAGAAGGATGTTTCGTACCAACTTTAAGGGCCAATGACTTCAAGTAGTTTTCTATTCTGCTCAAAAGGTGAAATGAAAATGTATGAAATGATGTTGTTTTTTTGTTTGGTATAACAATGTGTAATATTTCTAAAGAGCACATATTGGAATTTGGTTCACAATAAAAAGAAATGGGGTCTAAGACAAAGTTGAGGACAAAGATGTCTAAAGACAAGGACATCTACTTTTATGTTAGCTTGTTTCTTCAACTAAAACAATTTTTAGAGTGTAAAATGTTGAGATTGGTGACTCATCATCTTATACCTACATTTCCAATATAAATAAACATCTTCTTCCTTGTGAATTACCACCAAATGCAATCATGGCAGCAGTTTTAATAGAAGAACGTTTGCATAAACTGCCTGACGCTTTTAAGACTAAAATTGTTTTAAGATGGTAGAAGGACCGTTTCAGTCTCTGCCACTTTAAGATTATCCATAAGCTTCATTCTCATAGTTCAACGTATTTGTATTTATACCAGATGAAGCCACAAAGAGTTGTTTGCTTATAGCTTTGACGTATATGCACTTGCAAATTTTTAAACTGTCCATTTAGGTCGTTTATGGGGAACACTGAATTACCAAAATAGTTTGCTTTTTCAAATCCAGCACTGACCTTAACCATGACCAAAAAGCAGATAAAGTAGGAAGATTTCCACTCACTGTCCCCCACGTTATCATTACAGCAAACAGAAGAAAACAGATGCCCACATCCAGTAAATGAATATGGTTTTGTCTTCATCCTTTGTACTCTGTCCTATAGATACCTAAAGTAATGAAGCTTTAAGCTTAATCTTTTTATGCACTGATTCCCACCATGGATTAAACAATCTTTATCACAGCTGACAACATAAAATCTTTTCTCATATTATTCACTGTAATGCCTAAATTACTCCATTCACCTTGTGGCAATGCGATCATAACTAGAAGTATATCACATAAGACATGTTTTTTTGCAGATGTGACAGGCATGATAAAAAGAGGTTGATGCAATTACCATGAAAGCGATGATTTCTTCTCCCTCCCTCCGTCTCTTTGCTCTTGCTCTACCCCTTTCATTTTCTAAAAGTTGCCCCACTAATGCCTCATCCCTCCTCCTCAGTGGTACACAGATTTCTGCTGTTGAGCAAATATGGGGCTTATGGCGTCTCCAATGCAATAGGGCACTTTAAATGTTTGTGCTTGGCAATGTGCCTGTATATGGTATGTGTTCCTTTCTTTCACACCCCCAGTTCTCTGCTGTTGTCACTGGCAGTCCAGTAGACTAATATTGCTGAAGTCTGTTTTGGGAAAACCATGACAGAACTGACAGCTGAGCGTGGAAGGGAAACAGAAAATGTTTCTCTTTCTCTTTTCTGGTTTCATGAAGTGTGTCTGGGGGTGCTGGTTCTGTCATAGCAGCGTGCAAAAACTGAAGGCAGTAGTTCTCAAGCTCAATTGATCCGAATGGCTATGAAAAGTGAAAGACAAACATTTATTTTTGTGATCGTCATGCGTTTCCTTGTCTTCTCCCCACAGGTTTAAGTAGTTTACAATCATATCATATGCAGGGTTCCTAGAAAATCCCATATTTTTCTGAACTCAAATTTCTAGATTTCTTTTCATGCAGTTTTTGTCACATCATGGACATCTGAGTAAAACTCAACATCAACACTAAGCCTTCCTGAATCGTCGTGTCATATTGTTTCTGACTTCATCAAGTATCAAACAACACAATGTTAAATCTACAATTTAAAAAGTACAATTTGTATAATATACAAAAGTAAAATTTTTGTTGTGAGGTACATTGCCAATTTACCACTTATGTGGAATATGAGCTGCTCTAATTGAAAAACCATAACTCCTAAACTTGACAAATATCCTAAATTAAAAGCAGATTCTTTTAATCATAGTTTATGAAGTTTGATGTATCTAGCTTGTTGTCCAAACTTCTTAAATATACCTGTTTGTCTTATTTGGAATTTTAAAACCAGCTTGAGGTCCACAAGTCCAGTTTAATGTTCAATAAAAAGCAGCTCCATAATTTTTCAGACTTCAAGACCACATTGGAACCCTCGGTCTCGGTAACTTGTCACAAACCAAAATACTTTCACTAAGTAGGAAACCTATGCAGTTGATGTTTAGGTCTGTTTAGCTGTGTGTGTTAGTAAATCATGCAGGATGAGACTTGCTTAATGAGTCGGTGAGAACATTATGTCGCACTCATGTCCCAGCTTACATTTGCCCTCTCTGTAATGTCACTTATCTGGTCGGACAAGAATACTCTGGTTGGGAGCAGGAAGTGTCAGGTGAGAAACGTTGTGACTTATCTGTCTGGTAAGGGGGGAGAAAGAAGGGGTTTCAGCCAGGCCACAAGTTAGAGGAGCAAGAGGGGAGGCCTGTAATTTAGGAAAGGGTCAATTTGGGGGGAGGGGTGTCTCGAAGCTGACATGAGCTGGCATCTGTCCTCGTTCATATCCTTCCTTTTGTCTCTTCTTTCGCCTCTGCTGTGATGAATTGGGAGTTTTTTCTTCTTCGTTCCTTCCTTTGCTCCCACCCTCATTCTCTCTCTTATGCTCCCTTTTTCTTTTCATCTGCCTGTGTCTGTTGCTCCATCACATTTGCTATCTTCCCCCTTTGGTGTGACAGCTTTACCATCCCTGTCATGTCTTCCTATTATCTCTGATCAGTGTTGTGTTCAAACCCACACATCATCTCTGGTTGCCAGCTGATGATGGTGAAATGCTGTATACAGAATGTTAGATATTTACCTTTAATGCTGGAAAGACGAAACAAGGATAAAAGATGTGCAACACTAATCTTTTTTACTGACTGAGCAACATGCAGTGTTTACTAGAGATAAGGGTTGTGCATTGTTTTCTCATTTCTCGTTAGCATGTTTATGTAAATATGTATATTGTGATCAGGATTGTGATTTATTGTGGTTTTTGAAATTCCCAGAACCTGACAGCATGATCAAGATTGTCCCTTTTGCAGTTTAAAACATTATTTCCCCAAGTAGTTTCATAGGTACATCAATAAATAATATATTTGAATATATATGCTGTGTGTGAATTTGTGGTTTAACGGCACTATTTAATGTAACCTATGTTCCGAAGTATTCTATTGGATAACAGGTAAGATTTAGTTTTAGAACATAATTTGTATCTTTGGGGCTGTATTCAGTGACAGATATGTTGCCAAAAAGGCTGTGATAAACCTTTTACTGTTGTTTGTATTGCTAATGCAAAAAATACTACAACATATTGTTTTATTAGTTCAATTTTAAGTGCTCTGAAGTTGGAACAGAGTTTGGCTATGTGTTGCCACGGAGGTTTGCACTGTCGCCGGGTTGCAAGAAGCTCTCGGTGGGTACTCTAGCTTCCTTCAACAGTCCAAAAACATGATCATTAGGGTCATTGGGATTGTAAAACTTTTTGAAGTTCAAATGGATACACATGTCTTTTTTCTTCTTTAAAAAAAAATCCAACACACCAAGTTCAAGTCCCATTATGATGTCTTAAATCTCTATTAAGATGGCGATTCTTGGAAAACTAGATATTTACACAGGTGTTATGTGTTGTAAAATGTGAAGCACTGCCCTAAAGAATGTAGACCCTTACCTTAAATCAGATCAAGTCAAATCAATATTTATTTAATCAAGCGCTTTTCATGCCATTGGCAGCACAAAGCGCTATACAAGATTAAAACAATATACATCACACAAAATTAAAACCTGATAAATTAAAAACACACATAGTCATACACACAGTCAGAAAACCCCCCACCCCACCCCCTCAACATACCCCTTCCCTCAAATAATATAAACATGATCTCCACCTCTTGTTTTGGTCTCTAAATTTTAAATAAAAACAAACATCTAAACACATGTAAATCTGGCTCAACACTGCTGTGAGGAAACAATATCTTGGGGATCCGCCCATACCAGGAGCCAGCCCACCTTCAACCACAGTTGCCGCCTCCACAGAGACCACCTTAGTCAGTGGAGGTCAGCGCCCACACCATAGCCATAGGGCTGCTCTGTGAAGCCACCGGCCACCCAGACTAGGTAGATCTCCACAGCAACAGCCGCGCTGACCAAGTAGACAGAACCCCTGGTGTGGAGGATCCACATGAGGTAAAACACTGACATTAAAACATTAAAATCCTGCAATAAAGATCGATTTATCCTAAAAGTAAATAAAGATTAATAAATAAATATAATTTAAACGCTACCGTAACACTGAGATTTCCCAAGTTGTTCCCAACATTTCCAAAACCCAACAGGGTTGCTCTGAAGGATGAAACAGAGCAACATTCAGCCATCCTAGTATTTGAAAAAGGCAGGTACAAATTGACTTTCTGTGGCAGAGGGAATCGTAAAATGACCAGCACCACCCACTGAAGTCTATAGCTCTATGTTCTAAAAGCCTGAATGAATGGATGACATAACTCTCTGTACAGAATGCAATTTAGCTTGAAACAGCTTCTTACATCTGCTTTTTCTGACAGTATCGACTTCTACACTAGAGAGTGTTACTGCCTGCAAGGCCTGGAAGATTTGGGTATATTGCATTTGTTTTTGTAAACTCAAACTGCTTTGCATGGGATACAAGGCATTTTTAAAACTGACAAATGGTTGGACTAAATGATTTGCAAGTCTGTTACTTACTTGTCACATCACTGGTTGATTAATGATTCAAGCCTTGACAGTGGTCATATTGGATTCTGAATTGGTACTTTGGTACTGAAATCAAATTAATCCTTAGCACATCCAGCGATATCATCGAAATAAATCTAAAGGATGTACCATATGATGACATGAACTGGGTGAAAGTTGGGTTTGACAGAAAAAGGAAACATGCCTTGAGAAGAAATGTGTGACCAGAAAAGGAAGCTGGTCTAAAATACCACAGAGTGAGAGTGTGGAAATATATCTGTTTGTGAGGTGTTGGGAAGGCTTTTAAGAGAGGAATTGGAGGAGAGGTGCAAAGAGTGTCTTCTGAAGATTGTGTTTATCCCTTGTTTGCACTGGGGAGAAATTTCACTATCCCTTTGCTTTAATCTGGCTGTAAATCCTTATACTACTGACTTTTGGAGACTTTTCCATCAACCGCTGTATAATTAAAACAGTGGAAATAGCAATTTAGACATTGTCTGTCCTTTTCTCCTTTATATTTACAGAAAGTATGCAGACTTGGCTAACAATTCAGTGCTCATCACATAGTGTCTCTTCATACTCTTTCTTATTGACCTGGAAGTGATGCAGTGGGGCATTACAAGGCAGTCTCAAAAGGCTGTATGTGTACATGTGAGTGCGTGCACATATGCATGTGTGGATAAAGGCTTACGGGCAAAGCTGCATGCAGTCTTTTGTTCTCTGGATTTTATTTCTTTGGGGATAAAAGAAACCCCATGTTGAGTGCTGTCCATGATTTCTATTAGACTGTGTGGCTTTGTTATTGTCCTGCAGTGCAGAAGCGATCAATGTGAATGTGTTTAGGTGTACATATTTGCGGTCATCCAGTCATTGTCATCCCAGCCTCCTCTTACATGTGAAAGAGTTGTGTGGATCTTATATACAGGTCACTAATGCACTGACAGGGTAGGCTCTATTCACTGCAGCCACTCGGAGTCCAAATAATAACCCCCAGCTTGAGTTCACTTGAGAGATCAACTCCTAGGAAATGGACCCATTGACCTAGATCCAACCAGAGACACAACATAAATGACATATATTGACATCCTTGTCTGGAATCTCCATGGGCAGCAATGTGAGGACCCTAGACAGATTATGCACAATCAATGTTCTGTTTCATTTAAATAAAAATGTTCTATTCTAGATGAAAATAGTGGAATGAATAGTGTGGTCCACAGTCTCAAAGCGCTGCCTTTGAGACTGTGGACCACACTATTCTTTTTACCCACCTAAAACAGATTGGCCTCTCTGGTGCTGTTTGCAAATGGTTCACATCCTATCTCACAGACAGAGTTTCATGGTAAGTTTGGATACCTGCTCCTCTAAGGCCACAGGTTTACATGTGGTGTACCCCAGGGTTCAATTTTCGATGCATTTTTAACTGCATTTTAGACATAAAGTCCTGGATGACAGACCAGGACACCCCCCCACACACACACACACACAATATATATATATATATATATATATATATATATATATATATATATATATATATATATATATATAGTCATTTTAATCTGTAAAGCACTTTGAGTTGCAATGTTTGTATGAAAAGCGCTTTATAAATAAAGTTTGATTTGATTTGAAAATAGGGCTGTCTTTTTAAATGTAGACTGAAATAGAAGGATTATCTAATTAGAAATCTGGGTATTGTGTAGAATTGTGTGCTCATTTAATTTATTCTCCATAAAGCTGATTTAGTAAAATCTTGATATATTTCGATACAACTAACCTTCCCATGCCCAGTATATGTCATGTCACTCAAGATTGTACATTTAACCAACTGGAATATGCAAGATTTTATTTACCGCTTTGCAATAAAACTCCACTTATACCTGGCCAACAAATCTTTAAGAAACCAACTATTAACTGAGTTTTATACACTTAAATGGTAGGCGGTTATAGTGCCTTACTTAAAAGTTGAGGACTTTGTTGAATAATAGAGATTCTGCATCCGTGTGGAAAATAGCTGCTTTATCACTGCTTACAAATTGTTTAAAAAGAGTTAACAGCTTAATGAAGAGCAGAATTCTTATCCATTTATGAGTCCTTTATAAGGGCAATCTTACTGTGAAGGAGTGCCACATTTAAAGCCAGTTTTGTTTTGTTTTCTTTTAATAATAATAATTATGCATTTTATTTATTCAATTCAATAAAAAATTCAAAAATACTTTATTGATCCCAGAGGGAAATTAAGTGTTTGTATAGCTCATATAATTAATTCCTTAAGGAGTTGTTGTAGATGATGATGGCTGTGGGCAGGAAGGATTTCCTGTAGCGGTCTGTATTGCAGCGAAACTGAAGAAGCCTCCAACTAAAGACGCTTTGTTGTTATATGACTGTCTCATGAAGAGGATGCTCAGGGTTGTCCATAATTTTTTTGATTTTATGAAGAATCCTTCTTTGCATTATCATCTCCAGATTTTCCACAGTTGTCCCAAGAACAGAACCAACCTTCTTTATCAGGTTGTTTAGCCTATTTAAATCCCTGGCTCTGATGCTGCTACCCCAACAGATGACGGCCGAAGAGATTACACTCTCCACAACAGACTTGTAGAAGATCTGCAGCATCTTGCTGCAAACCTTGAAGGACCTAAGCTTCTTCAAGAAGTACAGTCTGCTCTGTCCCTTCTTGTAGACGGCTTCACTGTTACGCCTCCAGTCCAGTCTGTTGTCAAGGTGAACTCCGAGGTATTTATATTCCTCAACCACCTCCACTTCTTCTCCCATGATGGAAACAGTTTTTGACTTATCCCTGTTTCTTCTGAAATATACAATCATCTCCTTTGTTTTGTTCACATTCAAGGTAAGACGATTGTTTCCACACCATGTCACAAAGTGGTCCACCAGCTCTCTGTATTCAGCTTCTTGTCCATCTCTGATACACCCGACAATTGCAGAGTCATCTGAGTATTTCTGCAGATGACAGGTCTCTGATTTGTACTGGAAGTCTGAGGTGTACAGAGTGAAAAGGAATGGTGAGAGTACGGTCCCCTGTGGTGCTCCTGTGCTGCTGACCACCTGGTTTGACACACAATTCTTCAGTCTCACAAATTGTGGTCTGTTGGTCAGGTAGTCATTGATCCAGGCGATTGTTGAGGGCTCCACCTGTGTCTTCAGGAATTTCTGACAAAGCAAATCAGGCTGAATTGGGTTAAATGCACTGGAGAAATCAAAGAACATGATCCTCACAGTGCTGCCTGCTTTGTCCAGATGACAGTGGGTTGGTTGAAGTTGGTGGATGATTGCATCTTCAACTCCAACTCCACAGGAATAAGCAAACTGCAGTGGGTCCTGATACGTTCTTGTTTGCTTACTCAGGGGTGCCAACAGGAGTCTCTCCAGGACCTTCATGATGTGGGATGTCAGGGCAACAGGTCTATAGTCATTGATGACTGATGGGTGAGTTCTCTTTGATACTGGAACAAGGCATGATGTCTTCCACAACACTGGAACCTTCTCCTGAGTTAGGCTAAGGTTGAAGATGTGCTGCAGAATCCCACAGAGCTGCTCTGCATAGGCCTTCAGGACTCTGGGGCTGACACCATCTGGACCTGCAGCCTTGTTCTCGTTCAGTTTCTCCAGCTGCCTCTTCACCTGACTTTTGGAGACAGACAAGTGGGAGGGGGAGGCAAAGGGGGTAGCAGCATTTCCTGACTTGGTTGAAGTCAAACTTGTGGAATTAGAAGAGTCCATGGCTGAGGTGAAGGATAAAACATCCGAGGTGTAACAGGAAAGCTGTTGATCATAGAAGAGTTGGATGTCTGTTTGGCTGGGAACAGGAGAGGAGGATGCTGAGCTAGTTCCTGAACTGAACCTGTTGAAGAATGTGTTCAGTTCATTGGCTCTGTCCAGACTTCCATCCATCCAATCCTTTCTGTCCTTAAAACCTGTGATCTTTCTCATTCCTGACCAGACATCTCGGATATTGTTCCTCTGTAGTTTGTTCTCCAGCTTCTTCCTGTATGCCTCCTTGCTGTCTCTGATCTTGACCTTAAGTTGCTTCTGTATACTCCTCAGTAATTCCCTGTCTCCCTCCCTGAAGGCTCTTTTTTTCTTGTTTAGCAGTTCCTTCAGGTCACTGGTGATCCAGGGTTTGTTATTAGGGAAGCATCTCACTGCTCTGGTGGGGATGATGTTGTCCACACAGAAGTTTATATAGTCAGTCACACACTCAGTCATGGCATTGATGTCCTCTCCATGTGCTTGGCAAAGAGTCATCCAGTCTGTGGTTGCAAAACAACCCTGCAGGGCTTCTTCAGCTTCCTGTGACCATTTTCTCACAGTTTGATTTGTCACAGGTTGCCTCTGAACAAGGGGTTTATATTCTGAACAGAGAAAAACAAGATTGTGATCTGATTGTCCCAGAGGAGGTCTTGGTTTGGACATGTATGAATCCTTTACATTTGCATAAAACAAATCCAAGGTCCTGTTTTCTCTTGTAGAGCAGCTGACAAACTGTTGAAATGTTGGAAGTGTAGTAGAGAGCGAGGCATGATTAATATCACCAGATATTGCCACAAATGCATTGGGGTGCTGTGTCTGTAGCTTAGCAACAATGGAACTGATGACATCACATGCATTGTCGGCAACGGCTGAAGGTGGAATGTAAACAACTGCCAAAATTACACTGGTGAACTCTCTTGGTAAATAATTTGGACGAAAACTCACTGCCAAGAGTTCGACATCTGGGCTGCAGCGACAACACTTCACAGTAACATGTCCTGGATGGCACCATCTGTTGTTTACAAGCACTGCTACTCCACCACCTTGGAGTAGTATAGTGCTTATACTATTTATAAGCACCTTTCAGGAAACACAAGGACACTACAGGAAAAAACAACAAAGAAAATAAACAAAGCGAGTTAAAACAGCAAAAAACAAATGACTCATAAAACCCAAAAGAGTACAAAAGTTCATAAGAGCAAAATACTTTCGAGACAATATACTTTATTGGTCATTGTACAGAACATCAGCGTTGGTAATCTAACATATAGTTATTTTTCGGTGCCTATTTGCTTCTTGAAAAGGAAATTTAAGTAAACAGCATTTTGGCCAAAAACAATACAGCACATAAATATTTCCAGACACACTGAATACATTACTGATTAATAATAAGATGAAATACACAAGAGCTTCAGCAAGGATTTATCAAGTTTTGAGCAAGCAAGTTTTTACATAATTCTGTAGGTTGAAGCTCAGGGTGTGTGCCGTGTGACATAATCACTGGGGTGAATTAATGTTTTTAAAAACTTGAAGAACATCGGTTTCACAGTCTGGGCGTAGATCCTCTTTCATTCTCTGAATTTGTCACACCTTAATGCATGGGGACATTTCTTTGTTCTTATGTGTGATGCAAAAGAGAAGAGAGAGAAGGGTGCGTCTCTTCTGTGAAACAATCATGTGAAAAGTGATGCAAATGGTCCCTGACTGAAACTTGTTTTATTTAACACTTTTGACATTGGGGCAGCTGTTTCCACTATCTGTAGCTATGATGTTTTCTGCTAAAATGCCCCGAACATCCTGTATTGTCTTGTCATCTATTTGTGAGCCTTAAACACAGAGAAACAGCTGATGTTTATTTGTCACATTCTCGCTGAGCACTTCTTTCCCCCATTGCTCCCTGCAGGACATAGTCTTGTCTCTCTTTATAGGGGGGCACTCTGTTAGCGCTTGCTGATGTTGACTCAGCTGCATGGATGCACTGAGAAAACTTCCCCTTTCCTTATCCTATTGTTCCCCTCCCCCACTTCCCCTCTGGACCCGCTCTGTGCCCATTTCTCTGCTGTTAACATGTTTCACAACCTCCCCAGCACTTTTTTGTCAGGTTCATTCACTGATGGCTTATTTTGTTGCTGTAACTCTTAATCTTTCATTTTCTCTTCTTTCCACAAAGCCTCTCACTTGCCTCTTGATGATTGGGGATTTCATGCCTCAGTGGTAATCTTAATTAAGAAAGTGGTGGTTTATGTATTATTACCTTCCACTCCATGGCTCCAAGAGTGCATTCAAAATAAGAATACCCTAATCATGTATTGCAGCATTGTAGTGTTTATGATAATACTTCATTAAACTATCTTTTGGTCCTCTGTGTTTGGAAAACCAAACAAAGTTGCTATTCTTTTAATAACTGTTTAGGACATGTTTAGAACCATGATTTATACAAAAATTTCTCCGATTTAATAAGAGTTTTGTTTTGAGTTTTGCTACTATTAGTAGGCCAAATGAATTTGGATTAATGGAGAAAACTTCTCTTTAAAAGATGTGTACTATTTTGATTAAAAATCTAATTGCAATGAGTTCATTTCCCCACAAAAATAAGATAAATCCCCATAATTTCAGCAGAAATAAAATGTAATTTGTGTAACATTTTGTAACTTAATGAGTAGCTGTAGCAGTAGTAATGCAGTAGCCTGTTTACTTGTGGAACTGTTTCCAAAAACATCATAAACAAGTCTAGATCTGTCTCTTTAATTATAGGTTGGGATTGTTCTCAGAAATCTCAAATTTCAAAAATGAAAATACTGTACCACAACAGGTGGTGGTTGAATTGAGTATCCAGGAAGCAGGACATGATGCCAAAACAAGCAATGGTTGTCCCGCTGATTTATACATTTCTGCAAAAGAATTAAATCCATTTGTTCACTTAACTATACGGTATATAATGCTTACTAGTGACACAAAAAATTCCCGATGTATTATGGTCAGATATGTATAGATTTCTTTTTTTTAAATAGATCTGAGGAGCTGAACAAATCAAGCCATTACAATTACATGTCTGGGTTAGAGTTAATCAAAGCACTGCACAAAATATGGCAACTGCAATCATATAAAGCAGTGGTTCCCAAAATATTTCTGCTGGGCCCCCTTTGGTTTATTAGGAAATGTTCAGGCCCCCCACCTCCACCCCAGTGTAATTATTACTTTTTAAAATTAATTTATTATTTTATTATTTCGTTAGTTTTACTTTGTCGTATTATATAAAATACAACAGCTTTCAATACACATGTAATGCATCTCTGCGCACAATTCATTTAAGACAAAGAACTCTGAGAGGGATAAAAAACAATAATAAAGGTTGTTTTGCAAAACTGAGGTCTTCAATCATCAACTTTTCAGTAACTGGTGTGAGCCTGCTGTGATGTCACTTGGTGGAGGTGCGTTTGTTCCCTGCGTCACTGAATTTGGTTCATTGAACATTGCTTTCAGAAATAATAATAATAATAATAATAATAATAATAATAAATTTTATTTAATAGTGTCTTTCAGGACACCCAAGGTCGCTTCACAAGATAAAAACACAATAAAATCCAGTACAATAAATAAGATAAATAAACAACATGGAAATAGTAAAGTAAATTGTAAAGAGAAATCCTAAGTTATAGGCACTTTTAAACAGATTAGTCTTGAGTCTGGATTTGAAAAGGGTGAAGCTGTCAATGTTTCTGATGTCCGGGGGTTAGTGAGTTCCAGAGACAAGGTGCAGAGCGACTGAAAGCCCTGCTCCCCATGGCCCTGAGGCGGGCGGAAGGAACAGTAAGGTGGAGGGAAGAAGAAGACCTGAGAGAACGGGAGGGGTTGGCAATATGAATGAGATCTAATAAATATGGGGGAGAGAGGTTGTGGATGGCTTTGAAAGTTTGGAGAAAGATCTTGAAAGGGGATCTAAATTGGATAATAAAGTGGAGCTGCTGGAGGACAGGGGTGATGTGGTGAAAGGAGGGGGACGGAAACCAGACTGGAATTGTTCAAACAGGCTATTACCGGTGAGATGGGAATGGACCTGGGTCGCCACGGTTTTTTCTAGAATTTTGGAAATAAAGGGAAGATGGGAGATGGGGCGAAGGTTATTGAAGTCATTTGGATCTAAACCAGGTTTTTTCAGTATAGGACTGACCGCTGTGGATTTGAGGAGGGTGGGAACAATTCCAGAAGACAGTGAGGAGTGAATGATGGCTGTTATAAGGGGGAGCAGAGAGGGAAGGCAGGATTTGACCAAAACTGTAGGAAGAGGATCTAACTGACAGGTGGAAGGTTTGGACTTAATGATGAAATCTGATATTTCTGATAAGCCACTATATGGAAGTTTCATTAAAAACTTGTTACAGTTAAATTTGTGGCCAAGATCACTGCCTTCTTCCTTCAAAAAGATGCAAATCTCATCTTGCAGACCCCGGACAGCACCTTCGCACATGACAGTTATCGGTACTCGCTGTGAAACAGAACGGCTGTCTGTCAGAGCCCATTTTCTCGCACAGTACCACAAAAATTGGGGCTTTGACAGGTTGTGTTATGATGTAGTTGTCTGTGCCAAAGACATCGATCATTACATCATTGAGCTCGGGACTCGGCAGTTTTGATGCCAGTGCATCGCGTGTAAAATGCAGCGCATGCACTCCAACATTGGATACACGCTTCATGAACGCCTACAACCCTTCTAGGTTCCCAGCCATAGTGTTTGCCCCATTTGTGCAGATCTCTACAAAGTCCCTACATGTCCGTCAACATCTCATAAATGCGCCTGCCGATGGTATTATTGGACAGAGGAATAAGCCATAGTTTGCTGGCCTCTGTTATGAATCATAGATGGAACCATGTCCATAGTTCAGGGAAGTATTTAATCCTCTGCAGTTGTGTGCAGTTTTCAACACTTTGCCACTATGTACAAACCTTTATAAAAGCTCATTTAGCATTTGAAGGTGTTTGGTGTAACAAAACCAAAGGCAAGACATGCATCGTCATATTTTATACTCTTTGACTTGGAAGGAAGTTGATTTAGAAGTTGATTTGGTGATGTTTTATCTTCAGGTCTGCGTTTATGTGGGAGCCTCGTCAAAAACCTGTCCGTTATAATGGTTTTTAAATTTTATCCATTCATTCATAGTTTTGTATAGGTAGTGCGCTAAGTAGGCCTGTTAGAGCAGTTTTATAGGTGATTAGCTCATAGCTAGTCATTGTGGCTCGTGACCTTTGTTAATGATAAAAAATGTGATAGGAAGCAGTTTAGGATGGTCTGTGTTGTAAAATAAGGTATGGGGTTGTAACTAGAGATGCACTGATCAGAATTTGATGGCCTATATCTGATCTCCAGTTTTATAAATCTTTGATCTGCTGATAACATTCTGTGTTTTGTTTAGCCTTCCTGCTATGAATGCTCATCTATAGCCTAAATGGGCAGGGGCAACATCACACCATGTGTGAGAGCAGTCACTTTAAAGTGAAATTGAATATTTCAAACAAAGTCAAAATAATTTTGAATGTGACATTTTAACCCGTCTTTAGCATCTTGTGCTAGGAATTAGGCCAGTTAGCATTACTAGCATTACTTAAACAGCAGTCTTTGTGTGTACTTCCCCCAGAATGTAAATGTTTACCCTAACTCTGAGATTTTCAGAAGGTTGTAAACATTTTAAAATCCAGCGTGTTCCATTACACATTGAAGGCTCCAATAAAAGAGAGCTATACTTCATTTAGCTTTCATATTATCTGCTAAAAGTTGATCTGTTTCCCATGTAATTGAAAACTGTATAAACTGCAGGCATGTCTTCACATTTTCCCCCCATGTCTCTACTTCCTCTAAATTCATGTTAAACACCTCAGTGATGCTGATGATAGCTAATGATAAGTTCTCTTCTTTCAGTAGCAGCTTCCACACTTAAGAGTTTTGTTATGCTGAATCAGTAGTGTTAATGTATGCTGTTCACTGACTGGAAAATAATCTGATTGCTTTTTTTGTGTGTTTGTTTGTTTCTGACCAGGGAGTTGCTTGCCAGAGCTGGTAACTTGCATTTTTCCTGGTGCATCTTTAATTATAAATTTGGATTACAAGAGTGACAACTATTTTTTGCACCATACATAGCACAAAATCAATGGAGAACCTTTGTGTAAGTTTATCTTGATAGTTTCTTCAGCGTTATCATTTATGTTTATTATTTTACTCTCCAGTGATATAAAGGCCGTTAACTCACAACCTGTAACAGTTGGATTCATTATTCACCCATTCTTCAATACGATATGTTTGAAATTCTGTACTCTGTTATCAGTGGTTAACAAGACCGATATTTTTGGCATCATGTACCACTCCTTAGGGTAAAGTTACCACCATCAGTACATAAGTGAAAATTTCAAATACAAACATACAACACAGACATTACAAATTTGAGTAGTTCTCCCCTGATAGGCTTATAGATGCTCTGTCTCTGACAACAAATCAAGCCTGTTCACATCTGCCCTACTTTGAACTGACATAGCATCTATCTCTATCAGCCCCTGAGGACCTATCATCCCCACTCCACATCTTTACCTCTCATGTTTCCTTCCACCTCGGCACTCATCATTCATCCGTCTACCTGTGGCCCATCACTCAACTGCACCATCAACCCACCGAATTAACAGCCTCTCATTCCCCTTTTAGCACCATCCCCTGTTGTTGATTTGACTCTCTTGCCTCTGTCATCCCATCCCCCAGTTTCAACCTCCCACCTCTGTCTACCTTTGGCTCAAACCCTCTCATCCCTCTTATTCACCCACTCAGCTGCCCTGTTATTTCATTACCCCATCAGTTCACACAGGCCTGATGTGACGTATTACCTGCCATTTTGGCTGCATTAATTCCCATCTGTGTGCGTTGGTGTTAAACTTCAGGGCGAATGAAAATGGATTTATCTTATGCTTAAATTACAGCAATAGGCCAAAACAACATACTGTAACTGCCTTGTTTTTATGAAGTTACCTACTTTTAACCACCATTTCACTTTTGAGTTGTTTTTGGTTGGATCATTAGTTTTGTGGTGCTGTATGCTAAAATTAGCCTTTAAACTCTTTTGATGCCTATTAGGTGGCTTAGATGGCAACTTTTGAGATGTTGTCTTAAAACCTGAAGATAGGCTTTAGTAAATTGGTAAACAAGACAAAGGTGCACCACATTTTAGCTCATTCAAGGTAATAACTCGTAATGCAATTGCTCTTTTAATTTCAACTGTTTGTAGATGTTTGCTGATTGACTAACTTGCTTTATTTTCCAGTAAAAAATAATCTTATTTAGGCACCACCTAGTGTGCAATTCGGACGCTATGATGACCTTAAGCAAATACGATTTTTTTGATGTTGTGGTATCAAAACAAGCATTTAAAATCAATGTAAAAATGTGTATCTGGATCAAATTTTCTGTTACTTCTTAACTGAAATGCAGCTTCTATTGCAAATGCTACTAAATTTATTGTTGTAATAAAGCAAGAAGGATTTTTATGTGTATTATGTGTTTTAAATGCTCCACTCTTTGCAAAGTAACTTTAGCAACTTGATAATAGAAAGGGATATTTCCAAAAGAGATCTTGCTGTATTTTGTGCTCAGAACTGCTAGATACAACTAACTGGTCACACCCCAGAGCCATGATTAAGATTACCAGAAAAACAATACAAGGTTAGTTTAGTAATCATGTTGTTTGAATAAATACGGTTCATATTACTACATAGTTGATAAGTATGCTTGCTCCTCCAGTACTATGGCATCAACCAAAAGTATGTGTTATGGCACACAGGGTCCTTGATGAGAGTTTTATTTAACTTTTACAATGATGGATGAAGCTCAGAAGGGGTTCCTCTTATATACACAGCTCAATGAGAAAGCAGCAACAGGTGGGGGCAGGATGACTGAGCTACAATACTCTTGAGCTGTGTCTTGGATCACTGGGCTCTGAAACCCTTAAACAGTATAAAGCCAAATGATAGCGATTTCTTTAAAACAGGGACATTTTAAAACTGTGGAATACTTTGAAACTAAAACCTTGGCTTCTCTATGCATCCTTTTACAAAATTTCAAATTGATGCATTGTGCTTTGGCTTCCTCTTAATCCTACACATCCAGGTACTTCCCATCCTTCTACAAGCCAGGTCTTTTCAAGACAGCATTTGCGGTGTTACCAGTTAAATGAAAAGTACACTAACCGCCTTATCCCAACCTTTGTAGATTATTAAACATTTTTCCTTTTTCTGTCGCTCCCATGTTTGCAACGCCAAATCTCCATATGAATATTCAGTTAATTGATTCTGATGGCTTATGATGTGATTGTCTGTGCAATCAGTGCTTCATCAGGAAATGTTCGTTGATTGAGGAATGGTAGAAGCAGGATAAGATTTATTAATATTTAACAACAGCAAATGGTATTTTTGTATCTAGCATTCAGCTTGCTGATGGATTTCCAGTGATGTATTACAGTGAAGGGGATCTGCAAAGATTTAGTTGAGGCTGACATTCAGTGATCTTGACCTTGACCTCATTGTGTGCAGGATGCTTGTGTTTTAAAATATGCACCTTCAGCACTAAATATCAGGGGTTTTCGCATCTCGGAATTCTCACAGGGACTTCTGTAGTTCATGCTTTGCTCTGCTGCAGCGGCGACCGAGTTAAACATTAAAAGCTACACACATTCATTGACTCTCTTGGGCATTTCACTCAATAAAGGGTTTGTGGAAGGAGCAGTCTCCTGTAAAATATGATAATCCTACTCTGCAGCAAGCACCAGAGAAACTCAGCTAGACTTTGAGTTAAGAACCGTATGACGTAAACTGCTACAGAGGCGAAAGAGTGTTTAATGAGGTTACTGACACTTGAGGAGCCAACTGGAGTGAAATGACTGGCAATTTAATTCAAATGCATCTCTTTTTCACTTACTTGGTCCTGAGGTGCCACACTGACCCAAAATCTAAAATGTGTTTTGTATTTTTTGGGTTGAAGATGAAATGCAGCACTACCAGCTATTTAATTCTGTTCATAGTCTTCTACTTTCACTTTTTTGGCAATATGTGTGTTTTGTTTAACAGACTCTTCTTCACCAACTCTCAGTTTGGTAATGGCAAATAAAGGGCTCAGAAAAATATAACAATCCTCTCATGTCCATCTACTTAACTTTGTCATTTTAATACTTTGGCTCAAAATGAAAGAGCTCTTTAAGTAAGTAAATTATCATTTATCTTTCCCCAGTTTAAGCAAATTAATGTTTGATTTAAGAAGCTGCTGAGACTTGTGCTTGAAGGCACATTGTATATGTGTGTATGTGCATTGAAGCTAAGAGTGGGGGTAGCGGCGCGTGTCTTGTCAGATCCCGAAAGGATGAATAAGAAGCTAATCTCCTTCTTCCAGGGAATTCTGTGTCTCTGACAGTTTTCTCTCAGAGGATCTGTGGGAGTGCAGTGGAGTATTGCCTCCCATGTCTACAATGGGATGTTTTCAGGGCCCTGTCTGTGCATTAGATAAATGCACTTCCTCAGCAAACATGAACAATGCACCCACATTCTTCTTTTCATTTATTCTTTATTTATTTTGAGCACTTGCATCTCTATATTTACACACCATTCACAGTGTTCTCATTATTTTTGAAAGGAAACTTGCATTATTCTAGGCTTCCAAGTGTGTACCGGTGTATTTTGGAAAAAAAGAAAAAAACATAGCAAAACAATATGCTTTGATAAACAAAACTTTTTGGTACATTTCTGATTCTGTTCTGTACTAACTTAGCTGAGTTTTCTCCTTCTAGAAAAGTTATGTAGAAGGAAGTCTGGAGACAATGTGAGGAATGTAAGAGGTGAGGGCAAAGAGCTCAGAAAATGATAAATACAGTAACTGTTATTGGCTGTGAAGCTTAATAAGGGACAGTCAAGGTATTTAAAGTGTAAAGACAGATCAGGGATGCCAAGCTTAGAGTTTCTCTGGTTACTGCTTTGTCAAGACTGGTAGCTACTTGGTCTTTGCAATCCAGGATAGAGTATTGTCTGCGTTCAAACAGAGACATAGTTATGGAGAAAAAATATCGAGAAAATAGTCAATATGGAGATAAATCCCAAAAACAAAAGCTACTCTTATCGTAACAGGATTTTGAAACAAGCTAGGGCCTGTTACTTTGAGAACATAATATTTTTAAATGTATTGACCAGGGAACCTTTGATTCTGACTTACTCCCACAGTTGTCTTTACAGTTTTATTGACATTCTTGAAGTTTTAGTGTTTGTCTTTTAACACACACACACACACCAAAAACAATCTAATAAAGCTATTTGTTCTGGTCAGGCTGTATCATTCATCATTACAGTGCACATGTTTATGCATATGCGAACTTGAAAAAAGGATAAGGAATTAAAAATGGAACAATTATATCCATTAGTTTGTCTAATTTTAAATTTAGTGAAGGTTTGCAACACCAACTGAACAAAACTCCAAAACGGCCATCACTTTAAAGCACAATGGTGATGGTTTCATATGTAGCTTGAAAAGTTTGCTTTATTGCTAATGCTGGCAATGAACTCTCAAAGTAGAATTGAAAATGAGCAGACCTTCATGGTTCCTTCAGGCCTCTGGCATCTAATTGCTAATAACAAAGACTTGTTGGGCTGCCACTGATTACCACTGACAACCATGACAGCAACAATAAAATAAATCATTTTTTTGCATTTATAAATAAAAAAGCATGAGTATTCAAAATTTCAAATATGGCCAGATTGAACTACACATAAAGAAAAATAGGCCGAAAATCATGACTACGAATACAAAGGAAAACAATCTGATTTTTTAACATTATTTGCTTAAAATGTAGTAATGGAGAATGTAACTTACAAATAACTTGTGTTTATTAATTGTATGTGTTCCTTATAAGTTTGTCTAATTTTAATTCTAATCATTTAGATATTAACATTGTCTACACAAATAAATGCAATTAAAACAGGATGAAGTAAAATGGTAGCGGTTGGCTGCCCCAATTCTGAACACTAAAATATGGAGGTACTATGTTACCTAACCAAACGTTTTTCTAAACATTTCCATCCATCCATGCATCCATCCATTATCTTCCTCTTATCTGGGGTCGGGTCGCGTTGGCAGCAGCTTAAGCAGAGAGACCCAGACTTCACTCTCTCCAGCCACTTGAGCTGCCTCCTCAGGGGGAATCCCAAAGTGTTCCCAGGACAGCTGAGAAATATAGCCCCTCCAGTGTCCTGGGTCTTCTTCTTGGTTTTCTCCCGGTGGGACTTACCCAGAACACCTCACCAGGGAGGCCTCCAGGTCAACATTTCCATAAACACTGATTCGGGGGGGGAAATTGAGCAGACAGTAGCTACTGGCCATCATCTTCATTTGCTCGTCATGCATCATACTTTTGCTGCATGAGCTCACAATGAAACCTTACAGAGAATTAAAACCTCCTGATTATAGAGTCTAACTTGACGTATTTTCATATCATATGATCACTTGAGCTTTTGAGAACTTTGAAAAACTTTTATAGCCCAGCTGAACTGACAATGAACCAGATGCTTTCTCCTCCATGTTTGTTTTGAAACTGTAGCTCAGATGGAGATAACCAACCAGTTGTGCTAAGGTCAGCTGATGCACACAGTTCATACCCACACACAATCACACAGAAACAGCATAGAGCAGACTTTAGGACCACAGCAATTTGAAGGAAAAATTCCTTCCGATAAACATTTTGAGAAAATAAACATGTTAAATCATAAAAAATTAAAAATGCAGCAGTCGACCAATTAATACGGTTGACAGATGAAACGGTCCAGTACTCACAGCAGCCCTAAGTATTACCAGACAGTAGCAAAGAGTTTTGTTATAAATATTTATGCTGCAAGACTAAAAGTTGTCAATGTGGCTAACAATAAGCCTTCCAATTAGGTACCATTAAGTGCTTTCTAAGTTTCTAGAGATTAAATATCCTTGTTGTTAAAAGGCACAACTAACTTTATTGTCATTAGTCATTTCCCTTTATTTATAATACATTATAATACAACTTTGTAGTAGTTTCCTATACAGATGTGTATTGGTAAAAATCTGGCCATACGATGTGTATCGCGATACAGGGGAGACAATACGATATATTACGATACTATGAGTAAGACAATATATTGTTATTTTAAAGCTGAATTTTACTGTACAAAAACTGTCACAGCATTATAAACACTCCAACCTGTTTCGTACTTTAACACATCCAGTTTTATTACTAGTTAATCCACTGGAACAAAGAAGGGGAAAACAGCCACATACTACCAGTCATACTTTTAATTTTACTACAAAAATGACATCATTGTCATCATTAATGGTAACCTTGAAATCCTTTAAAAAAATCTATATTTTGCTTTTGAATATCGATACAATATCGGGAACTAAAATATTTATTATTGTGGTTAGCTCATTGATTTGTCTGCTTCAGTGCTAAGCTAACATAAGCTCATTTTCTCTCTTTTGATGTGACTCAATGATTATTTAACTCGTACACTGACTCACATTACAATGTGATTCCAGTAAGCTATGTTCAAACTAAATAGAAAAGGTTGTCCTGTTTCTTAAATGTTGTGCTTTGTTTTGAACATTAAAACACAAATGACTAGTGTTTGAACTGCTCTTTGCGCAGTTCTCTGTCTCTGAGAGCCCTTGGGGATATCTGACTGCCGCAGGCACAGGGGGTCAGACAGTCAGGAAGCCACAGCAGCCAGTCTCACTTCTTAACAGACAAAATTGTAAAAGGTAGAAATATTTTGAACTGCAGGAGAAAACCCAGATTTAATGAAAAACAAATGTGTGCATGGCATATAATATAGTTATACTAGCTGACATTTAATAGGTAGCATGATCTGGACCCCATACTGATACCTGGGATAGGATTGTGACATGTCTAATTTGTTCCCAAATCTTGAAGTTAGATTTGGCAGGATTTTAAGCCAAAGCCCCATTCCTATATTAGTAGAATATTTTATTAACATTTACACAAAAGATTTTGTTGCAGTGTTGTGTAATGATAGAAAAAACAACTCTTTGATTACAATAACCACATCACAGTGCAGTATGCGCCGTGGCAGGCCTATAAAAAAAAAGACGTGTTTTTGTTTTTCTCCTCATTCATGCACAGTTGTACAGTAGCACATCCAAGCCATGTGCGGTTTGAGTCTGCAGAGCTGAGATGTGTGTCATGTCAGGGTGGAGCCGAGAGAGACAGGTGGAGAGATGAAAAGAGTTTCGGGGGGGAGAGAAGTTTAGGGTGTGCCTGCTCTGTGGCTGTTCTGACAAGCTTTTGGCATTTTTCCAAAGAGCATGACTGCATGCGTGTGAGGTGGAGAACCGGCTCAGATTTCTCCCTGGATTTTGCAGGTGTGCGCGTGTGTGTGTATGTGCTGCATTGCATCCCTGTACATGTAACTGGAAATTAATCTGCTTGCTTGGGTTTCTGTGCTCAGGTGTGTGATAGATGTGAAAGCGTATAGCTGTTGATGATTCTTTAATGAAACCGTCATGTTGTGGCGATAAGAGCCGAGCAACTCCAGCTTTTTGACACCTCCTGCCTCAATGTGATGCTCTGCTTCATCTTTATTGTTTATTCTCTTCTCAGTACTTGGTTACTGATAAAATCTCTAAAGTAAAAAGTAAAATGTAAACTTTAAAATGCAGTGAAACATGTAGTTGTGTGTTGTAAACGTGTTCTCCTATCTCTTCTTTGTCTCCTCTTGATTTGTCAGTTTGTATATCCGTCTCTGAGTACGTCTGCATGATAATGATGCTCTGGCTGCTGTTGCTCAAGCCATTGTGCTGATACACTCCCTCAATGTGTTAATATACTGCGAGAAAGGAGAGGCTGAGAGAAAGAGACCGAATAATTATCTTTCCCCTTTTGTCTCGGCTCCTTCAATTAAGCCCGAGCAGAGGCAGACAGAGCACATGCCTACTTATCCACCTAAACCTCAAAAACAATAGGATCCCCCCCAGTTTCTCTCCTGTTATCTATCCATCTTCTCGTGGACCACTTTCTCTTCCCACCTCTCCATAATAAAATTCTATTTTGAGTGCTGTACCCCAATATTTTTCCTCTCCCTCATCATCCTCCCGCCTAGAGCGATTCGCCTACAGCCTTGTTTCACCTTTCCTTGTTACCCCCTCTCCACTTCCCGTGCCTTGCTTCAGGGCATAAGGAGAGGAACAACAGAGAGACGAAACATTTTACTTTGCACATAGCCAGAAAAAAGAAAACACTTTGATTTCCCCTGTGTGGGGAGAGAGGTTTTTTTGTGCTTCTTCAGTCTGTCTCTGTGTTGTTTTTTTAACCTTCCCTTTACTAGACTGAGAACCAAATTTATTTACATGGATTTACAATGATAAAGTACCCATACTCACCATTATTAGCTCTAAAATTTAAATATTCCCTTGCTACAATTTTATTTGTTCAATGGATGTTCTTCCAGCTATAGCCGTTCAGCTGCTAAGCATAATCTATCTTTGCATAAATCATTATCATCATGTAATTCAGTTATTTTCAGAGGGTGGGTGGACAGCATGTGGGTTGACTTCATCAGAACAGATAAAACAGAAGAGAGAGGAGAAAACAAAGGGCAAAGTGAAAGGAAGAGGAGGATAAATCTCAGGGTGAAAGTTGAGCTTATATAAGTACTTCTCGCAGGCGAAGTGAAATGTGCTACTGTGGCTAAGATGAATCAGGTAAATGCCCATACAGTGCCTTGCAAACTTATCACACACTATTTTGTCACCTTACAACCTCAGTGTATTTAACTGAAATTATATTAGATTAACACACAAACTAGTCTAATTGTCAAGCGGAAAGAAAATAATAGAATAGGTTTTCCATTTTATTTTACAAAAAGAAAAATCATCTGAAAAGAGTGAGTCAATACTTTGTAGAGCATGTTTTTGTTTCATTCCCAGCTGCAAGTCTTTTATGATATGTCTCAAACAGTTTTGTGCATCTAAATACTGACATTTTTGCCCTTTCCTGTTCCTGTGAAATAGCTAAAGTTCAATCAGATTGTATGAAGAGCACACATGAACAACAATTTGTAGTCTTGTCACTAATATCACAGGGCCAGTCTAAACCATTCTAAGTTACCCTTCTTTGTTTGTTTAGGGTTGTTGTTCTACTGGAGGCTAAACCTTAAGTATTTTCCAGGTTCAAACTGGTTTTCTGATGGACTGCCCTCCATCTACAGTATCGTTCTATCAACTCTCACCAGCTTCTATTTCTTCGGTCCACAGAATTTTCCACCTGACCTGTTGATCTCAGCATCTCCTCCAAAGCTATAATGGGCCCCTTGCCTGCTAATATTCTCACTGTCTTCAGAAAATTCCTGAAAATCACTGTGTAATCAGCCATAGCAAAGGAATGAGAGGCCTTTTCTAACTTTTAAAAAAAGTTACCTACTGATCACCACTAACCACAATTCTGTTATTAGGTGACTTTTGAAGGCAGTTGGTTGCACTGGTTTATTTTAGGGGTATCTCATTAAAGCTGCCAATATACAAATGCACAGTTCACCTTCAGTTGGGAAAACTGTGTTCTTTTCCTTCCCCTTAGTTATGGAGTTATGGATAAAATTTAAGAATGTACTTTCGAAAAATGTAAAAAAGATTATCAAGGTTACAGGGTTTCTACAAGACCCTATAGAGGCTGTTGTTGTAAAAGACAATGGATATGTTTTTCACAAAAATGCAAAGTCAAGACTTTCACATTTCTTGTTGTAATATCTAGGTCTCACTTTCTCAAAACAAAACCGAACAAGGTTCATTTAATGTAGTTTTCTCTCAAATAAATGGACGGTGTTGTCTGATTACAAACTGTAATCCGTCACTTATAAGATTAGCAGCTGCAGCCAATGTTATGCAATGGCAACATTTATTCTTATCTACACTGTAGACCTAAACAGAAGACTAGTGTTTTTTTTCCCTTTCTTAAAAAAAACATGGAATTTCTGCCTGAAGTGTCTCAGCGCTATGTAAAGCTTTCATACAGACCCTTAGCTGAGGGCCATCTGCCTTGAAATTCATGGAGAGTTTTTTTATATGTCCTGGACATAAGATGCTTCTTTATTATAATTTTCTAGCTTATTTCCCTAGGGCATCACAGTCAGAGCAGATAATTGTCTTGCCACCCTGGAGGACAGCAGATAGTCCATAGCAGGTCCTAAACACCTACACTGTCCAACTGAGCAATACCATTGTTAAGATATGCCTCATTCTTTAGAACAGCTAATGATTTCATTTGCTAACTGGAAATGTGTCCACATGAACCCTCTAACAACAGCGCTTGAACTTGCTTAACCTCCAATCATTAATGCAGCAAAGGGCTGGTGTTGGAGAAAATCAGGGAATTTTGGTAAAGATCAGTATTACTTAGTAAATAGTGTGTATCGGTGCACACATTTCTTTGTCTGCAGAGAGACAAACGGGTGTCTTCTCAAAATGTTTCATGCCTGTGCATGCCTGTTTGGTTTGGGGTTGCCAGAGTGTGAGGATAGATCTCAAATGACTTCTAGCTGTTTAGATAAATACGGCAGCTTTGAATTTTGTTTCAAATGTTCAGTTTTTGTCTTTGTTGGTTGTCTTCTGTTTTATTAGTCTTATTGAGACAATTTCTCTGATTTTATAACTTGATTTCATTTGCTTTAGAAGACATACAGTGATGTGAAAAAGTTTCTGCCTTTTTAGGGATTTCTTGCTTTATTTTTTTCCTTTTTAGTCACGTTTTCGAGATCATAATACAGATTTTAATCTCAGACAAAAGGAAAAAAAAAAAGCTAACTGCAGTTCTGAAAAGAGGATTTGGTTGCGATACCCTTGGTGGGAACAACTTTCATCAAGCATGTGCGATCACTGAAAATTAATCTTTCGCATCACTATGGAGAAATTTGGGCCACTCTTCTGTGTAGAATTGCTTTACTTCTGCCAACAGGTTATATATGTGCAGATGAATGTCTCGGTCACCCCAAAAGCTATATATTTTTTTCCAACCAAGTCCTGAAGCAGGCAAGACCATCACACTACCACTACCATGTTCTTGATCTTTAATGCTTAGTTTTAGAACAGATGTAACAGGATGCACAGCATCCAAAAAGTTCTAATTTTGTCTCTTCAGTCCATAGAATATTTAGCCAATGGGCAAAAAACGTTTTCACAACAACCGATCTTAAAGATGCTTCCTTTAGTATTAGAAGTCCATTTTGCTTATCTTTTTTTCCTCTGTAACTGTTTGACACATTTTACGCTGAAGTTGAAACACCTCTTTGTCTGTTCTTGTTTCTTTCAGGGCAATGTTTTCCCAACATTTGAGCCTGTTTAGATCATGTTATTGGTGGAAGATCAGATTCCAGTAATGAGGGGAAAATGGTGATCCGGCTCCTAAAACACAGGTGAATACAAGTATCTTTAGTTGTTTTATAACTTTGAAATGTTCTTTAAGAAACTTGCTTAGAAGATTTTCCAACTCAAAAACAGAACATGATATTGTTTAAGCATTTTTGTCTCTCTCTCTTCAAAGCTGAGAGGCTGATGGCGTGGGTTTGATGATATGTGAATCACAGAGAACAAACTGATCTGAGAGCAGCTGACACAGCAACTACTTGTGACTCAATGGCATTAAGCTTTTGGCTTATATGAGTACTAAGATACTCCTATGATCAACAAAGAACAACTGAAAACCTGATTTGTTCATTAGTTTTAACATTTGGAAAAAGACCAAATGCTGAAACCATTGCAGAGCTATGCAGGAAATGTGCTAAAAATAGCATTTAAAAAAAAAAATATATATTTTTTTATTTTTTTACCTGAGTGAAAATTAAAAGAAAATAAGGGTTTTCCATGCAGAGCAATATAAATTGTTCTAACCACAGAAAATGTGGAAGCAAGACATTTTCATCTAACAGGCTTTGTGCATCTATGTCAGTGTTAGAGTCTTCTGTGCAGTTTCCCTGTGCGTGCTGTAGTAACCAAATTAACTGATAGAATCTGATAACGTATGGCCAAAAAAGCTGTCATGGACTTTCCAGCTTATCTGGATGTACCGGATCTCTCATCTTATTTGGATGACAGTTAAAATATACAAAGCATGCAAACACCTCACAGGCTTTAGGTTAAGAAAGTTATATAGCAGGTCATTAAATTTTACTTGCTTTTGCAGAATGCTGTTGTATATAATCTCCATATTCACAGACCCTTGGATCTTTTTTGTGGTGGACAAACATTAGGGCTTTGTAGTAAAGTATAAAGACTGTAGGAATGAAGAAGTTACTTGACATAATGAGTTAAGTGTAATTCAATACTTCATTTTTCCACACAGACTACTATATCACGATGTTTGTAAAATCTAAAAAAGATATCAAAGAATACAAACACTGAAGCATTTTCCTGCTAAAGCTCTTATCCTCAGTTGTGTTTGCTCACCTTCTGAACATTAAAAGGATCTGACACGCTGACTTCTGTAGTGGTGTCAGCAAATTTGTTTGAAGTTAAAAATGTTAATTAGAGCAAGTGCAGACACAACTTATGTTGGAGTTTTCTTCCTAGTAAATGAATTTAGATATTCACAGTTAGTTTTATGCACATGACAGACTTCTTGCAGATACTTTTCAAGCTATTGAATGAACTTGAATAATTTCTTCATGAGGCACAGGGATAGAAAAAGTCCTAAAACTCACAGAAGATAAAAAAATAACAGGGAGTTTAAAGCAAACTAGACACAGAAGAAAATATAAAAACATGCATAAGATGGCAGATATAAAGAAATACTCCTACTAGTCCAAACCTTGAGAAAAAGTCCAACTTTGAAGATTAGACATATATACTGGTTCCTGGGCTTTAACTGCTTGTTATGTGTGCTCTGATATTTTGAAAATGCTAACGCTTCCAAAAGATTTTAATTAGTCCTAAAAGGGAATTGAATGTCGGAACCCACAGATTTCTTTGTAGATAGCAATGGCTGTGGGCAGAAAGGATCTTCTGTGGTCAGAATATAAACAGGAATTTTGTGATTTTGCTTTTTAGAATGCAACAGCATTGTGAATTATTACTTGTGAACTTGTTAAATGAGGCTTTTGTTCCAATCTATTTCAAATGGAGTAACAATCAGTGTTTCTGTTCAACTGAAAGATAAAAATCTCATTATCACACAGCTAGTCAAAATATCATTACATACATTTCATAGGTAAAGTTATGTTGAATGCTGCCTCTGAAAACCAGGAAAAGAAAAATCTGCAGGCTGGGTAGTAAAGATCTGAACAGGTCTCCTATCACCCTTTGCAAAACAAAACTGGTAGAGGGGTACCTAAATCTATCTCTTTTTTTCTAAGCTGTGGTTGTGCTAAACCAGAAGAGAGGGAAGGCTTTGTTTTACAGTGATTTTATCCTTTTTCCCCAGTTAAATCATGGGAAATGTGGAGAGTCAGAATGGAGACAGCGGTGTGTATGGCAATGAACCGGTACACCTTTCTCGCAAACACACATCCCGTTCACTCCGCCTCACCAACAAGAAGTCGGTCACTCGGCGGCTGAAGCACTCTTCGACCATGAAACAGGAGCACAGAAACTCAGAGACCTCCACTCGCTCCTCCAGCACACCAAGTATCCCACAGTCTTTGGCAGAGAGTGGACTGGAACTTTTCAGTGGCACAGATGAGCTGGGAGAGTTTGACATTAACCCTCATTGGACACAACGTGTCTCTATGACAAAGAGGCTGGACTCCTATCAGCATGAGGACGAGCCCTTGGCCACGCCGACTCCTGAGACCTCAGAGGCGGACACTATTGCTCAGGATGGAGGAGAGGATTCGATGGGGGAGGGAGATGTTCCTGGGGAGGAAAGATACCTCCAAAGAATGACTGAAGGTCCCAGAGATGGAGGAACCTTTAAAAAGAAGCGATCAAAGTCAGCAGACATGTGGAGAGAAGACAGCCTGGAGTTCTCTATGTCTGACCTGAGCCAGGAAAATCTCACCAGCACTGAGGATATAATCGATGGAGGAGAGGAAGAGGAGGAGGAACAGTTCACATGTCTCAGAGGAAGTGCAGGTAAAGACAAAAAAACAGTTTTTACATGTCAGTCCCGTTTTCTTGCAAACTCCTACAAAATGCTATGTCTTGAATTCGAATTTCCATGTTCTCATTTGTAGATAATATATTAATAGAAATGCATGTATTTTAACAGAATAAATAATAAAGGTATCTGTTTCTTAAAAGATGTAAGTAGAAGAGGTTGATTTTCCTCACAATGTAGGTAATGAGAGGGGAAGGAGGTGAGAAAATCATAGTCACTGACTGAATGGGAAAAATGATTTGAGCGACTGTGCTGATTGAAGGTCCGTTGATATCCATCACTTGCAGCAGTTCTGTTAATCACAGGTTTGCTAGTTTAACTGGAGCTCCAGCAGTCCAGCGTGACATCAAGCGGTGGCTGTTAACTTAACTGATGAATGCTTAAAGGGCTCTTATAAGTGGTCAGATGGCTCAGCATAATGTATAGTCTTTCTGTATTCACACACACACACACGCACGGACACACACACTTACAGTAAGCAATCTGAGGGAAAATCATGATTCCTAAGACAGATTCGCAATAAAGAACGACTGTGGCTCAGGTGGTAGGAATTCGTCCCGTAATCGGTGGGTTGCTGGTTCGAGTCCCTGCTCTGTCCGTCTCGGTCGTTGTGTCCTTGGGCAAGACACTTAACCCTGTTGCCTGCTGGTGGTGGTCAGAGGGCCAGGTGGCGCCAGGTGTCTGGCAGCCTCGCCTCTGTCAGTGTGCCCCAGGGCAACTGTGGCTACAATGTAGTAGCTTGCCACCATCAGCGTGTGAATGTGTGCGTGAATGGGTGACTGACTGAATGTAGTGTAAAGCGCTTTGTGGTCCTCTGACTGAAAAAGCACTATACAAATGCAGGCCATTTACCATTTAAAGAAGTCAACTACAAGAAAGGACCTTCAAAGTGCAGTGCACTGGAAAAATTATTCACACTCTCTGAACTTTTCACATTTCATCTGATTCCAACAACAAGCTTCTATTTGTTTTTTGGGACTTCATGTGATAGACCAACACAAAGTAGTGCATAATTATGAGATGGAAGTATAATGATACAGGTTTTTTTGATTAAAAAATACAATTTTGACAGGTTAGGAATGACTTTGAATTCATCCCCTTTGATATGTTACCACTAAATAAAACCCAGTGCAATTGCAAAGTCCAAAGTCATCTAATTAGCAAATAGGATCCACGTTTGTGTAATTTAAAGATAAGCTAAATACAGTGGCTTGCAAAAGTATTCGTCCCCCTTGAACTTTTCCACATTTTGTCACATTACAGCCACAAACATGAATCAGTTTTATTGGAATTCCAAGTGAAAGACCAAGACAAAGTGGTGTATAAGTGAGAAGTGGAACAAAAATCATAGATGATTCCAAACATTTTTTACAAATAAATAACTGTAAAGTGGGGTGTGCGTAATTATTCAGCCCCCTTTGGTCTGAGTACAGTCAGTTGCCCATAGACATTGCCTGATGAGTGCTAATGACTAAATAAAGTGCACCTGTGTGTAATCTAATGTCAGTACAAATACAGCTGCCCTGTGACGGCCTCAGAGGTTGTCTAAGAGAATGTTGGGAGCAACAACACCATGAAGTCCAAAGAACACACCAGACAGGTCAGGGATAAAGTTATTGAGAAATTTAAAGCAGGCTTAGGCTACAAAAAGATTTCCCAAGCCTTGAACATCCCACGGAGCACTGTTCAAGCCATCATTCAGAAATGGAAGGAGTATGGCACAACTGTAAACCTACCAAGACAAGGCCGTCCACCTAAACTCACAGGCCGAACAAGGAGAGCGCTGATCAGAAATGCAGCCAAGAAGCCAATGGTGACTCTGGACGAGTTCACCTTCCAGCAGGACAACGACCCTAAACATAAAGCCAGGGCAACAATGGAATGGTTTAAAACAAAACATATCCATGTATTACAATGGCCCAGTCAAAGTCCAGATCTAAATCCAATCGAGAATCTGTGGCAAGATCTGAAAACTGCTGTTCACAAATGCTGTCCATCTAATCTGACTGAGCTGGACCTGTTTTGCAAAGAACAATGGGCAAGAATTTCAGTCTCTAGATGTGCAAAGCTGGTAGAGACATACCCTAAAAGACTGGCAGCTGTAATTGCAGCAAAAGGTGGTTCTACAAAGTTTTAACTCAGGGGGCTGAATAATTACGCACACCCCACTTTTCAGTTATTTATTTGTAAAAAATTTTTGGAATCATGTATGATTTTCGTTCCACTTCTCACGTGTACAACAGTTTGTATTGGTCTTTCACGTGGAATTCCAATAAAATTGATTCATGCTTGTGGCTGTAATGTGACCAAATGTGGAAAAGTTCAAGGGGGCCGAATACCTTTGCAAGCCACTGTACATCTGTGTTGAAGGTTTAGAGGTTTGTTGAAGATTTATGAACAAACTACATCATGAAGATCAAGGCACACACCACACAGGTCCGGAATGTGCTCAGGCCTTTGCATTTCTTACGCAAGGTCAGGGGACTTAAATAATACAAGTGTGTATCACACTTGTGGTGTATGTCTTTTAATATTTAAAGTAAAAATCTACATCTGCACTGATTTGCAGATGTTGTTGATGTTTACTTCCTCATGTTTGTTATTTTGTTGGATACCAAAAAACAACCTTTTAAAATAATGCATAAATCTCAATTTGTTATTGCTCTGATTAAATGACAGAATTTTTCAAATAACTTGTTTAAGACTTTTAATTTACTTTAAGAAATTAGAGGTTCAGGACTCGACTTGGGCCTTTACTGAACTTGACTTGACTCATTCATGTCTTTTTATGGAACCTGACTAAAGAGTTGGGTGGAACAAGTCTATGATGTCCTTTTACTTCTATCTCACAAATTTGCAATAATTTGCGTTGTTCTGATATAGAAATCTTTGCAGAAGCTTGTGTTACTAGCAAAATGTAAGATACAAAGTTCAAGAGGTATGACTATTTTTGCAAGGCATTCTAGCTGGCAGAATTTTGAATGCCCTTAAAACACAGCTTGTCCACGCACGCACACACACACACACACACACACACACACACACACACACACATACACACACACACACACGCACACACCCACACACACACGCACACACACACACCCACAGACACACACACGCACACACACACGCACACACACATTCACACACTGCCCTGGAATAAACACCTGTTTAATTCATAGGCTCCACTGAAAGAGCGTCATCCCTGGACCAGTTATGCAGACCACAGAGTCCAGGCCTCCGAGGTCAGAGGAATCTTTACATTAAAAACCACAGAGAAGCCAATTGCAACAGAGATGCAGAAGGCGAGGATGGGTTAATATCTCCAAATGAGGAGGACGGCAGCAGCTATGGAGCATTCACCCTCCCCTGTCGACGATCTCACTGTCTTTCTGAGGGGTTGCCAGGGCTGGGGATCCCTTCCGCACCTTGCCCTGCCTTCCAGGGACGTCGTGCACATACCACTCAGGTTTGAATCTGTTTCTTAGATCTCCTTTCCTTTTTTGTCTTTCTTTCAGTCCTCTATGTTTTCTTTCTTCAGAAATGAACTCAGAAGCACTTTATGTATCAATGATTCTCAGGAAGTTCTGTGGGTCATGACCACAGTCATTTCAATACTTACCCTTCTGAAGACAACCAGATGTTTTGTATAAACATTCTGTATGTGTGTTTTTTGTCTCTCAAAGGGTATTCTAATGCTTTTGCACATTTATTCCAAAGATAACCATCCGACAGAGACATTTTTAGCACTGTTTACAAGATTTTCTTGTTATCATATGCAGCTAAACAAATCAAATTACGTCTTTGCGTTAACAATAAGTCAACAGGAGGGCAGCACTAAAATAGTTAACCATGCACTTTGTTCCACTGATTCTCACAACCCACTTGCACCCTCAGCCAGTATATAACCTTAAGTGCCTATTGTAAATTGTCTAACTGGGAAGAGGGGGTTGCTGGATATAAATAGACCAAAACACAGAAAAAATAGAAACAATAGAAACAGACATAGATTCTCTTCAGTAAGAGATAGAACAATTTTATTTTTGAAATTTGAAATTCAGATTTAATTTGAAAATGCAATCTATGGAATGCAGTGTGTTCTATATGCACAGAAAAGTACCATCTAAGCGTCTATGCATGCTTTCAGCTGTCAGGTTGGTTTGCAAAAACTTGAATTATGTATACACCATCAAATTAGCTATTCAGGTCACTAAGAGTGCAATTTTATTCAGTAGTCTGTATTCGGATGGTTCAAACGGAAATGCATCAATAAACCCAATTCAAATCAGTTCTGGGTTTGCCTCGTTTTTTTCTCATGCAGGACATCTCGGGTGTCTTGTGCGAAGGAAGCGAGTACGGCGACAGCGGCATTGATGGCGTTGCCACAGAGACAGACGCAGACGGCGAGCTGATCTCCCGGCGGTGTAAAGCCATGTCGGCCTCATTCTCACTCTACTCGGCCACAGAGAGCAGTGTCTTTAATGGGAGTGACAGCGGGAGCAGCAGTGCGGGCGGAGGAGAAGGAAGACCTGCTGAGAGATGCAGAGGAGGAGTGTATGAGAATTTCCGGAAGGAGTTAAACAGTCAAGGATGGGTTAGTTAGTTGGTTGTTTGTTTTTGTGTTTTATTTTTTATTTTATTTTAGATAAACTTGTTTATTTCTAATCTCTTTCTCTTTCAATCATTCATCAGACTAATCAGGGCAGAGATTGCACCGAGGAGGCTGGCTCGGCTGTAAGTGATGAGCAGAGCAGCAGCACGCTCAGCAGCGCCTATCCATCTGACACTTTGATTGGCTGTGCACAAGGCACAGTCAGGAAAGCTGGAGCTTTAGCTGTGAAGAACTTCCTGGTTCATAAGAAAAATAAAAAGGTGGAACTTGCAACAAAACGCAAGTGGAAACAATACTGGGTGTCTTTAAAAGGTACTTGACATTAAGTAATCTTTTTAATTATTTTGTGGCAACATTTCTTTTGTTAAATTAAATTAAGATTTGGTCAAAATGATTTCACACAATGCTCCACATCAGCCCATATGAATTTAAGTTTTTCTGCTATTAATGATTACTCGTCTACCTTCCCAAACTAACACTGTACAGTTTATTTGAACAGAAAGTGACATTTGTCTTTGCCCACATTTGTGTTAGTTAAAGGGTAGAAACTACCAAAACTAAAAGCTGTGGTGATAAGTAGGCAATAATCTTGACTGTGTGTGGCTTCAATACCACATGAGATGGGATTGTTAATGATATTGTGGGAAAGCAGATCAAGTCTAAAACATTTCTTTAAAGTGAAAATAAATTCTGTATCAGATCATATCATATCAAATTATACTATACAGAACAAAACTTGACCATACCATATCACATTGCATCATATCTCATCATATTTTATCTTCTTATATCAAATTGTAAGGATTACTCTGCATGAGCGTTACATCGACATCATCAGACTTTACTTTAGCATGGGCTGTGTTTTAAAGAGCATTGCTAGGTTGTAGTTTGAAAAGCTTCTTGTTTTTCTGAGTTTTATCAGTTGTTTTTAGAGCTTTGCTGGCATTCTCAGAAGTGCAAAAGTAGTTAACCATTTCCCAAAACAGCTCTGAACATCTTCCCAATGGGTTCCCCTGTGGTTGTAACATGCACATAAGTGTGTTCTCCTCTTAAAAGCCTTGTTTCTTTCTACTTATGGTGAAAAACATTGTTTTATGAAGAAACCCTTGCGGCCATAACGTCAGACTAAGAAAAGCATCTTAACATGACCCTGATTTGTTTAATCTTCCACACTCTCTCTCTTGTTAGAATGTAATCACATCAGACTAAACTCAGCCAATGCCCTTGTGTGTCACCCCTACTGTTTTCTCTCTCACAGTGCTCTCTGTGACTGCACATTAGCTCTGCTCAGCCTTATCACAATTTAATTTTATGGCAGGATGTGTGTCTAATCCAATCTGGTTCTTTTAAAATTCATAAGATACAAAATCTGCAGCTGCATTCCTGCCTGCATCCTCTGTTTATATCAATTTTCTAAAATAAGCAAATGTGGCTTATCTTCCTGACCTTGAGTTAAAAGTTTATACCAATAAGTAAACAGGACTTTGGTTAAAAGAAATGAATTTTGCTTGTGGGCTTATCACAGTGTTATCCTTTCCTTTCCTCGCTCTATTTTTCTTGTTCTTCAAGGCTGCACCCTCTTCCTGTATGAATCTGATGGTCGCTCTGTAATTGACCAGAACAGCGTTGCTAAACATGCCTTGTGGGTGGAGAACAGTATCGTGCAGGCCGTGCCCGAGCACCCCAAGAAAGACTATGTCTTCTGCCTTAGCAACTCAATGGGAGACGCATTTTTATTCCAGGTGAGAAAATTCTTTTAAAAAAAAACAAAACTTCCATGTGACATTTCACTTTCCAAGGGATGATCAGTTTAATTATCCAGACAGAATATGGCAAATTTAAAAACCAGGAGCAATACACATGGATAGACACAAGATATTAGATTTCCTCTTGAGATGTGTAGGCTGTGTCTGACACATAAATATGTGACCTTTAGCTATATATGAGAGAAACGACAGTCCTGTGTCCGTGTGTTTGTTTTATGTCTGACATGTTTAAAGGCCATACTGTCACACTGTGACAGTGATCCACAACAGGGACTATTGCATATATTGAAATGTGCCTATTTATATTCATGAAATTTTCCCACAAAGACAATAAGCGATTGAGAAAAGATTATTTAAATGACAAGAAGAATAAATTGACAACCTTATCTGTTTAATCAGTTTTATAACGATCGCTTGTTACAAAAACTGTAATAAAAAGAACTAAAATTCCGACAGCCTTCACACCGACTTGAAAATTGTGCTCCTGTTTTGAGCATTATTATTACTCTGGTGGCACAGTAGTTAGCACTGTTGCCTTGCAACGAAGTTCCTTAGTTTGAATCCCAGGCTGGGCGTTATCTGTGTGCATGTGTGTGCTCTTTCCAGGTACTCTGGTTCCCACCGAAAACATTACTGTTAGGTTAATTGGTTATTCTAAAATGACTGCTTGAGATAGTCAGTGGCCTCCCTGCAACCCTGCAAGGACCACTAGGTATAAACAATGGATGAACTGAAAGAGGGAAGTTTTAATCCAGTGGTTATAATACTTCTTTCTGCCAGCAACTGTCACAACAATTTTTACATTATAAAGATATGGAGTGATCGTGGATTTGTTTCTCCAGACAATTAGTCTGTATATATTGTGACTAAAGATGCAGGATGATTGTTTGGGATGAGTAGTTATTGGTTAAGCACAATCTGAAGACATCAGGAAATGTTTTGTACTGCTGTAAAAGACAGTTTTTTTTGATTGGATAAACCTTATACTCTCAAACATTACCTGCAGTCACTATGGTGGACTGGCTGTCGAATCTGCTTGGGCCATGTGCCTTAGCCGTAGCATAAATTGTGCTGTGTTCTCTTTATTTTTTTATTTTTATTTATTTTTTATTTTCAACGTGTCCTGTTTGGCAGTGTGGAGCTCAGAATTGGTGTCTGAGTACCAAGTAGAAGCCCAACAGATTTACTTTCACAAGCGGAGCAGTACAGCTTTTGCTATAGTCCTCCACCTTATATATGTGTGAAAAATCTTTATTATGAATTGCTGGGGGTTTTATTTACTGATGTTATGGACACGGAGACAAAAAATTAAGGGGAAGAGAAAAAGAAGATGAAGAAGAGAGGTAGGAAACAAAAAGTAATGAGAGAGGGTGAGCTGAAAATACAAGAGAGGAAGGGAACAAAGAAAACACAGGAAAACATTGAAGTCTGCCTCCATACCCACAGGACGGCAGAGAGAGGGGAAAAAACAAAACACGAAAAAGGAACATCGACAAAACAAACCTAACATCGTGAACTAAGAACTACACAACCACATCACACAAGAATGGATATTAAAAAAACCCAACAATTTCACAGAAAAACTCATGGTACCGATTAATCAAGCTCTAGTAATGATAACCTCAGCCCAAGAATATTTCCTTAAACACCAGAGACCCCACATCTATGTGTGTGTGTTAGCATGCTGGTGCATATAAGGTTTCTCCATAAGAGTGTTCGATAACTGGTGTGAGCAGGCATCAATCCGTCTCCCAGGAATAGATGCAGACATGAAGGAGATCGTCCAAAGGACCCCCAGAGCCCCAGGCGGACCCGGGCGGGGCCGACCGCATCCCCCAGGAGAGGAGCAAAGGAGAACCCCAGGGGAACATCCAGCGGCTACTATGCAGGGCCCAGGGGGCAGCAGTGATGAGCCCACCCCCCAGCACAGACCCGACAAGGGACCGTCTGACGAGGGGCCCCCGGCTCCGCAGGGGCCGCGGCCGGCGGCCACGCGCCGCCACCACCCTGGGCCAATCCCCACCGCCAACATCCCAGCGCCCCACCCCTGCCCCACGTCGGGGCGCCCCACCGATAGCCGCAGCGGATGGACAGCGACCCCAGGCCAAGCTCAGCCAGCACCTGGACACCAAGTTGTACCAGCTCCCGAGTCCTGATCCCGCGCAACGCAGAGTGCTGAGATCAGGCATCCAACAAAGGCCAGGGCCGGTCCCACCCGCCAATGAACCGACCTTGCACGGTGCGCACAGAACAGGTGATCGAACGAGCAGAGATGCTGGATCCGTATCCCGCCGAGCCACCGAGCAGGTACCACCCAACAATCCCAAACCTGGCACCCCTAAAAGAGGTGCCCCAACCAACCAAAAGAAGATATCGGCCCAGCGCATCGGCCGACCGACACCCCCCCCCCCCCAGGCCCGGGCTGGCACGCACCAGGTCCAAACCAGATTGACCACCGATGCACCAGTAGGCAGGGGCATCCGTCACTGGCGGGGAGTGACGGAGGGGAAAAAGGCCCCCCATTAAATGTAAGGCCTGAGGTGCGCCAGGCGAGAGGGCAGCCCAAGACCCAACCTGACAGGGAGACAAAGACATACAGACACAGTCATACGTTCCCTCCCTCTTAAACACATACATTCTCACTAACTCACCAAGACACCCAAGAAATGATGCTGTACCCTCACTCACACACCCCATACACACTTCATGCTCCCAGGTCCAAGTACCGATGCCCCAGTAGAGCCACCAGCCCCCGGACCCAGGAGATGGACCCCCTACCTTCTAGGACGGAGACAAGCAGCAAGGACCCCACAGTGGCGAGGCAGTCCAACAGCACAGGACCCCGACCAGACCGCCTGTTCCTCCTCCGGACCCCAACTCCTGATGGCCGGTAGCGAACAGGGGTGTAAGAAGACCTTTAGCCTCTATCCTCCCGCTCGAGTATGGTGTTGATGTGTGTTGTAATGATGTGCATTTAAAACGGAGGGGTGGGATGTGGGGAAGGCAGCCAAACATCACCCAACCCCCACCCCTAGCCCTCAGTGTCTGTATGTGGTTTAACAGTGGGCACCGGCACCAGAGGTGAAGCTGATTGAACCGCTCCCCCTCGGGATGCCGAAAAGTGTGTCCATCCCAAAGTCCCTACTGCTGTGTTCTCTTTAGTAAGCTTTGGTTACACCTTCTCTTAGAGCCAAGATTACAATTCTTAATACATAATTTTGCGGCAAAAAGTGGTTCCAACAGAGAAAATGTTTTTCCGGATGAGAAGATATCAATCCTAATAATGTGTTTACATCTTTTCTGTTGAGCTCATACAAGTTTTTTGCGCAGATGAGAAAAAGTGCTTGTTACATCCTTTTTTGTGGCCACGTGTCCATTAGAATTAATGTGAAAATAAACTATTTATTTCTTTTTTCTTTGTTAAGAAAACAATACGTTTTCACATATCCAATGATAGTGACAGACTTCAAGACAGTGGCATTAAATGTGTAGTGTCACCAACCATATGCGGTATTGTGTTCCTGTTTTAGAGGCAGTCTCTCAAAAAGCTCTTTTTTGTTTCAGAAAATTGCATTTTAAAATTACTTCTCCATTTGGACAAACAATTCAAGCCCAATTGTGACTGATTTATTTCATACTAACAATATTTTTATGTTTACCTGATCTAAAATATGGCATTTGGCCTTTAAGATATGAATCTACCCCTAATTCCATCTTTTAACAGACATCAGGCCAAACCGAACTGGAGAACTGGATCACGGCGATCCACTCGGCGTGTGCTACGGCTCTCGCCCGACAGCACCACAGGGAGGACACCGTCAGGCTGCTCCGAACTGAGATCCGCAAATTGGAGCAGAAGATTGACATGGATGAGAAAATGAAAAAGATGGGCGATATGCAGCTTTCCACTGTCACTGATGCAAAGAAGAGGAAGACCATCCTGGAGCAGGTATGAGACCGAGAACTGATCATTTGTAAATGTAATCTGACAGATAGACTAGATGTAAAGTATGTCCTCCTTCTTTCTTTATACAATATAAACCATGCTTGTGATCTCATGTGTTAGGAACCTTATTTTAATTAGTGAAAGCATGTTATTTTAGCTTTAAAGTATCTCACTCAGTGTGACACTAAATCATCTTATCTATAAAGCGTTGTTTGGATCAAATGTTCTCAAGGAGCATATCTAACCACAGATGTTTTAAATTTCTATCTGTATACATAACTGTCGTCATTTATTAACATGTGCATCAGTCAAAGTCTTTGGCACATGCGAAAACACATGCAAAGCATACATTAATCCTTTTATGTTGTTTGTATGAGTCCAACTTAGAATTAAAAGCTAGATCTTCTTTTCACTTTCAGTCAAACAAATCTTTCTTTAGTTCTGAAGATGCTGTTAAATGGTTATTTAAAAGTACAACTGCATGAAATTGGTCTTTTAGGTTTAAGGTTTAAGTGGCTGAGAGAATGAAGTTTTTACATTAAAAACGACAGAAAGCAAAACAGTTGCTACTCCTATGTAAAGCTATGTGTTAATACTCAGTCAGGGTGTTACTCAATTACACCTGCTTAAAATCAATATGTGGATTTTATAACTGGTTTCATGAAAATATTAACGTGGCTGGGAATCTGTCTAAAATTAAAAAAGATATTGTTTGTATATTAAGCAAACAAACAAACAGATGATGGCAAAAGCAAATGTAAATGAAGCCTAGTTAGTGTTGTGTTCATGTTCCACCTCCCACGGCCCACCCTGTAATGAACATAACACTGCAGGTCAGCAACTGGTGGGGGCTGTGTTGGTGAGTAATACCTCACTGCAGGGGTTTCAGCACTCCCACATATCTCCCCTCCTACAATGACCAAGTGACTATGTAACACCAGGCAAGCTTCAGGCATGTTCAAGGATTTCTTTAATTAGTTAGTGGTCAAATTTGAAATAAATTTGTATAATAATGGGGATGTTTGCTTACCACTCATAAATATACGGCTCAGAACACATTAAATTATTTAAACTATAAATTTTTCCCCTTGTTAGATTTTCTTGTGGGAGCAGAACTTGGAAAGGTTCCACATAGATCTCTTCCGCTGTCGCTGCTACCTGGCTAGTCTGCAAGGCGGTGAACCTCCAAATCCCAAAAGACTCCTGGGTTTTGCTTCACGTCCCACCAAAATGGCCATGGGTCGCCTTGGTATCTTCTCTGTGTCTTCCTTCCATGCACTGGTAAGGCTAAAAATGATCGTGCACATTCATGCACACACACACACACACACACACACACACACACACACAACATTCCATATATACATGTTTCATCACCCATTTCCAAGTATTTCCCTTCCTAGTTGTTCAGAAATGTCCTTCTTAGAGCAAATCAGAGCTCCTCAACATGTTGCATGTGCCTGTACATATTTGAGTAGGTATTTCATTTGAGAATCTAAACTGTCGACCCTCAATAACAGCCCGGATTAGAGAGAGTGGGTGTATTTGTGTTGCTGTGAATGTCTTGTCTACCTGGAAAAAAAATTTCTGCTTCCTTTATAAAGCTAACACACTATAACAACAGGTGCCTACAACTTTTTGCCTTGACATTGTAGCAGAAGTCATTAATTCTTTGTGCAGGAATTATTATAGGAGAATGATTTTGTTTGCGTGAATAAATGTTATTGTAACTTCTGGCCTTAAGTTCATTGACTAGTCAAACTAAAACTGACATTATCAATTAACTGACAGAGCCTTTAAAACCTATATATCTTTGAACGTTTCACATTTTGACACGCTAAAACCACCAAGTTCAAGGTATTTTTTTGGGATTTGATACAAGGGAGAAATGCATGGTAGTGCATAATTGATAGTGGAAGACAACATATATAAGGTTTTAAATACATTTTACAAATACTAATCAGAAAAGTGTATTAAGCCCCTCAAGTTGCTGCTGGTTTTCCTCCAGGATTACACTGTATTTAGCTTCATCCATGTTCCCGTCAATAATAATATGATTGCCTACCTCAACTAAAGAAAAGCGTTGCCAGAGCATGATACTACCAGCACTATGTTTCATGATATGAGATTTCAGAGTGATGTGAAATCACTTTGCATTTAGGCCAAAAAGTTGAATGTTTGTCATTTTTAAAAAGCTTTCCTTCTTTCTACATATTTGCTGTTTTCCGTGGAGTGTAGAATACAAATTCACTTAACAGATTTTTAATTGAAACCAATTTTTGAAAACGATTTGTAACGATTTGGAGGCTGCTGCTGTGTGGCAACAGGTGCTCTCCCCCTACGAGGGTACTTGGACGGGGGGGAGGGGTGTGCGGGAGGGGGGGGGAAGCGAACTCAACCTGGGTGTCTAGTGTCTTTTGTGTTTTGAGAGTAGAGCGAATGTCAGGGTGGGTTTAGTTCCCCTTCTGGGATGGGGCTGGGGGGACTGCCTTGGGGTCCGTGGGGCTTTGTGGTGCTGTGGCCGTGGGCCCCGGGTCAGACGTGCCATGGCCTCCCTCCCCTGGTGGATCCCGGTGAACAGCGGTGCCTATTGGGGTCAGTGGGGGAGCTGGCTCCCTGGGAAGACATTTTGTCTCCCAGTCCTTCCCTCCCCATCCCTGGACACCTCTGTCCACCCGCTCCATCACTTTACCACTCATATAGGGTCTTGGGGCATGGGCACATCACTGGGTTGCGAAGAGGGGCTTCCCTCCTCGCTGTCCCGTGGCGTCCTGGGTCCCAATTTTAATATACAACTTAGACACTCCCACTTATAACATTTTCACACGACACATATGTAGGGACTTTGGGGTGGGCACACTTTTCGGCATCCAGAGGGGGAGCGGTACAATCAGCTTCACCTCTGGTGCCGGTGCCCACTGTTAAAGCACATATAGACACTGAGGGCTCGGGGTGGGGGTTGGGGGATGTGTGGCGGCCTCCCCCACATCCCACCCCTCTGTTTTAAATGCACATTATAACAACACGCATCAACACCATACTCGAGCGGGAGGATGGAGGCTAGGGGTCTTTTCCCACCCCTGTTCACTACGGGCCATCAGGGGTTGGGGTCCGGAGGGGGACAGGCGGTCTGGTCGGGGTCCTGGGCTGTCGGGCTGCTTTGCCACTGTGGGGCCCTTGGCGGTCTGCTTGTCTCCGTCCTAGAAGGTAGGGGGTCCACCTCCCGGGTCCGGGGGCTGGTGGCTCTACTGGGGCATCAGTACCTGGACCTGGGAGCATAAAGTGTGCATGGGGTGTGTGAGTGAGGGTACAGCGTCATTTTTTTGGGTGTCTTGGTGAGTCAGTGAGAATGTATGTGTTTAAGAGGGAGGGAACGTATGACTGTGTCTGTATGTCTTTGTCTACCTGTCAGGTTGGATCTTGGTCTGCCCCCTCGCCTGGCGCACCTCAGGTCTTACACTTAATGGGGGGCCTATTTCCCCTCCGTCATTCCCCGCCGGTGACGGGGGCCCCTGCCTGCCGGTGCGCCGGTGGTCAGTCCGGTTCGGACCTGGTGCGTGCCTGGCCGGGCCTGGGGGGGCCGGTGTGTCGGTCGGCCGATGCGCTGGGCCGATATCTTCCTTTGGTTGGTTGGGGCACCTCTTTTAGAGGTGCCAGGTTTGGGATTGTTGGGTGGTGCCTGCTCGGTGGCTCGGCGGGATGCGGATCCGGCGTCTCTGCTCGTTTGATCACCTGTTCTGTGCGCACCGTGCGTGGCCGGTTCATTGGCGGGTTGGACCGGCCCTGGCCCTCGTTTGAGGCCTGGTCTCGGCGCCCTGCTTTGCGCGGGATCAGGACCCGGGAGCTGGTACAACTTGGCGTCCAGATGCTGACTGAGCCCGGCCTGGGGATGCTGTCCGTCCCCTGCGGCTATTGGTGGGGCGCTGGGATGTTGGCGGTGGGGATTGGCCTAGAGCGGAGGCGTTGCGTGGCGGCCGGCCGCGGCCCCTGCAGTGCCGGGGCCCCTCGTCGGCCGGTCCCTTGTCGGGTCCCTGCTGGGGGTTGGGGTGCCCCTGGGCCCCGGCTCCCCCGGTCCGTTGACCGGCCCGCCCCGGCGCGGCCGGTTGCCGGCGGGCCGGTTGCCGGCGGGCCGGTGGGCTCGTCACTGCTGCCCCCCGGGCCCCTGCATAGAGGCCGCTGGATGTTCCGCTGGGGTTCTCCTTTGCTCCTCTTTTGGGGGATGCGGTCGGCCCCGGCCGGGTCCGCCTGGGGCTCTGGCGGTCCTTTGGACGTCTTTGCTCCGATCTCCTTCATGTCTGCATCGATTCCTGGGGGACGGATTGATGTCTTCTCACACCAACTATCGAACACTCTTATGGAGAAACCTTATATGCACCAGCATCCTAACACACACACATAGATGTGGGGTCTCTGGTGTTTAAGGATATATTCTTGGGCTGAGGTTATCATTACTAGAGCTTGATTAATCGGTACCATGAGTTTTTCTGTGACATTGTTGTTGTATTTTTATATCTATTTTTGTGTGATGTGGTTGTGTAATTCTTAAGTTCACATTGTTTGGTTGGGTTTGTCGATGTTCCTTTTTCGTGTTTTGTTTTTCCCCCTCTCTCTGCCGTCCTGTGGGTATGGAGGCAGACTTCAATGTTTTCCTGTGTTTTCTTTGTTCCCCTTCCTCTCTTGTATTTTCAACTCACCCTCTCTCATGACATTTTGTTTCCTACCTCTCTTCTTCATCTTCTTTCTTTCTTCTCCTTAATTTTCCGTCTCCGTGTCCATAACATCAGGAAATAAAAACCCCAACAATTCATAATAAAGATTTTTCAAAAAAAAAAGAAAAAAAAAAGAAAACGATTTGTAATTTTGTAATTTGTCCAATCCAGTAAAAATCACAATAAAATCACTTGATGTTTGTGGTTGTAAGATGTAATTTTGCAAGCAATTCAACCTTCTCACCGAAAGAACTTGCACCTGTTTTATTTTACATTTTATATACACGTCAAAAGTTTAGTAAAATATGTCCACACTGATGCACACTGTCTTCACACCCCAAATGTCAAAATTCACGTCAGTACTTTTAACATCAAATGGTTTAGCAGGAAATTAGAACAAGCATTCACCGTGTTCATTTGTCTCTTCGTGTTGTCGACAACTTTAACCTGCGACACAAAGCAAAGTCTTTATCTTTGTGCTATGTTTGGTATTTGAAACTTTTCAAAAATTTACAGAATGAAAAGCCATCAATGACCTAGAAGGAATGACCTAGACCAATTAAAAGTATCACTTAAACAGAAAGGGAAAGAAGATAATATTCATCATCTTGTCTTACATTAAGCTGTTAGTTTACTAGACAGAATCTTTGACGGAGGTCTGAATTCCGGAATTGCGCCGCTGAATTCCGGAATTGCGCCGCTCAAGGTGGCAGCATGTTGGAGTAGCTCTGTTACTTTGGTTCATATTTTTTTCTTTTTTTAAACTTTTATTCTTCCATTTCTGGTAGAAACATTGTTTTTGTGGACAACTGTTCTCTCTGGTTTTGAATGCTGTGCAGCTGGAAGGATTTTTGCTGATACTTTTTATTTTTGGACATTTATTATGATGCATAACCATGGCAACAAGGTGGTTTACAACTGGCAGCAGCTGATTAACATCACAAAAGCTCAAATAATACCTCAACTACAGCCACAAAACCCTGATGAGTTGAAAAGAAGACGCCATAGATCCAGAGCATCGTCTACATCAGACTGTCATACAACTACAGAGCGTCTTCAGTCAGAGGCTTCTTCAGATCTGCAGAGCACTACAAGAGATCATCCCTACCCACAGCCATCAGCATCTACAACAAATCTTTGAAGGAACTTGCTTAATGAGTTACAACAACATTTAATTTCCCTTTGGGATTAATAAAGTAATTTTGAATTTGAATTTGAATTTGAATTGATTGGGGTATTCTATTAGAATAATCTTGTTTGTGGGCATTCAAGACTTAGAGTCTTAACCTCACCTACCATGTACTTCTAAGCAACACCAAAGTTATGAAATTTGCATGAAACATTGAAAAAGAAAAGGTACATCTTATCAATACCAATTAATAACAGTTTCATGTCCTTTGGACATTTGAGAATGTTCAGAATGTTTTATTGACATGAAATGGTAACAAGATACTGTATACTGTAGGTAGTATCCAGACAAATGTTTCAGCTGACAGATTACGACATTTGTAGAATAATTCATTCTTGATTTTTTGGTTAATGGGTGTTTTTAAAAGTTCATATGCAGTCTATTCTTAAAGACTTGAGAGTGTTATGCAAAGAGAAGAATATAGAATAGAATATCTTGATGAGAAGAACTATGTAAAAATATATATTCTGTCGACACACACACACTCATTCAGACAGACATCTCCCCTTTAAAAACAATCTCAGCCTTTTTTAGGTTGAGTATTTCAAGTAAGGTCGAATCAATTTCTAGGGACTCCAGTCACCCGCTGGTTGAAAGTATTCAAGCTGGTTCAGACTGAACTGAAAAATTCCTCTGCCACTGCAACTGGAATTTTGTCCGTAGGCTACTACACCATGCACTACAGTTTGATCATAGTTCATGGTGTCTCCATGTGTGTTTTACATAGTCTCATTGTTGTTTACTGTTTATTTTGTTTTTGTTTGTTGCTTCTTTACTATTTTGTACCTTTGCAGATTTGGTTCTTCCTAGCTTACATTTTCAGGTAAGAAATAAAGCCATCAAGTTAAGATATTTGATCGCAACCAGGCATCACTTTATACCCAGAGTTATAGTAACTACAAATAGTCTACTGCAAGGACACATTTTTATATGCCTCCATTTCTTTTGATTTGATAAAAGCTCATGACCTCTTACATTTCAAAACAAGCAACTGGTCTTTGTGGACATCCAAACCCCAGTTGATGAAAATAGGGTGCAATATAACATCTTGAGTGGGAAAAAGCACACTACAAAAAACTGTATGGGAAATTTCAGCATATTTATGACAATCTATCTCAACAATTCATAACAAAATACTTAACTACCAAGAGGAATAAATGAATACAAAATGTTTAAGGTACATAGGTCGAACATAGAATTTGGAAGGGGCAATGAGAAGGTACAGGGGTGTATGACTTGGGGTGAATAGACCAATTACCCTTACACCTGGCTATACAACTGTTTGCTGCCTGGGATGTAAAGATTAAATAAAGAATTATGTTATCTTAAGAAGGAAAATAATTTTCCTATTGCCTACAGAGTAGTATGAATTACTGGTGTGGCATTCTGCTTGTAAAATACCTTATATCTTTGTATCGTTATTGAGCACTTCATACCAGCTGTCAACAGGATGCAATGGTCTGTCAGATTTCAAATGATTCATTTGAGAATCATGAGAAATGTAAAAAGATAAAACGGTGTTGATGTAGCCTTCAAATTTCTCAGACCTTAATCTAGTTAAATATCTGTAAAATGTGGTGGAAAAACAAGTTCAATCTAAGAGGGCCAAGCTAGCAACTAACATCCTCATGCTTCATACATTACCATATGTTTGGTTGGTATGTGCAGAGACTACATACTGGTAGTTGTACAGTAGGTGAAGGGTTCTGATAGTGTTGTATGATGCAGTTTTGTTTCATATGGTGTCATGCTCTGCTACAATATCTTGATGAGAAGAACTATGTAAAAATATATATTCTGTCGACACACACACACTCATTCAGACAGACATACACACACAGCTTTGTTGTTATTTTTTATGATTGGTGGATCGATTTAAACTCTATTAGTGAGAATCTATCCTTGAGGCACTTTCCCACAAACAGGCTTAACACTGTCTGCCCCTTGTTTCTGTTTGCTTTGCTGCCTGTGCTCTCACTTCCTTCAGTTTGTGTGCATCATCCTCTGGCTCCTCTTCATCTTCCACAACAAAATTCTCCATACTTCTCCTACCTCCTCATATCAGTATGTCTCCCATTTTTGAATGGTTGCTGTTGTGAAGTAATTGCTTACTATAATCAACTGCCACAGAAATTTTTCTTTAAAACAAAACACATATATCAAAGCATAACATAACATTTTGTAAACTCTAGTTTTTGCTTTATTTTCTCCTTTTATTTTCTTTCTTTAAGAGTAAAATATTCTCTTCCATGCAGGTTAAACAGAAAGAATTTTACACAGTTTGATCTATTAGGTTTGAACAGTGTGCATATCACGACCAGAGATTAGAGAGCATACTGGCACAGCTTATAATCTGCACGCTGTGTATGCATATATACAGTCATGCTCTGGTGAAACATAGCCAGTGTGAGCTGCTCAGTGTTCAGGACTTGAGTGTTCAGGAGTGTGAATTAACCCAGAAATGCCAAGAGCTTTTCATCTCTGCTCTTGTAGTGGTTCACCGAACAGGATGAGCGGTTGAAAGCATGTTGTTTTATATATATATACATATATATATATATATATATATATATATATATATATATATATATATATATATATATATATATATATATATATATATATATATATATACTGCATTTCTGATATAGCTACCATGCTACAAAAAAGGCGTGGAAAATTCATATTGAATAAAATGGTGATCTAACAGTTAAGGCCTACTGCATCAAGACATTATAGTAAAATCAAAACACATTGATCATTTTCAAGGCTTTATTTCTGCTAAATATGATGATTTCCTGCTAATGAAAACATGACATTTAAGATTGGAATATTACATCAGACCAATAATAAACATTTTAATAGAGGAATGTGGGCCTAATGAAAAGCATGTTCAAATCCCTGCTTAAAGGTTTTTAAGTATTGTTATTTTCTCAATGTACTTTCAAGCAGACAAACAAGCCTCATCATATTCTAATTTATTGAGTATGACTAAATGTGCTTGAACACTCTGTAGCTTTACAGTGCATCAAAGTAACACTATTTCACATATGCCCCAACTCTCCATTAAATTGGTGTGACAAGGTTTTCATTTGGACCAGATGAAGTGTTAAGATAATGCTGGTATGTTTACTCTCTATTTTTATATGACTTGTTTAAGGTAATCATGTGCTGACAAAACTTACAGAAAAGTTTTCTCTGGCTTCACAAACCTAGAGCTTTTCCATGAACATTATCAGATTTATTGACTAGTGCCTCAGCTGCCTTCAGCACATTTATCTCCACCATATACAGACAAACAGTTATTATAAAAGTTAAAAGCACTTTGATCATTAGAAAAAAAGCTTTTTGTTGAATCAATAAAGTAACTTTCATAATATATAATATGGTCACAAAATTAAGTTATTTCTTGTAAAAAAGGCACTGTGCAAAGCATGGCTTGATCTGAGTGTGACTTATGTAAAATTCCAGACAGTACACTAATGAAATTATATATATATAACCTTTATTTAACCAGATAAAAACCCATTGAGATCAAAACCTCTTTCACAAGGGTGACCTGGCCAAGAAAGGCAGCAGCACACGCCATGACAATCAGTACTAACAGACAACAACAAACAAGCAGCAAAAAACATAAAACATTAAAATATTAAAATACTAAAAAGCAAATTATCAGCATTCAAGCTTTCTCAATCAATAATTCATTTCAGAACATTTTCATCCTGATCTGATACTTGGGATTTGATTGGGACATTCCTAAGTATTAGTGTGAATTGATGATTACCACACACATTTCTTATACAATAATCCACAACAAGTCACAAACTTATTTTTACATTTCTCAAGAAAAATACAAAGTAAGTTTTACGCTAGTATAAATATACAAATGAGGATCATTTTTGATATTTTAATATGAAACTGCTAATTTACAAATTTTCTCAAATATCTATTCTTACTTCCTTGCTTTTACAGGTGTCTGCTCGAACTGAAGGTAGCATGAGGAAGCGAAACCAGGCTGTGCAGCGCACCTTCAGTAAACGACGTAGTCGCTTCTCCTCCCTTTGGGGTCTAGACACCACCTCCAGAAGAAAGACTAAAGGACATCCTTCAGTTCAGCAGGTTTTGACAGACTTCACTCAGTTCACCTCCTGAATCAAGAATGGTTTAAAATTATTTTGTAGCTCATCATCTTTACAAATAATTTTAAGAATGAATATAGTGTTTTCAATGTTTTACATTGAATGTTGCGTTCTTTAGGTATATTAAATTCATAAAACCCACACTTTAGTTGATGTCTTTGGGTACATTTGAACTCTTCTCCTTTTTCCTCACAGGTGTTTAATAATGGGGTGGAGCCTGTAAGAAAACCCTTGGAGCGCATGTTTGAGGACTCTGCCAGCGAAAAATCTGTAAGAACCAACTTTATGAACTAACTTTATCATTATATTGTCATTATAAAGATATACTTTGAAATTGTGATCTGAACTTAACTAACTTATCCAAAAGAAGACGATTGAGAAGTTTAATCTCAACACATTGGGCTCTGAATTGTGAAGCAAACAAGTGAGATTTAGTGAAACCAACTGCCTTAAAAAGTCTCTCATCAATCAATATAAACTACATGTGTGTATTTTAGTCTCATCATAAATACATCTGTTTTTTTAGGGTCTCAGTGGGTGTTTAGAAAACATTAGTAAATATCAGCATTTGTTGCATAAATCAGAGAAGAAGTCAAGAAGCCCATGGTTACTCTGGAAGAGCTGGAGAGAATCACAGCACAGATGGGAGAATCAGTCAGAGGGACAAATAATAACTGAACTGTTTTCAATTCTAGCCTTCATAGAAAAATGCCTATAGCAAAGCTATTGTTGAAAGAAGACCCTTATACGTCCTGTTTAAAATTTGAGAAAAGTCATAGGCGATATGTGGTGGAATGTGGAAGAATTATTTTTGGTCAAATGAGACCCACAATGTGACTTTTTTGCATATAAAATAACGTATGGTATTGGCAAAATGATGCTGTGGGAATTATGTTATTCATTAAGGACAGGTAAGATTGTCAGGGTTGAGGTAAAGATGGAGGGAGGTTGATACAACCAAATTAATAAACCTTGAAAAAGGTTTATGAATACTTTTACAAAGCAATGTGGAGGCGGTCAAATATTCTTATTTCTAGAACAGCACATATTTAGCTGAATTTGTTTAATTTGACTTTAAAACATGAAGGAGTTTTGCGTGTGTCAAATTGAGGAAGTATTGACATTTTAGCTGAACAACTCCTTAAACACTGGGTGCATTCAAAGCTAGCTAGGTTTAAATTAAAGAGCTTAATAGCTATTCAATGTCATCTGAATTAGGTCAAACTTGTCTCAGTTTCTTTGTAGTTCTTCACCACGCTTTAACTAAAGTGGGATGAAAAAGGCCTCTTCAGAGAAAGTTTACATCTATATAGTAATAATCTTAGCAAGGCTAAACACAAGAAGAAGGACTTGTTTTGCTTTGGGCTAATTACTCATCATTGTTTGCATTTCTTGTAAACCATGAGAAAGATCACTGGGGCATCTGATGGCTCTTTGTGTTTATATAATAGGATAGGGGCTTCTTGAGACCCCGAGGCCAGCGGCATAGCTGGATTTTCCACCTCCTTTGGTTTTGGTAGATGCTCTAGCTCTTTATTTGATGGGTTATCAGGGGGAGGCACAAAATCCCTGCACCCTTTTGCACCAGTGAGCATTTATTTGAGGTCATTCACAAGCTCTTGCTTTAACATTTATAGACGTCCACTTCTCCCTTCGATGTGGAGTAAGTGAAGAAATTTGCAGGCTTATGAAAGTTTAAACTGAGCAGTCTCTCTTCCCACACCCTGAGATTATTCTGGAGCTTACAGAGCCTTGCAATAATGCTACTTGAACCTTAAAAGATTTTTTCATATCAAAACCACAAACTTAAATTTATTTTATTGAGATATTTTTTAGATGCTAAAAAAGTAGAACTCAAATGTAAAATGAAAATTAAATCATATTGTACATGATTTTCAAAACATTTCTCAAATAAAAATAGTTAAAAGCGTTGCATTTTATTTGCATGCAACCCATTTCACTCTGATACCACGAAAAAAACCAATCAGAAGCCAGTAATTAAATACATTAACTTAAATGACAATTTTTTTTTATTGAAGAATGGCATAAAAGCCATTGTTAAAAGAAGACAAAAAATCCTGCTTTAAATATGCCAAAGGCTTTGTTGCGCACAGCAAATATGTGGAAAAAGATGTTTTGGTCAGAGGAAACCAAAATTAAGCTTTTTGGTCTAAATGCAAAGCAATACCATTGGTCAAAGAATATCACTGAACACCCTTCCCCACTGGGGATCCTGTGATGATGATGTTCAAATAAAATGAAACATGATTTTGAGATGTATATATTTTTTTCATAAAATAAAAACTAGAAAAATACAGTGTGCATGTAAGCTCCCTTCACTTTCTAGAAAACAAGGCAAATGTGGACAATGGTGCTCTGGTTAGCGGAGAGTAATTGTAAACTTGTTGAATAACATGCAAAATGCTAAACAAAAAAGTATAATCCACAACACAATCTCCACTGTGGAACATGGTAGTGGTAGCATCATGCTTTGGGAAAGCTTTTCTCCAGTAGGAAAAAATAAAATCTTAGTTAACAGGCAGATAAATGGAGCTAAAGGCGAAGGGGAATCCTGGAAGAAAACCTGTTAGTGAATTGAATTACTACAGACTAGGGTGAATGTTTACTCTCCAGCAGGACAAAATCCTGAAATATACAGCCGTGCCTACAATGGAATGGTTTAGATGAAAGCATCTCTTTTGTTTTAATGGACCAATCAAAGTTCAGACCTAAAGCCAATTGAGAATCTCTGGCAAGAATTTAAATTTCAGTCACTATTGCCACAATTTGCATTTTAAATTGCAGCACATTATGGTTCTACAAAGTACTATATCTTGAATGGGGGATTAATCCAAGTCCATGGCACACATTGGATTTTTATTTGTGAAAATAATATAAATAAACCATGCATCTTTTTATTCCAATGTTATATTTAAGTGCTAAATTGTTTTGGTAAGTCTTTTGGTTGGACACATGACAAAAAATTTAAAAAGTTCAACGGGAGTGAATACTTTTGCAAGGCACTGTGCTTTGGGTGTATAAATATCTTCTGCAGCTTTTTCTTTTTTGCCTCAGAAGACAGCAAACCAAATTAACCATTTCTCTGTACTGACAGATTGTTGTAAAACAATTTTCTGTCAAATTTATAGTTTCATTAGATATCAAACCAAAGACACACATCAGTCATAAAAGATATCCATCTCTTTTTTTTCAGTTGCTTCAGGCAATTTTAGCCAAATCAGAATCACATAAACCATTCACTAGAGAAATTGCTGTCTGCTGATCCCACTGAGAGAAACCTGAGCTGATATTTGCGGATCATTAACTCAAATTATGCAGACATTAGCTACCAAAGTGCCAGGCAGATTCCTGCCATCTGTCCTCACCTGTGTTTTTCTGTACTGACCACAATTTACAGATAATTGAACATCATAGCAAATATTTCAACAACGAAATAAGCATAGAGCTCATTTGGGTGTTTAAGTTTATCTATTTTAGATGAGTAAATGTGATGATTTTACTTGAACATGGAAGACAGATTCCAATTACTTAGAGGTTGTGCAAGGATAAGTGTGTCAGCTCCATATTTTATGAGAAACAATGAAAGACAGTCGAAAGTGTGGGAGAGGAAAATACAGGCCTCTGTCTGAACCCTGCAGACAGAAGAAAAACTGGGGCAATAAACCACTCTCGCTGTGAGGGCCCCCCGCGGCAGGAGGAGAGATCAATTTCCTTCCACCCACGCCCCACCTCTGCTGGCAGGGGGTGGGGGGAATGGGTTGACCGTAAAGAAATGCACAAGAGGTGGCATGCCTCGACTTTTACTGATACACAGCAAGAAACCTCACATGACCAGCAAAGATGTTTCACCTCTGACAGGTTGGCCCCTATTATAACATTATATTTATTCTGGGGAATCCGATTGTTAACACAAGAGGTAAGGAGATAGCAGAAGATTTTTTTATATGCCTGGAAACCCTTCATCCCCCCAGCAGAGGAATCTTAGATAGGCCAGGAGGGAAGCCAGATGGTGCTGAGCAGCCTGGGAGTTCAGGAAAATTGGGGGAGGTACTGGTTACGGGCCCCCAAGCCTGTTGTTTGTCTGGGGGGAAAAAAGTGTCTTTTTTTTGTCTACATGTATTTTTTGCACACATCTGTATATAGTTCAGTCTTTCAAAACATAACAAACAGGCACACACAGATACAGACTACTTGCGGTTAGTACAGACCAAAGGGTCTGGTTTTGTCAACTGTCGGGAGATTATTTGGCAAGAACGACGGCGGCACTGAAGCGAGCTGATGGAGAGTTGCACAGATCGGGGAAAGGGCACCAGAAGGAGAGGCACTGATCGATGGCAGGGTGGGCGGAATTGAAGAATTAAAGGAAAAATGTAGACGCGGTTACTTGATAGGAGGAGTGAGGTTACAAACAAAGTGAGGTCAAACAGAGGAGATAAAAGAAGAGACATGGTGGTCAGATTGTTCATCTAGATTAAATTGATGGATTTAAAGGCTACAGAATGCAATTTTCAATCTAAACACCAACACGTCATGAAAATGTGAATAATACACACACTAAGAAAACAGTATGTAAATCTAAAGGGAAATCAAAACGTTTTTAAAAGGACATGAATTAAGTCAAATTTGCCAACCATTATCAACATGTTCACCTTGTCATTTAGCAAAATTCTTTACATCTATTTGTTTATCAAATAATTAAAATGTCTTTTTGGCTCTCATATGCTACAAATTGACACGCACATGATGTTTTACCATATTACTTGCCTTTACTCTTACAGTTTGCATCTATATGTTGCATTTTCAGAAAGAAACTGAAGACTCCATGAAAACTGTTCCTCAGCAGAGCATAGACAGTGATATCTGGGTTCCCGATTATCTGAAGCCCTCCTGGGTTTGTCTGCCAAACAATCAGCCAGTCCTGGCCATCGTGCAGCCCGGGGAGACAGCATTAGATGTCCTGAGCACCATCTGTAAGGTAGGCCATTATTGAAATACTGGAAACATTGAAGTCAGTTTTGATTAGCTTGAGCCACATTTTGAAACATCACGTATTCTACAGTAAATAGTGCATTAGGGGAAATACAGACAAAAGCCACTGAACAATAGTTTGACTTGATACATCATGCTTAAAGTATTTCATCCTGGTACATATTGTAACTGTATTTTGTGTTTACTTGACGACTGTGTGTTAGGTATACCAAGAATTACAAAAGTTTCAGTTTCACAGCTGCTAGAATTTAAGTCATACCATTGTAATGGCTTAACATCATTTTAAAGTGTAACTGAACCTCATGAAAAATCATAGCCCTGCCCCCAGACAACATTTGAAAAATTCTACAAAGTGGGCGGTGTCAGGACCCACGGAGGGGTATGGCTAACTATGGAGGATGAGCGGAGGGGGGAACGTGGGGGTGTGTTCAGGAGGACAGTGACAGCTCGCGTAATCTGACACTGACACTGAAACATGGACAGTGACCAAAGCGACGTTGGCAGTTTTGCGACTGATCGATCTGATCAACATTCATCTGTTTTGAACGTTAGCCTATGTTGGCATCACCACTCAGAGACAGGACTCCTCCTGTCTTCCTCTGCCTCAGCAGCACCGGGCTCGGGCGGCGCTGGAGGATCTCCTCCGCCGTCACCAGAGATAGAGGAGGTAGAGGGAGGCTTTATGGAGCCCAGTGGCCGCGAGCCGTATCAATTCCAGCCGCTGGCTCGGGGCGCTGAATCAGCGCTGTCCGATGCTGGCGCTGCTGCTGAGGGAGAGGGAGACAGGATGGGTCCAGTCTCTGAGTGGTAATGCTAACATAGGCTAATGTTCAAGTGCTAATGTGATAATAATGGTAACCTGAAAAACGCAATCCAACTCCAAACTCGCCACGGGGCTGGTGTGTCTGATAGTTTTATCCCCAAACCCACGGGGCGTGTCTGTAAGATCATAGCGGCTGTGACACAGTCGATGCCTGTGACGTAGAGATGTACCGTTCTCCACCAATCACAAAATTCAAATGCAGTAGCCACCGTGCAACCCTAAGAGGGCAGCATTAAGACGTTTTTAGACCAAAAAGTGTAGAATTACACAAGTTTACACGAAAACATAAAAAAAAATCCCAGAAACTGAAAGATTGCATTGGTAAAGACCCATTTATACAGTTTAGAAGCAAAAAAAAGTTGTTTTGGGGTTTAGTTACTCTTAAATGAGATCCCATAGTATGTGTTAGAGTGAACAGAATCCTCTCTAGCTGTAGGTGGCAGCACTGCCCCTTTCCCTCCTGTTGCTTCCGCTGCAAGTCAGCTGACAGAATAAGAGATGAAGAAAGACTAGAAAGACAAATTTGATTGTTCGAGTTAAAATAATTGGAATTTTACTATTAACATGTTTTTTTATTTGAGAAGAAGAAATAGTTTTTTGTTGTTTTTAATAAAAGCAATTAGATTGTATGATACATTTTTGGTACAACCTGTGTTTTTGTCATATTTCTGCCTACTGTAGACACACAACTGCAGCAACAAGACCTGGTAACAGTCAAGTCGCTATTTTATAGTTTAAAGTATGGCTTATTTAGCCAAATTAAACATATGCAAATTCAAGATCTCAGGAAATGATTTAAAACTCATCTGGACAGTGCTGATTCCCACTGAGAATCACAGAGAGGTGGGAAAATGTAGTCATTTAAATTTTTAGATTGAGAACGACAAGGAAAGAGGTAGTTTTCTGAATTATTGTAATTTTGTCAAATATAAACAAAATTAGATACGGGCATGAATATGTTTGCAGATAAATGCTAACAGGCAGATATACTTTCTTTGTGCAGACGCAGAAGCCATGATTGTTATTCTTGACAACCATGTCTTTTTTCCCTTCAGAAAATCATAAATACTAATTTAATTGATTCTGTTGATGTGTTTTCAACAGAACATGCCATATGTCACATTATAGAGTTTTATGGGGATTTTTTAAAGACCAACTTCAGGTTTATATGACAATAGAATAAACATCAAATATTTGGAGACACCTTAGAGCAATTTTACAAATTTCTTTTCTGTCTCGATACTTCCAGACCCATCAAATTGAGCCCTCTGGTCACTACCTATGTGTGAAGGTGTGGGTCGACAACCAGCTGCTTTATTATGTTCCTAAATCTGAGGAGGATATATCTGATTTGGTAAGAGATTACACTTTAAAGCACTTTGATTTTGGAGTCTGATATAGGATGATGTAAACAATTAATCAGTCATTCAAATTATAATTGTGCATTGCAGATTTCATATAATACTGTGATTCATAGGATTGCAACCCTAGGCAAGACTTCTAAAAACAGATAATTCAATTAAAAACATGTCAAAAGAGGTAACTATGCACCAAAAACATTATAAACAGTATTACAAATATAAGCAGAATTGTTTTGGAGGACCTCCTATTTATTTTCAACCCTATAACTGTGAGAAAATAATTGAGAAAAAGAAAAGATAATTTTAACATAATATAGCATAAATAAAAATAGCCTTATACAACAAATATAATTAGTGCTGTCATGAGATTAAAAAAACTTTTAGATTAATTGATTATGATCTGTAATTAATGAATCTAATGAATCTCTTTTTTTAATCGCACCTAATAATTGCTGAGACAAGCTCTCATCTTGAGGTATTTTCATTTAAATTCATTACATTATTCTGGCAGAACAAATATATAACACAAAAGTGTCTTTATGAAGACATTTATTGTTTTTGACAGACTTTAACAGATGCAGTCCCAGCCATTTAATTTTCTCTGTTTTTGAGACTAGTCCCAGTGCTGACTGACTGCAACTTCGCCTTTGAGCATGCACGATTTGTTAACATTATGGACTCACTAGGGTAAATCTCTCCTCTGAGTCCAGATGGACCTGAGGGGCTGCCGGAGCTGCAGCACGCAGACTGCCTGCCTGCTGTGAACGTTCTGACATGGGAGACGAGCCCATGACACCACCGCTGCTCAGTGGGAGTAACAAGGATACATGCTTAACCCAAAACTCTCCAATAACCTCAGAAAAAGTCGCTAGATTTTTTGCTAGTCTCTTTTCTGAAAAAGAATAGCTAAAAGGGTCTAAAAGCTCACTAAATATAACAAAAAAAAGCTACATTGGCAACACTGTCTGCAACTCACCACTCCTCCTCACTCGCCACTACTACGTCAGGTCATAAAGCAGGCCTACAGACTACCAATCGATGTCCACTTCAGGTTGTGATTAAACCCTAACAACTCAAGCACAAGAAATCCAAAGCATAAAAACGAATTGTATTTAAAGGCAACTCCCATGCAGAAATAGTACAATTGAAGATTAGAAATGATATTAATGCAATTAAAAAACATAGCGAGCTAAATACGGCCGTAATTAATTAAGCGCAATTAACGCGATAATTTGACACCCCAAAATATAATGACAAGTACAGAGTTAAAAATATCTGAAATGTAGAAAATCAAATGAGAAGAAGTTGCATAAAAAAACATTAAATTAGATTTTGTATTTTACTAGAACTATTCTTAAAATCCAAATAAAATTTCAAAGCTAATTTAAAAGTTGAACAGGAATAAAATGGTTTAAAATCTAGGAGAAAACCTAAAATTAAAAAAGTAGGGCTGTGTATTGGCAAGAATCTGGTGATACGATGTGTATCACAGTACAGGGGGACGATACGACATATATTGCGACATGTTGCAATACAATGAGTAATACTATATGTTGTGATTTTTAAAACCTAATTTAACTTTAGAAAAACTGTCACAGCATTCTAAACACCCCAGCCTGTTTCATATTTAACACATCCAGTTTTATTACTAGATCTAGTTGATCCACTGGATCACGAAGGTGAAAACAGCCACCAACTAGCGGTCATACATTTAATTTACTACAAAAATTACTGTCATCATTAATGGTTCTATTAAAATTCAAAAAAATAAAATAAAAATTTATACATTGCTTTTGAATATCGATACAATATTATGACATAAAATATCGCGATATATCGGCATATTAATATTTACTTACATCCCCATTAAAAAGATTTTGTCGACTTACTTAAATAAAAAAAACACTCTGAGCGCATTTTGAAGGTAAAAATTGTAATAATAAATATTTCTTGGTGTAAGTTTTAGTTCTGACTAGTGGTGGGCGATATAAAAGGTATAAAGTAGAAATTATATAAATTTAGCCTAAGGTAGAGATTATGACTATACCGGCCTACAATGATTGCACATTTTGATGATGTCGTCAAGCTGTCATCAAGGAGGATAAATATTGATGTTCAGTGTTCATCTTTACACTACATATTGCAAGTTTAAAATGAGTTACTTTACATTTAACGGAAAAAAAACCTGTTGAACTAGAAGCATTTTTAATTCAAATATGTTCAGCTTAATTTTTGTGCGCTATTAAATTCATAAATAAGTAACCAGTAAAACGGACAATTTTGAAATTTGTGTTTCTTTAATAACATTTTAGCATTAAATTTATTTTAAATAACTTAATCTTTATGTTGTGAGAATTTTAGTATTGCATTTTTTGGTAAAAAAAGAAAGATTTTTATACTTTTAAATGCATTTTGCTCAGTAAATGTTTTTTTTTTTAAGTGAGAATGTTCATAAACTGTCATTTTGACAAATATAAAGGAAAGAAAATAATGCATTGCAATAGATATCGTTACCGCAGAAGCTTTAGATGATATTGCAATATAGATTTGAGGCTATATCGTTCAGCCTTAATTCTGACTTTAGAATATTTTAACAAAAGCAATTCAGATAACTAGATTTAGTGAGAACAATGAACCACTGTTAAGTGTCAGTTGGAGTTATCAATTATGTTAGTTATTTGTCTTTGATTACACTATGAGATGAAATGAATTTTACCTAATGTATTACCCAATATGGAGGCAAACCTGTGCATATTTTATGGCTCTGTTGCTGACTTGATGTGCTTTTCACTCAAAATTCCCAGGACAGTATAGAAACATTTTTCAATACCTTATAAATAATGCAAAAAGGATTTAAAGTGTATTGTAAGAACCATGAATGAAAACCATTTGTATTTGTGTGTGTCTCTGTTTGGAGTTTTTCTGATATCCATTTACACAATCCCACTTGGTAGAAATAGGCCTCACCTCATTATTCAGCCAGAGTAAACCCCCGAAATGAATTCTCTTTGTGATAATGTTTTGCTGGTGACATGCTGAACCCTCTTTCAAAGCACAGTCTACATAACTGGGTTTTTTCCTCAAGAGCCTTTTTATCTTCCTGCTTTGATCAGTGACTCGTTTCACCCTCTTTCATCTTACGTCAGTGATATTGCATTGTTATTTCTCCTCGGTTAAGGCTATTACACACAACGCAGACGTCTGCCCCTGCTCTTGGTCCATACACACAGCTGTGTCTCTGCTTGGAGGTCAAAACCCCATCCTATACCCACTCACTTTACAGTCTTAAAGTATTATGACCCCTCAACCCTCACATGCACTTGCTCTGCAGAATAATGCATGGGGTAGTTCATTCTTTATTAAGAGTAATAGCCTGACCCTTTCTATCTTGCAGAAAAGCTACTCTTCCATTTTCTCCAATTAAATATGCATTTATATGTATGTGTTGGCAGATCTACAAAGAGATTGAGATTTGCCCCAGAGCTACCAAGGTGATCTGTTTTGACAAAGCAGAGTCCAGCACCATTCGATACGGTACGGTGTTCGACACACTGAAAATCTGTATCAAATTGATTGCTTAATGGGCTTTATTGAGTCTTGCTCTGATAATTATTAACAAAAGGATGATTTAGACCAAATTGGTTCATATTTATATTGCAGCGGTGATCACTTTAAAAATTTATATATTAATGGATGACAAACACATTCTTAAAACACATTTCTACAGGTTTCACTGTGGCAGTTACAGATGAGGATGCTGTACAGCGGCTTCATATCACAGAAGTGAAACCAGGAGGCCTGGCTTCAGCTAAAGGTAAATATATTTTTGTTTGATTGTTTTTTTTTAAACCACCCGCAGTTTTGGAATGTTTTACTTTAATGTGCTGTATTTAGATCATTGAACACAAAAACAAGAAAGATAATCAAATTATGAATGCATAAGTTAAATACAACCCATATCATTATTATAATATAAAACAATAATATCATAATTGTATGTTTTCCTAATATAATACAGCCTTTTTAATTTATTAATTATTTTATAGCACTTTTATTGACTTCATGGACAATAGATATCTTTTAAGGTGAAAAATGCAAACCAATTATAACCACAAATGATGAGATGAAAAAGAAATGATAAAGAATCATGAGAAGCTTTAGTGATTCTAGACATATTTCAGCTGCAGTGAAACCTAAGATTAATAAAATAGCATATGTGCACTCATCAGGAAGTCTAAAAAGACATGACTCATGTGCCCTACATATTGTGTTTGTCTGATGATTTATAGCTTTTTCCTTAAGGCAGGATATGCTTAAACCTTTATGAGATAAAAAGATTCAAGGCTCTTGTTTTCTTTGTCTGCTTTGGGAAGGTGGGTCTCAAAATCAACCCCCACTCATTGGTCCCTATCTTTAACACGAGGCAGAGAGACCTAATAGGTTTGAGAAACATGCAGCCGCTTTCGTGGACACAGCACTAATGTATAGAAAATAACGTGCTCCACTACGAAGCCCCGAGGTTGAACCAAGGTTACTCAAGTGTGAGATTGTGGCCTCCAGTGTTTTAGCAATCAAAAAGCTGCTAGCTTAGCAGGCTGCATGCAACCAGAGGACACAGCTGTACTGACTATCCACCTCCCTGGGGAGGAAAAAATGTGTCAATCAGTGAGCTTTGTGCATTGTTACTCTGCATTTACTCTGCTAAAAAACCAGAAGGATTTTTTTTGTCTTTCAATGTAATTCCTCCTTCTGTCATAGAAACACAATTGTAAACAATACTTTGAACATTTCACTGAGCACTATTCCACCCATCAAAAAAAACACAAACAGAATAACTACAAGACAAGACATGGCGACCCACCAAAGCTGACAGGCTGGACGAGGAGAGAATCAGCCAAGATGCCCATGGTGACTTTGAGGAGCTACAGAAATCCATAGCTCAGATGGGAGAATCTCAGAATGATAACTATTCGTCAAGCACTCCAGAAATCTGGTCTTTGTGGAAAAGTGACATGAACAAAATCATTGTTATCAGAAAGCCAAATAAAGTCCCATTTTTTTATTGTCCACATGTGAGCGACAAAGCAAACATGTGGAAAAGATGCTAAGTTTAGATGAGATCAAAGTTAAACGTTTTGACACGTTTTGGATAATAATATACAAAATTACCAAAGTGGAATACAGTAGTGGCAGCATCATGCTTCAGGAATTCTTTTCTTCAGCATGGACAGGAAAGATGGATGGAAATGATGGAAGGAACTGTGGATTTAAATACAGACCAATTCTGGGAGAAAACCTGTTCGAAGCTGCAAAAACTTGAAACAAGACAGAGCATCATCTTAAGCAGGAAAACAATCCTAAGCATATTAACAGAGCTACAAATAAATTAATTATAGAGGAAACAATATTTATGTATTAGAATGTCCGAATTTGTCCAGACCGTTATCCATGTTAGAATCTGTGGCAAGATTAAAAAATTTCTGTTTGCTCTACATCGAATCTGACCTAGCTTCAGTCTCCAGATGCGTAAAGCTGAAGATTTTCAACTAAACACTTGCAAGTGTGATTGCATTTTCCTCCCCATTCACAATTATGCACAACTTTGTGCCAATCCGTCACATAAAGTCCAAGTAAAACACTTTGAAGTTTGTTGTTACAAAATAAGGAAAAAATAGGTTTAGATACTTTTGCAGGGCACTGAAACTGCAGTGCACAGCCAAACACACTCATAAATCCACAGCAATATAGAGCCAGAACAGTTATTGCTCCCTGTCCAATAAAAACTCTGCTTCAACTGACAGTTCAGATCCCAGACAACTAGGTCATTACTTATGGCTAAATGTTTGTCTTGTGTGTCCATATATCACTCTGTGTGTTTGCTTTTCTTTGTCATTTGATGCTGGATTTGACCAAATGTCCACCTTTTCTTATGGAAGCTTAGAGCTGCCACATAGACAAAAGGAATATAGCGCTATATTACATTATTACATAAAACCATTGTTCTAACAATATGCTTTTCATGTTTGTACGATATACTGTCACATATATAGCTATATTTTGTTTTGCCTGGATGGCAGCTCTATGCTTCTGTATTTTCTACAGGATATACATTTTTGGGGAATTTTGAGTTAGTTATCGTGATCACGTTAACATGATTAAAATCCATTTGTGTAACTCAATTCAGCATTAAGGGGCCAGGTAAGATTGGTATTGGATCCCAGAACAGCTGTCACAACCAATCAGGTTAATTGGTGAAGCTGACTATTTGAGCACTCTCAATTAACAGAGCCGGGCACAGGTGGTCAGAGGGGAGAAAAGGTGTCAAACTGAAGATGTGTTCCAGTGAAGTCAATGGGTTCCCTTTCGTGTGTACAGTCACACAGACAATGTAACGTATATGATAACATAGGAGGACAGGAATAGACAGGCCTCACACATTCCCTTTAAAATCCATCCAGCCTTGTTAGATCAGGACATGCCGCAAGCAAGCAAGAAAGGAAGCAAGCGTGGAAGGATGCATTTTTAATGTATTGGAACATGTTAGAGTCCCAACAGTCTGATTAGTCTCAGAGCTGCTGTTGGGAAGTATGGTTCAAACACTTTGTTTATGGAGATCATTTTTACATGCTAATGTACAAAAACGCCCCCTTAGTTGGTCATGATCCCATGGATAAGACTAACAGTTAGATGTTTTTGGTGAAAAAACAATTGAGTTAAACCTTTTTTTTATAATTTATGACTTTTAAGAATAGCTTAAATAATTTTTTACTTTTGTTTTAAATGTTCCATTAGGGTTAAAAGCAGGAGATGAGATTCAGTTCCTCAACGGTAAACCTGCCTCTAAACTCCAGCTGGATGATTTGAGAGGAGCGTTTGAGGACCACGTGTTTACCCTGATTGTCAGCATCCTGCCCCAGCTGGACCCTAAGTTGCTGTGCTCCTGTCCTCCTCATCGCTCCGACGGAGAACAAGACCTAACTACAGACATCTTTTCTCAGAGTCAAGGTTAGACTTCATCTTCTTGTTTCTGTTTTGCATTTCAGAAAGAATGTAACTATGCACTCCATAAAAACACCCTAACTTTGTATGCACAAAAATGAAAGTGCATCACTATCTGCAGGGTCTCCTAATTATGCACGAATGCCATCTGATACCTAACCTGTAGGCAGCCGGGAGCCTTCCCCTGACCTGCTCCTTTTATTTGCGCAAGGGCACCATTTGTATTCATAGGAAATGGGGGGCTTGTAATGCACTAGCTGACAAGCTGGTGTTGTTTATACAGGGGCTCAGAGCTGTATGAATATTAATATAATTCCTTCAGCAGTGTGGAGCTGTCATCATGGAGGAGGTGCCATATGTTGAGGGTCAGATGGAGAGTAAAACACTTCTGAAGCCAGATGGAGGTCACTGATGATGCTGTGCTTCAAGAGGTGGCTGAACATGAAGTCTTCAACATGAAGGAGACTTTAAATGAGAAATTTGTCCTGAACATGCACTGAATAATTAATCTGACTATAAAGCTGCATCATTAGACCCTTTTAGGGAGGCTTTTATTAGAAGCTCAAGTTAAAACCACCACACAATGATTTATAACTTAAGATTAAATCAAAGTGCCTCGTAAAATGATGTATTGACCTAGAACTTTTTCATATTTTGTCCCATTACAATCACAAATATTCTTGCATTTTGTTGGGATTTTATAGGACAGACCCACAGAAAGTACTGTACATGATACCGTTGACCATCCGAGTCTGTTAAATAGGCTGAAGTGTTGGGTCGGTGTCTCGGGTACTGCTTTGAAATGGTTGTCCTAATACTTGTCAAATAGTTCAGCCTTCCTGGCCACATGTACCTATAGATACCACTGCTATCCCGTTCAGTATGGTGTTCCTCCGGATTCCGTTTTGGGGCCAATGTTTTTGCTTTATTTTCTCCCACTTGGTCCCAATTTGTCTTCATTTAGGCATATCTCTTATCATTGTTATGTGGATGATATCCGGCTGTATATTTCTTTTTGTCCTAATAAAGTTTCAAAACTTCGTATTCCAAAGAAATGCCAGCACTCAGTTAAAGCCTGGATGGCAGATCATTTTCTTCAACTGAATGAAGACAAAACTGAAGTGATTATCTTTGCATCAGTGAAAAATCTTGTAAAGATAAAGAAGTTTCTTGAATCTTTGAGGTTTTCTGCCAAATCCACTGTCAGAAACCTTGGGATAACTCTCGATGCAGATTTTACTCTTGATAATCATGTAAAATAGTTGGTTGGATTGTGTTTTTATCATTTGAGAAATATTGCTAAACTAAGCCGTATTGCCTCTTGTCCAGAGATGGAAATTTTAATTAGTGTTTTTTTACATCTCGTTTGGATTATTGTAAGGCACTGTACACGTGTGACCAAAACCATTCTAGACCATTTGCAGACTGTACAGAATGCTTCTGTTAGGCTGTTGATGAGGTCTTCGAAATCCTGTCATGTAACTCCTTCACTGGTGGATCTTCATGGGCTACCAATACCTTACTGTGTGCAATTGATAATCCTGGTTCTGACATGGGGAGCTCTTCATGGACAAACACCAGTCTACATCTCTGAACTGTTACATCCATACACCCCTACCAGAGCCCTGAGGTCCTGTGAGCAAGACTTACTGACTGCCCTCTGACTGCCCACCATACAAGATTGAAAACTAAAGGAGATCAAGCTTTTTCTTCTGTGGCTCCAAGACCCTGGAACTCACTTCCTCTGTCTCTGAGATAAGCAGACTCAGTTTCTTTTAAAGGCCAGCTAAAAACATATATTTTTAAATCTGCTTTTGTTTACCCTTGTCTTGTGTATTTTGATACTGTTTGTCAAAGCACTTTGTGATTTTTTTAATCTTAAAAAGTGGGATATGAATAAAGTTTTACTCACAATTATTAAGTTTAAGGCAAATGATACATGACATCAGAAAAGTTTGATGTGGATTTGTTATTTATCCTTCTTTCTCTGCTTTCCCCAAATAAAGTCTTGTGTAATCAAATGCCTCCAGAGATGTGCTAATTAGTAAAGCTGATCTGGGGTCAGTTTTTTTGAAGTTAGTGAACAAACAGCATTATGAAGACCAAGGAAACACAACAGCCAGGTCTGAGATAAAATTGTGGTGAGATTTAAAGCAAACTTATGGTAACAGTATCCCAAGCTTTGAACATCTCAAAAAGGACTTTTCACCCCCTTTTCCAAAAATATAAAGAGTCACTACTGCACACATATCAAGTCATGGCTGTTTTTATATGCTTACTTGCTTACTTGAAAGGCTTAGCAAGGAAAGCATACCCCTCTGGGGTATTTTCAGAGATCCACTGTTGATGTTGAATAATCTCTTGACAAGATAAATTTTAAATTTGCTTACCTCAAAATATGCCTTTTTGGAAAAGTGGCAAGAAGAAGACTATGCTTAAAGAAAGCCATAAGAAGTCCAGTTTAAAAGGTACAGGGAAGCTGGTCAGAGTTTATTGAAAGATGGGCTGAGCTACAAAGAGGCTGCAAAAGATTTGAGAACTTGGAAAAGGATCAAATGCAAGCAATACCTTTATGATTGGCATTTGTGAGACCAATAAAAGACATTATTTACTTTATTTTTTCTATTCACTACTTTGTGCTGGTTGGAAAAAGGAAGTTCTTGTGATGCTTGATAATGATAAAAAGGAGGCAAAGAAGCAATTAATTAGGTTTTGAATTATTTATATTTCAGACAGGCTTATGTCCCACAAAACAAAAAAATATCTCATTCAGCATTCTGCTCAAACCTGTATGTGTTGTCTTTGCAGAGAACATCCTGGATGAGGTGTCAGGTTTGACTGTGGAGAGCCCTGATGAGAGCTTGGAAGAGGGAGTTCTATTAAACCTGCAGAGCCCCAAAGATCATCACGAAGATAGAACATTAATGGCAGCTGGACAGAAGGTAGGAAATAACAATTAGAGTATGCATAAATGTATGCATAAAATCATTGAGATTAAACAATACAAAAGACTGTCTTTAACTCTCTGCCAGATGTGCTGTTAAAGGAACAGTAACAGATTAACTGTTTTATCCTTGTTGAAGTGTTATTTTCTCATCTAAGTTCTAGAGGACCAAAAACAACAAGTTGTATGGACTATAGTTTGAGAAGCTTTTACTGTCAATTGCTGGCTTTAATGAGGTGTAAGATATTGGTATAATTTAAGCTTTTAAATCCAGCAATAAAATGAATTGGTGTAATGTAATGGAGATTTTAACAATGTCATGTATTGTTCATGACAAAGGCAATATTACCCTGTGTGTGAGAGACTGAGAAAAAGTAGCACAGTTGCACACAATAAAATATAGGGTTTACTATTTTAAAGAAACAAGCACAAAAACTTATCAATGGGAAATTTTAAAACAGTTCTTAACTTTTTATATTAGATATTAGCATCAAATACACAAAAGGCTGGCAACATTTCTAAATCATATATATTCTATATTAAGAAAGAGATTAAGAGGTCAAAGAAATAAAATTCAATGTTCTGTGTGCTGGTTAGCTTTCCTGTTAAAGCTCATTCTTCCCTTAATTTAGAGCCCTACAGCATCAGGTAATTGACTGTAACACTGACATAACTTCCACACTGTTCAAAATGTCTATACAAATTACACTCTGTCTATGTGGCATTCTCTCATTTTCAACACAAGCATCTCTCCAAAGTAGCTGATGCTGAGCAGCAGAGTGCCTCTACCTGTATACTGAACCTTTAAATGGAAATGGACTGAACATCTACAGCGCTTTTCTAGTCTTACTGACCACTCAAACCACCTTGAGCAATCTGCTGAATCGTAATAAACCACAACGTCTATTGATACATTTGAAGCATCTGTTTACATGCAATTTACGACCCTACTATGTATTTTGATCATTTAGGTGTGTGACTTTTTTTTGCTGTAAGCCTAAATACAGTAGTATTAAATGAAAATATGATATGCAGTACAACTGGACTGTGGAGTTTGTATTGGTGCCCTCAGCTTGCTATCTGATTAGATCCAACAATTATGAATACATGTAAAAGTATGGACTAAGAAACACACACATATACCCATAAGCTTAACTCGTCCCACTTTACCGATTCTGTTGCAGTGATCATTTACAAGCAGCCTGTGGGCCATATTCTCCCTGCAGTATAAACAAAATTAAAATCAGTCACCATCTATTGTCGAGGTTAGTTGTAGGTTATTTTAGATTGCAGTAATTTACCCTATCAGAGGATATAACACACTTTATTTGATCAGGCTCAAATCAGACGATGGTTATGCTCCATTTGTCACTTCATGGGGCAATTGGTACTCAAGGAAGGGATACTGTGGTTTTCAAACTATTTCACACTGTTGCACAGTAACTGTTACAGTAACAGAGCTGTTAGGGTGCCACGAGGAGAATATCATCGTGAAATCTGCAGAATATGATCAATGCCTGAATGTGCATGAGGCTACAAAAGATGTCCTGAAGTTAAGATTCAGTTTTTGCTTGTTTGAGTTGTTGATGGTAAATGACGTAATAAACTCAGTCTCTGACCGGCAAACATTTAATCACTTCTACACAGGCCATGTCCCTGCTGAATGTTAAGGAATATGTGCACTGAAACATAAAAATACAAATTATGAAATGAGCCTTATTGATCATTCTGAAATAGTCTAATTTCATTATGTTATTTATTATTTGTTCTGACTTTTTCCTGTTTCAGTCTATAATGTTTGTTTGCCATGGTTAAGAACCACAACTTCTAACAAAAAAAAATCATAACTGGAACAATATTTAATATCTCAGAAAAACATGCCAAATAGAAATTGGTTTTTGACAGCAGAAATTGTAATAAATAAAATGAGCCATAACTACCAGAAATATAGTTTAATAGAAGACTGCACTCAGAAAAACTAACCCTGACTGAATACAACAAATGTCACTGGTGATCCAGACCTGCATTGTATATAATATTTACTAATATCATTGCTTTACTTCATTTCATGCTTGGTTTTGTTTGCATAAGCACTGCAAAACTATATTATGATGTATTTGTGAGAACCTGTCATTCAACATATGAGCAGATGTCCATCCAGTATATTGGTGTGTATATATTGGTGTGTGTGTGTGTGTGTTACGTGGACAGACAGGTGAGTGAAAGAGTGAGACACCAGCATCACTTTCTAATTAACAGGGTGTCTGATCTGATTAACGTTGGTGATTTGATATCTGGAAGAGGCTGTGTGCCAGCCAGTCTCCCTTGGATACGGTTGTCACATTCTTTACCACAGCCAAGCCTGATATCCTGAAACCATTGGAAATATTTTTTCTTTGTATCTGCATTTGGTCTTCAGTCTTGATATTCGGTGTAAGTAACAGCAGATAAAGCGCTGAAGTTCTACCTGGATGTGTGTCAGTGAGCGTCATTCAAGTGAGGTCAGCGCTGACCTCATTTCAGTCTTAGTTCTGTTGGACAGAAATGGTTGTGTGAGTCTGATGTGTCATTTTAGATTGAAGCAAAGCAATTGATGATAGAAGTAATACTGACATTTGGGACGGTAGGCTAGGTTATGTTTCAATTGGAGCCCGATGTGAGGAAAAGTTGTGAAACTCTACAGCTGAGAACAGTTTTTGATTAAAAAAATACACCTTTGCAGCCTTTAGTTTTTAATAGGGCTGTCAAAAGAAAAAAAGTAATCTAATTAATTGCAGGGTAGCTGTGCATTGATCACGATTAATTCATATTCCTAAATATAACTGAAAAACTACAATTTTTGGGTACAGGACAAAACTGGATGCTTTTGCTCTCTTTTTAAAGGAGATACATGGAACTTATGTTTTGAACTCCACAATCACATTTACCGGTGGCCCTTTTAACCTATTCATCTTTTAACCAGTTGCTAAGGCAAACTAAACGGTTAACATTTTCTGAATGTAAAGCTGACCGTTTCTTATTAATATTGGACAACCCTGAACATCCTCTTCATGGGACTATCCTATAACAGAATGTTTTCAGTCAAAGGCTTCTACAGGAGATCCTTCTTGCCCAAAGCCCTTAGGATCTACAACAACTCCTTGAAGAATTAAATAGTATGAGTTACAACAACACTCATTTTCCCTCTGGGATCAATAAACCATTTTTTAATTGTATTTTATTCTTCTGAACAATGGAGGGATTATTTGCTTATCAACAACATATCTTTCTGCAGACTAAACGCGCAGTAGAGCAAGGAGTGACCTAGACTGATAATTCCTCTATCTGGCCTGCAACTGAGAAGAAATGTTCATATTGAACTGTGGATGCAGTTCAGATCTGCCATGCTGTTTACATGAGGAGCACTGAACGCAGCGCGGACTTGTAGGGTATTGAATTGTACTACCTAAATTGTAGGGTTAACGGGGCGGGCCATCCTGTGCATGCGTTAATTGCGTTTTTTTTAAATGAATCGCGTTAATTCTACAAATTAAACGACCTGCATTAACACATTAATTTTGACAGCCCTGGTTTTTACACCTGCCATTTAAGCTGAAGTGTTTTACATAATGCTTTTGACAAGTTTCTTGATCTTAAATTTAAAGTTTCAAACCACTTAATCCTACCCAAAAGACAACAGACGTTCTCATTTGAATACCTAGTCATACTGTATGCTTTTTCCCATGTTGCAGATCCCAACCATTTGTGTAAGTCATGTACTTTCTTCAGCTTTTAGGGTTTTGTAACAGATTCCATCCAATCTGACTGAACTTTTGATATTTTGCAAAGACTAAATCAGAAAGGTCGTTCTCTAGATGCGTGAAAGCTGGTAAAGACATGCCCTGCAAGACTTGCAGCTTTGTTTGCAGCAAAAGGTGGATCTACAAAACACTGAGTCAACAGGGCTGACAACCAATGACTCATTTGCTTTTTAGGCTTTTGTTGAAAGGGAAAAGCACTTCCAATGCATGCAACTTCCACCCTTGTGTTTCACTAGGCAGATGATACATTCAGGGGGAAGTTAATTTCTGCCACATGAGGCAGTTTACATATAGACCAAAAAAGTCAATTTTGTATTTGACCAAAGCAGCATTCTTTCACATTATTACTGTGTCCCATACAGTGTAATGGGGGAGTGAAAACAAATCTACACTATATTTTCAAAACATTTCACATTTATGCTATCATTTACTTTTTGTCTATCAGAAACAAATGCCAAGAAAATACTCAAAAAAATTTTTTTTTGTTTATTTAATAGGGACAGTGCATATTAATGAACTTTAACAACAGGTTGTAAAATAAATATGCCAGATTGTAGCACCAGTGCTAATTTACATCTGCAGTTCCTAGGCAGGTAATAAAAACAATAGAAAAGAGACAAACATTATATTAAAAACTATACAAAAACAAAACAAAGAAAGAAAGAAAGAAAGAAAGAAAAAAGTAAAATAAAATTAGAAAGTAACACACACGTCACTGAGAGGACAATCTACTGGTGGATACAGGTTTGGTTTTCCCTAAACCAGTGTTTAAGTTGGAATTTGAAGGAACTGTATGATTTTGAGTTTCTTATGTTGAGTGCTAAACTGTTCCAATATTTAGTCCCATTAACAGATAGTGTGGTCTTTCCAAAAGCAGTGAGCCTGTATGGCACCTCACAGTCTCCTCTAACTGTGGCCCTGGTGGTCATTCCACTAATAGACCGGGCTTTAATAAAATCTGTCAGGGGAGGTGGGGCCAGTCCATGCAAAACCTTGAAAACCAGGCAAGCATTCTTGAAATTGACAAAATTACTAAAATTAAGAAATTTATATTTATCTAAAACAAAACAGTGGTTGAAATTGATTGATTTCTTGTCAAGGATTCTTATGCCTATTATGGTTGTAATGTGAAAAAATGTTTTAAAAAAAAGTTTTACAAGAAACTGCTCTTCGTGGAGCTGAAAATAATAATAATGATAGAAAGTTGGTAGTAGTTAAAGCCTTGTTACACTGTCAGCAAAATATGTTTTAAATGTTAAAATATAGGGCACTTTGAAAACCTTAACAATATTTTTTTGTCTAAAATAAGACATCCCACAAAGGAAAAAAAAGACATTGATTTTTTTGAGAAGATAAACAGTTCCTCTCCAATCAGTGTGCCAGAACTATTTCAGCCCTATTACAAAGCCCTGGCAGTCTGTGATCTCCATCTCACCTTCCCGTCTCTCACCTCCTGTTTCAGTCTCACATATGCTGTCTGATTCATGTCCTCATTTCCATCTGTTGCCTTTTTTAGACACTCATTTTTGTCTTTCATTTCCTCTGCATGTAGCTATTTGATTTACTGTCATATTTTGTTTCCATAATTGAAAACAATGTGACCATGTCGCATCTCAGACATGACAGCAGCATTTTTTCTTCCCTTCTCTGATCAGCCAGTCTCAGTATTTGTTGTCCTTTGTTTTGAATGCCCTTTCTTTCCTGTGTCCTTCCAGTTTTCTCCTGTTCTTGGGTTCTGCTCCCCACTAACCCCCTGCTGTTCATTATCATAAACAATATGAGGCTGCTCCTGGCGTTCAGACAGAACTTGCTCTATTTAAGCTGTCCAGCCGGCTGTTAGCCTTGACCTTACCCTCAGCACTTGGATGCTTTTGTGATCCAAATTTGCAACACAGATATCCTGCAGACAACCAAACCCATACATTTTTATCATTTTATTTGTATTGTCCTTTATTTTCTGCTCATCGTGATGACTCTTTTGTTTTGCTGTCTCTTTGGAAAACCTAGGAAGTGCTGAAGATTGTGTCTTACCTCATTTTACACTATGCCTACGGTCACATAGTGGCAGACGACTGGAGGAAAGAAAAATTTTAATTATCCCCACACTCTCATTACTTCACTCTCCGGTGTTTCACATCATTTAGTCGAGATAAATGAGTGTCTGCTTAGCCGGAGGAAATGGAAATTTTCATTATTTTAGACAAAGCACACAACTACCTTCCCTGTATGATAAACCAACTTAAAAAAAAAAAAGAAAAGCTGATTGTTTTAGAATCACAACAATAATAATGATGTCTGTGATTGTTTGGGGGTCTCCATAGTCAATCTCACTACTGTGTCCCAGTTATAATTTACAGTTATAGCTAGGGACACATGAAATCGAAAATGTAATATTAGTGTTCAGGGGTGAATTTTCATCAAAGGTTTGTTGTATTCTCTGTTCATAATCTAATATCTGAGAATATCTTACATTTAGTTCATTGTTTATTTTTATTTGGCATACAAGTAAATCTCAATAACTTTGAATATTGATTAAAAAATACTTCAGTAATGCAGTGACAATAGCATTGGGAATATCTTATAGATTGATCTCCTATATATTTTAAGTATTTTAATTGTCCTAATTTTCATGGTTATGGCTTACAGACAATACAAATCCAAAATTCTGAGTTTTAGAAAATAAGAATTTCATAGCTAGAAAAATTATATTCCAGCTGTCAAGCACAGTGGGAGAGAACTAATGATACTGTATATGCTTGTTTGTGACTTATTAACTGCAAGGAAAGGGACACCTTGCAGTTAATAAGTCAGCCAGGAACTCCTCTGTAAGGTAGCTGAAGTCTGGGTCTTTTTGAGTCATTAACAGGACAATACTCATAAACACAACAGCAAATGTAAAGCAGAATGTCTGAAAACAAGCAGACTCAAGATTTGGAAATTGTCCTAAGTTTGGACAAAGTTAAATGAAGCTGTGGGATGTTAAGGGTGTGTTCTGCGAATCTCAGTGAAGTGACACTAACTGACTCTAAAACATTTAAAAGGTGTTGGATCATGGGGCGTACTTACTGTTTTCCTTGTCTGGGGTAACTTTGTTGTTCCCCATGACTGTGTTAGGCTTTTTCTTTCTGGTTTCACATTTGCGATGGACTGAGGTCCAGTCCAGGGTGTACCCTGTCTCGCCTAATGACCGCTGGAGATAGGCACCAGCTCCCCCCCCCCTGTGACCCTGCAAGGATAAGCGATATAGAGAATGCATGGATTCACTTTTTTTTGTTTACATCTCAAACAGAAATCTATAAGTTAGAATTATGAAAATTATTAGAAATAAATGCTTGAAATAAATATATCACTCTGTATATAATGTATGAAATTTAACTTTGTGATGCACTTGATACTTAAAGCTGTTTATATGGTTCTTTAAAAAGCTTTGAATCAGGCTGAAATCTTGCTGTACTTCCATTTTTCCACAGCAGAGGGTGCAATGAGTTCATTAATCAAGCCTGTAAGAGAATGTTTTCAGTATAAACAGTAAATCGATATTTTTTCCAGTATTTTTTAATAATTAATAGATTTAACTTGCATTCTACCCAAAATAATAATTGTATTATTGGAATAAAAATATGTACTTATTTCAGTATACTGCTAGGACAGAGAATAGCTTGGTTTCACTTCTACATGAATTAAGTTACAAGAGGAAGTGTGCACCCTGCAAAACAGCCTTAGAATCCACTTGTTTATAGATCTGTGAGGGCTCATGTTATGATGTCACCATTCCTGTAAGATTCAGTGATTACATTCTTTATCTGAATCCTTTCTTTCCTTGTAGGGATTCATGGATTTTCATGTTTTCTTCTGATTGGACTTGAAAAGAGACCTTAAGACCCTTCCCTCTTTGCTTTCTCCTGACTCCTGCTATGTTTTCTCTGACAATGACAAGTACATGCTTGTTCTCCCAGATGCAGGAAAAGACAAGCAGTCAAAAATCTGTTCTCAAACGTACATTGAGTTCTTCATGTCAAAAGGTGATAAATGTAAGTGTGTGTAATTGAGAGTGAGGCTTCTAACTCAGTCATTGAAACTGGATGTGTGAGTGTTAGGATGGTGAACATGTATTCAGCTGATCCTGGTGAAGGTTTGTAGTTTCAGCTGACGGGTGTGGGAACAGGTTTATGCTCACTAGCTCCACCCTTTTGTTTGCACATCTCTTCCTCTCTGTTCTGAGTGTGGCGAAATTTATGGATGAAGTACATTGAGTAATGGTGTCTTTGAGATTAAGCACAGCTTGTGTTGGATTTACCGTAAAAAAAAGGTATCATTTTACTTTATTAACTTTCTGCTTGACACTATGTCTCTTTCCCAAATTGCTTGTAGTTTCAAATGTTTTGTTGCATGTGGATAGCTCTATGATTCTGTATGTGGCATAAGCTTCTTAAAACGAACTTCTTTGAGAAGAATCCTTTAAGTGCTTTGAGTTTTGAAGCTCTTGAATAACACTTATGCTGATGATGCCAATCTTTAGACTTCTTAAGGACATTTTGATTTGAACAATCATCCTGTAGAAACATCAACATGTTTTAATGTCAGGTCAAAATAAGTCTGTTTTACGCACAAACTATTGTTTTTATTCCTGTTAACTGATCTACAAAGCAGTTGGATTTAAGAATTCTCCTTAAGATTTAATAATTTAAGAGACTGTGTGAACCTATTTCCATTAATTTCTGCTTTACCGCTTGTAGAAAGACAGATTTTTCTCACAGAGACTTTACAAAAAAGTGAAGAAGTCCTCAGAGTAGTGGAAGGCTAATAGTTAGTCAGATGGACTTTTGGTTTTATCAAACATTAAAGCAACTCAAACTAACAACTAAACCTATGCTAAAGTTATTTCAATAATTAGAGTAGTCAACTGCAATAATGGTACCTTCTTTATGTACTGAAAATTAGATTTTCTCAGCTGCCAGTCAGAACTGCAACAGGAATGCCCCTTGAAGGGGTAATTCCCCTGGGGTAAAGTGGAGTTCACAGGGCATCCCCGAGTTCAGTATCAAATATGGCTGTCACACATAAAAGTTAAATGAATGACATATTACCACTTTATTCACATTCACATTCATGTAATGCGGTGAAATACATGAATATTGTCTTGTACTCATGGCATCAAAACTATCAGCAATATGTACTTGTTTTCTGTCATGCAACAAGAATGCGCTTAAGTTGAGCGTCATTCCCAGAGTCCAACTCCAACTACCGAGTTGAATCAAATGCACCATAAGTCCTTAAAGAGTTCCATAGATTTGATAATGTCTCAATGCAGACTTGTCAAAACAGCATACCAGTAGTGCAGTCTTATAGCTCTATTAATTTAGGCTCCTTTTATCAGAAAAGCATACATTTGTTGAGAGTTGTGAAGTCGCTCAACCGGAAATTGGAAATGGATTTAAATCCTAAATGATCAGCTCCAATATGTCACCTAATAGTAGCTCAAAGAGTGACACATCCTCTGCAGACGTTGGTTACAAACTTGTTGGACATGGGCGAATCACAATCTATTTTGTCACACAGACAAATGTGACGTCTGTTGCACAGTGCACCTATACTGGTTTTTACGTTTTTTTATGACAATGCATTTTCAAGGTTAGAAGGAAAACAGGTCTGTCAACAGGTTGGACGATTTTACATTTTTCATCGGACAATATTAAAACACGTCTGTAATGTCCGACTGTTTGTGTTTTCACAAACATTGCATCGTGTTTTAAGTAAGACAGTTCATTCCAGAAGTGTTTTCTAATGCAAAAAAGTCAGATCTTGGCGACACTACCTGAAAATGCTCAAGACAGCAATATACACAGAGTCACATAGGCAACTCAAGTTTCACAGGTGTCTGCCAAATTTGAGGTTGAGGCCTAATGTGTCAGGGATGTGTGTGGAGTATGGACCCAAATGCAGACGCTGAAGGAAGGTGCAGGATGTTTATTAAGGGAGGCGGTGAAGGTGATGATGATGAAGGCGACGACAGGAACGGAGAGACTGGACATCGGGCAGGAACAAGACAGCAGGGAAGGCACACGAGACATCAATAGTTAATGATCCGGCACTGAGTGAAGGGAAGTGATGGGTAATAAAGGCAGGAGGTGAGTAGGATCAGGTGTGAATGATTTGAGACAGGTGCAGACAATGAGGAGTGAATAGGGCCGCGTGACATAATGGAACAGACCACTGGAAGTGCGGGGGCACAGAAGATTCATCTTTCACTCCAGTAAAAATGTTTTTCAATACTTTTGTATTGAATCTATTAATATGCTTTATATACTTTTATTTTTACCTGAGCCAGATTTTTTGGGGGGGAGCCCCTTGCCACTTGGTGCCCCACACGCAGAATGTAAAGAGTATGGGCGTGGCACCGGCACTGAGTAACCTGATAGTTGTTTGACTCAGAAATGGGAACAAATGGTTATTGTCTAAAGTGCTAAAATCAACTAAACTGGGAACTGCACTGCAGTGTCCATCTGTTTAGCTGAGGATGTCACACTGTGTTATGATGTCAGTCTAACACAAGTAATTTATCAACTGGAAATAATTTCATACGACGTCACTATAAAAAGTCAAACAATATCCTTTAAAAGAACCTATAACTACCAAAATGGCAGGCCATGTTTTTGTTGATCTGGTTTGGTGTTTGTAGACTTGATTATGTGATCTTTCTCACAAAGATAGGTTTATGTTTTACCACAAAGAGTTGAAGTATAATGGTACACTGACATTCCTCTCTCTCTCTCTCTCTCTCTAAGCAGTGATACAAAAAGCTGATGTCTGTTTTCTGCTGTTGGTGTGTTTGAATCTAACCACTTCTCATCTCTCAGCTCTCCTCCCACAATCCTGCTCCCAGCTGTTCTTCAAGAGGATGTGATGTTCGCTTTTTTTTTATTACAATGCAATCTGCACCACTGCTTCTACTGTTCTGAGTCACCTGGACGAAGGAGCAGGAGAAGCGACGTGGACAGATGGGAATGGAGAGGAAGAGTGGAAACAGAGAGATGACAGTTCAGCCTGCGGAGTCAGTCGGGATTTAGACAGTGATTGGATGGACGCTGTAGGATAAGATGACATGAGAGCGCTGTTGTTCATTGCAGTCTGTGTAATGACCTATTTGTTCAGCTACAGCACCAATTGCACAGCAGATTGTTGAAAAGCAGGCCTTTAAATTTTTGCAATCAGCTGTTTTTGTAATATTAGTTTTGAAATACAAAATATGTTTACTGCAGTGGGACGTTTCTTTGGATTAGCTTTCTGGAATTTATCAGTGCAAGGGATTGAATGTTACCTGGACTCCGAAATTACAGAGCAAGAGTGAAGTGAACGCCTTAAACCTTTTTGACCTACCAGGATTTTGGCTTTCAGGAGGAGTAGGAAATCTAAACCCTCAACAGAGTCCATCATGACATGTTCCATTTGGTGAGCATCGCAGTACATGGAAGTATGCGTGTTTGAGAGCTTGTGATATGGAGCTGAGCCCACATAGGTCAGTGATTATGTAACAGTACAGTACCCATGCTGGTAAGCTCGTGCTCGCGGTCTGTTCGCTTTGGAATCTACCATCTATATCTATCCATCCACCATTCATTGTGTATACTCGCTTATCCACTCAATGTTGGGGGGGGGGGGTTGCATCTAGGATAATACTTGTAGTTTCAGATTGCCATTCTGTTAATGCCGTAGCAGAATTAAAACCAGCGTCCTTCATCTCGTGATTACTATGAAATATTCATATTTATTTTATTGTATACTTTAATTTAAGTTGCAGATTGTAAAATTATAGTGTAAAGTATCATGTGGCTGTTTTTCACTTAATCTTCTGTCTCTCAACAGTTCATGTGTCAAGAACTTGTCTGACTAAAATTGTTGATCTTTGAGTGACAGGGTTGTTTTGTATGTCAATTGAAGTAAAAATGACATGTTTACTGCATATATTAGTATTTATTTTTATTTGGATTCTTGTGCTCATTCCACAGAAAAAATATAACATTTCTGACATTGAAAAATAGTATGTACTGATTTATATATTTCTATTGATGAGATCATTTCAATTGAAATAGTCTTCAATGCATTAATGATGGTCATCTTGACTCCAAGAAAGGCTTCAAAATATAATGTGTGGAAAACAGTGTTGCAAAACTGCTTTGAATACCACAGTGGAAAATTGTGTTGTCACTGCTGCAGCCGTACAGGAGACAAGCTGTGTAATCGGCAAAGACGGAACCTGTCTCAGCTGTCTCGAAGTCAGTCAGTCAAAAAACAAAGGGGGGCAACAAATGAGAATCATCAAAAAACATAAAAGTGCATGATGTAACACAAATGAGGGCCAATTGTATAACATACATCTGCAGAAAAACTTCCATAAATCAAACTAATGGCTAAATGTCTGAATTAGATGCGTTAATCATATCAATCTATGTCTCAGGAAATAATTGGATAGCCTCTGCTTTGAGGTATTTGCAAATGCGAATTTAGAAATTTGCTAGCAACGCTCTTGTGTGGCAACTTGGCATTGTCTTTTTTGTTTTAACCATTCTAGGTTTCTTGACATTTTTGTGTTTTTTAAATAGATTTTAAAAAAATTATTTTATTTCTGCATGGCATTAGATGTGTTGATGCAAAATTTACCCACATTGTGTAATTTGTGGCAAGTGTTCAATTTCTATGATATTTTTTACAAGTTTTTTATATGCCTTTTTTACTAGGTAGAAATAGAAATATTAACTAAATAATAGTTATATTGCAGTGGTATTTAGTTTTTGCATGACCTTATGCTGTAAACCATAATTTAGTTATATTGTTTTCCTTCCATCCATCCATCCAGTCATTGTGCGAGATGCGGGGTACATCCTGGACAGGTCGCCAGTCCATCACAGTCTGTTTTCATGTACAGTAAATCTACCAATTTGCATATGCGGGATAGAAAAATATTCACTTGCTGATGATTTTTTCAATGACTCTACCCAGAATAATAGAATTAATCAGAATCTTGCATAATGTGATGGGAAGTAAGCCTTTTTTTCCGTTTCTTAAGCGACTTTTTGTGCTACACCCTACGTTTTAGGGGTTAAAAATTTAGAAATATATTTTATAAGTTGAGAGCACTAAAGTAGTTAATGCCATTCATTAAGATAACTGCAAAAAATATGTTGCTACATAATATTTTGCTAGCAATCTTTAAAGGAACATTTATTTTATCCAAGGAGCACAATTGGAGCACAAAAGGATGGGATATTAAACATCTGTGGGCAGAACATCTTTCTGATGCATCTCAAACACCCCTTAGGTGGTTTATTATGTTGCAAAGCTCCATCCTTGCTGATTAAAGGAATGCAGGGGTTTGTGCCTGAATGACTGTTAACTATGTCCAGGCAGAGAAAATGTTTGAATTTGATAATAATGGGACTTAAATCTGGCAAGTCTGCTCATGTATAGATTTTTCTAGGGTTGCAGGCATTTGTCACTTGGCAAGTTTTCACAATCCCATTGTTTTGTATTGGAAACTTGAATGTATTTTTATATGATAGACAAGCTCAAAATGGTACACAGAAATGAAAAGGCAAGGATCAGTGGTTTTCAAACCTTTTTATAAATTTTTATTTAATTTTACTCTGTTCTGTGAATGCTTCAGATGTTTCTATAGAACATAAATGAAGAAATCGTGAACAAACCCTTAAAGCAGGGTTCTGTTATAAAATCATATTCCAAGATTTGAAAATCCATGACATAGCTTGCACATACCTGAGACATAGGTGTCCTTAAAATGACAGGCAGGATGAAGAAAACATTAAACAAAATAAGCTAGTGGTACCACTGAGGGAGCTACAGCGATCAACAGCTCAGAAGGGATAATCTGTACATACACATACTACTGTTTACCTTGCACTCAACAACTCTGGATTTTTTTGGAAAGTGTCATAGTTAAAAGAAACTAATGAGGAGCTCTTTGCAGTTTGATTTAAGTCATGTAGAGGCAAATATCTGGCTGAAAACAGACACTGCAAATCACCACAAAAACCCAATGCTAATTTATAAATATGGTCACAGAGTCATACTGGGTATGCTTTTTCTTAGCATGTGTACAAGGAAGCTGGTTAGAGTCTGTTGTAGGATAGGGAACAATCAGCTTAGTTACTATGGAAAGGGTTAGGATGGCCTAGCCAATGTCTGGAGCAAAAGCCAATCATAAATCTGTGGTAAGAATTTATAATATCATGTTTACAGAAGTTCTTCATTCAATTTGAACTGGTTGAGACATAACTCATGAGAGATGCGGCTGCAAAGGTGGTTCTACAAGATATTTAATCAGGTCAGCTGAACACAAATGTATTTCTAAGCAAGTAGGTGTCATACCACACAACTATACTCTACTGTTCTATTCGTCACATAAAATAGTAATATATTAAATGCAAGTGAACTGTAACAATACAAAATATAAAAATTCACAACCTTTCAAGGGCGTTTGTAAATATTTCAGGTTATCAGATGATGTGTGGCTTTTCTGAAATTAAACTAATTCTTTATTTACCAACCACTACAATGAATTAATTGTATTCACACACAAAGTAACTTTGATCTGTTTTTAGTTGATTAGTAGCTGTCACCTTCCTTCCCAAAAGAGACTTCCTTGATTTTGTGAACAGAAAGTCTCATGGTTCTGTGATTAATTAAATGTATATATTTTCCTTATGCAAGGATATGTGTAATACCCATTGACCCTTTTGCCAAAGGTGTGTGAACTTTGTTTCCTCATTTCTCTCCTCAGAGCACAGAGCAAGTCATTGCTTTCTGCCACAGTCTTCATGACATGAATTCCCTGGAGTGCCAAATGTCGTCCTCCTCATCGTCGTCGTCGTCATCCCTGTCACCGAGCCCTGTGTCAGCTTCGGCGCCCACTGTAGGCACCGCTGCCCAGAGACAGCTTTCCCATGCAGACAAACTGCGCAAGGTCATCAGTGAATTAGTGGAGACAGAGAAGACGTATGTCAAGGTGTGTCCTGTTTTTTAATTACATTTGAGGAAGTCTTTTAAAACCGGTCAGGCATCTTAAACATGTCTGTTTTTTGTCATAATTCCTGACATACCATTTGTGAGTTAAGTTAACAATCGTTGGCGCTGACTCATTCCTGTTGTCTACAATACTTGGCATTGACTCATTAAAACTGTTTTACACATGTGTTCACAGATGAATCTTGTTTCTCATCTTTTTTCAGGACCTGCGCTTTCTGATTGAGCGCTACTTGAAACCTTTACAGAAAGAGAGTTTCCTAACACAGGATGAGGTACTGTCAAGCTGTTTAGTATATACTAAGAAAAACAGTATTCCACATTTATGTATGGAAACTCTATAGATGTGAATTTTTAGATCCTTGTTAGCATATTCATTGAACCAATTCAACCAAATTGGAAAAGGGTATCATACTTTGTTTGCTATAACTAGTTTGTCTGTACATAGCAGAAGTGAGTATGTCTATAGAATCAGTAATAATTGTGAGCAAAAAAATAGACCCTGGTATTCACAAATCAGAATTAAAAGTAGTGTATTAGTGATGAGCAAAAATAATTTTAGGACTTTAAAGAGTTGCTGGTTGTCATTAAGTGTAAATGTTTTTATGTAAAGATTACACACAAAAACTATTCAAGGCTTTCACTTGCCTGTATGAAAGTCCTGAACATAATTTGTTTAGAATTGTGTGAAAGAAACTCAAGCATCTCATGTAACAAATTCAAAACCAATCTACAAGACTGTCATAGTTTATGTTTACTATGGTTGTGTCACAAAAAAACCCCAGTCCTTTCAGAAGATATAGACATTCTTTTTTTATGTTCTTTTATTGGCACAGAGAGCTGTAAAATGAGTTGACAGCCATTAAGCATTAAGCAGTACTGACAGAATTCTCATTCTTTGGTTATAGCTGGATGTTTTATTTGGTAATCTTGAAGAGATGGTGGAATTCCAGCAAGAGTTCCTGCGAACACTTGAAGATGGAATCAGACTGGTCCCAGATCTGGACAGATTGGAGAGGGTGGACCAGTTTAAGGTGAACAGCTTTTTTATAGACCTCATAAAATCCCTTGAACATTTTTTTCTTCACTGTTAGATCATGTCTAGTTATTTCCGCTGTTTTATGTTGTGTTTTCCTTGAATATATCATAATGAATGATTTATGGTGTTATTGAAGTTAAATGATTCCATCTGAAGCAAAAATTCTGCACGCAGAAGAAAATTCACTTTGGTTCATCGTTAGTTGACACACTGGTAAAAATATACTCAGAGTTTAAACACACATGCTAGACATGAAAAAAAAACAAAAACAGAGTATCGCAGAGCTTCACATACAATAGACTGCTTAGCAATGCAAACGAACATTTAACACAACCCCAATCAGCACAGGTTTATTAAGCCTAATGACTGGGCTAGGTCCATCTTGTTTGTTTTCTCCAAGTTTGTCTCAACATTTTTCTTCTGTTCAATCAGGGCCAATCATCCAATCAGAAGCAAACCTTTGTTAATGAAAATGGCAAATCCACTGATGGGAATATTAGGAAACATTTATAAATTTATAAAATCTGTAAAATTTGAACTAGCCTAATGGCTAAAGTAAGGGTTTATTTTGGCCACGTCATAATCCAGCTGGCAAGAAGAGCAAAGAGCAAAGCAGGAGAGCAAAGACTATCTGGAACTCAAAGGTCAAAATTAAGAGGTGTATATGGCTACTGGGACAGACAATATCTATCAGAATCAAAAAGGTTTTATTGCCATATGTGTTAACAGGTTCACAACATTAGGAAATTGCTCCAGTACTTTGTGCAAACATATGGTAAACACCTCTAAGCATGCAATAAATAAAAATAAAATGGGGTGAACAGATTAATATATACATGAGTGCAAGTTATGATCAGTGCAAAATAAGACGGGTGTAAAAAAACAACACAGGGTCATGTGATTGAAACAGCAGGTGGTGGGAACAGGCTTATGGGGCGTTCACACCGGTCAGCGCGTCCAGGCATCAAATCGCTCGAACAGACAAAAGTTGACGCTTTAAAATTATAACCTAGCTGCTTGCACACTTGGCAGTCCGCGTTAGCAGTTGCCCTAACCAGGTTTGGCTAGCGTTAGCTAACATAACAAGAAAGTTAAAAGAAAATATTTAACTGCTTACCTGGCAATCCAACATCCTCCGATATCGTCCTCCAAATAAATGCAATCACTTCCTGTCTTTGTATAAAGACAAAGACGGGTCATATAATTCACGAAAATTACAGACAGCGACGATTATTTGATCCTCCATTTTGAATTAATGACTTGCCAATCCATGCCAGTACAAAGAGTCCCTACGATTGATTGACACCCACCGTTTGCTGCCCCAAAGTTCAGTTTTCCCAACTTCATGCAGCAGCTGCTCCAACGGTCCGTCTACGCGTCCAAGCAGCAGCTGCGTGGACGCGCTGATGCCAGCTGCGCTGACGCGCACGACTTGCTGCGGGGCAGCTTGATGCCCACTTGACACATAGGTGTCATAGACATGCATGTAATCTAGCTGCCCTGCTGCCTGGACGCGCTGACCGGTGTGAACACACTATTAGGGTTATTGTTCATGAACAGCAGAGGGGAAGAAACTGTTCTTATGTCAAGAAATTCTGGTCTGAATGGACCAGAACCTCCTGCCTCAGGGGAGCAGGTCAAAAAGTCTGTGTCCAGGTTGAGAAGGGTCAGATGTGATCCGACCTGTAGAGATGGGAGTCTGCAGCCAATCACCTCCTCAGCAGAGGGCACAACACGCTGCGGTCTCTTTTTGTCCCTGATGGTAGCTCCAACATACCACACGATGATGGAGTGGGTGAGAATAGACTCGATGATAGCAGTGTAGAACTGCATCATCGTCCTTGCTAGCAGGTTGAATTTCTTCAGTTGCCTCAGGAAGTACATCCTCTGCTGTGCCTTCTTTATGATGGAGATGATGGTGGGCTCCCACTTGAGGTTCTGGGTGATGGTGGTACCCAGGAAGTGGAATGAGTCCACAGTGGTGATGGGGGTATCAGTCAGGATGATGGAGGAGAGTTGGGATGTGTGCTTCCTAAAGTCCACACTAATCTCCACTGTCTTCTGGGCCTTCAGCACCAGGTTGTTGTGGCTGCACCAGGACACCAGACGTTCAGCCTCCATCCTGTAGGCAGAGTCATCACCATCCGAGATGAGTCCAATAACAGTGGTGACATCTGCAAAATTAATTAGCTTGACAGACTGGTGGTCAGAGGTGCAGCAGTTGTTGTACAGGGAGAAGAGCAGAGGAGAAAGAACACAGCCCTGAGGGAAGCCTGTGCGGATGGTCTGGGAGTCCGAGACATTCTCCCCCATCCTCACATGCTGCTTCATGCTGACTCCTCCAAGGAGTCCTGATGCTGCAGCAGGATGTGTAGAGCCATGCTAATGGCAATTGTCTACAGACCTGTTGGCTCTGTAGGAAAACTGCAGGGGGGCCAGTAGTGGGGCAGTGAGGGTCTTGAGGTAGGAGATAACCAGGCTTTCAAATGACTTCATGACCACAGATGTCAGAGCCACAGGTTTGTAGTTATTGAGACCAGTGATCCTTGGCTCAAATCAAAACAAATATGAATCATATTTAGTAATGTATTATGTTTTTCCTTGTCTCTACAGAAGGTGCTTTTTTCTTTGGGTGGGTCATTCCTGTATTATGCTGACCGGTTCAAGATCTACAGCGCTTTTTGTGCCAGCCACACAAAGGTCCCAAAGGTTCTGGCTAAAGGTAAAAATGCAGACGTTCTTATTTAACAGCAGGTGCACAATCAATCTAAAGACTGCAGTTCTTATGCTTATTTACAGTGACAGTGCTATTGTTGAATGTATTGTACAGTTTTTTGGGTTATTTTGCAATACAATATGCAAACAGCATCTTGTTCCTTTTTTTCAGCCAAAACTGACCCAGAGTTCAAAGCCTTCCTGGCCAAGAGAAACCCCAGACAGCAACATTCATCCACTCTGGAGTCTTACCTAATCAAACCCATCCAGAGAGTCCTGAAATACCCACTCCTGCTCAGGGAGCTCTACTCTCTCACTGACCCAGACAGTGAAGAACACTACCACCTGGATGGTAAACCAGTGCTTTTATTCTTCAAACATCTATTAGCACTGTTAAATGGTTTAAAATTAGCTGTGCCCCTCACTGTTGGGGCACTAATCAGTTGAGAGACATCTAATGAACTCTTGTCTCATCCAGTTGCTATGAAGGCCATGAACAAAGTTGCGAGTCATATCAACGAGATGCAAAAGCTTCATGAGGAGTATGGAGCAGTTTTTGATCAGCTCATCAATGAGCAGACGGTAGATAACAAAGAGGTAGCTTCTTTTATTCAACATTACCATACTGAAATTTAACATAATGTCAAAATTGAAACAAATACATTTTTGTACATATATTTATGTATATATATATATATATATATATATATATATATATATATATATATATATATATATATATATATATATATATTTTTTTTTTTTTTTTTCTTTGTAACAAAGGTGCTTGATCTCTCAATGGGCGACCTTCTGCTGCACTCAACAGTGGTGTGGATGAATGCTCCAGCCTCTTTTAGTAAGAGCAAAAAGGACCCAGAATTAGCTGCTTTTGGTAAGCGTTAAACAGACTTTTGGGAAAAAACTGTACTATATTACAATGTATATAAATATATAAAAATGTATAGTCTGGCCACGACCCATTGACGAACTCAGTCCTAGGGCCAGAATCTTGTGTTGTCTTTCAAACTATCTCTGCACAAAATTAGACAGCTCTTGAACCAATCAGGGTGACGAACAACGTGATGTATTCTTAGCGACGGAAATCAGTTGGTCGCTGGAGAAGTCCAACAATACACAGAAGATAAGGACAGTCATGGTGTTAATCAACATCGACTTCTGTAGTTTTTGTCTGGAAAACATGAAAATATCTGGTGTACTGTTGTTTTGCACCATCGCGGCCCTGCCGTAATGGTGCTAAGTCCACCCAATGTCTCCCTACAAACATAGAGAGCTGTGAATGGCCCGGCCTACACTTGGCTTAGCCAATAGTAGACCTTCTGATGCTACAATAGTGTGGCTAGACCAATCTGGAGAGCAAAGTTTTTGCCACTGCAACGGTTTGTCTATATTTCTAGGCTAGTACTACATATCATTCATTCCATCCCACAAAAAAAAAAAAAATCTAACCTTGGCACAAAGCATCAATGCTTTTTACCTTTTTCATGCACTGAATTGCTGACGTGATTCTCACCCAGACACAAAGTGTCCAGATGTAATGAAAATATAAAAGGTTCACTCAGCTTACATAGAATATATAATAGAATAATCCTTTATTGTCCCACATGAGGGATATTTGGTTCTGACAGCAGCAAGTGACGGATAACAGAAGCAAACATGGTTTCCTTGCAATAAATATTAAATGTGCATACTGTAATGGCTGTCTTTGCCAAGTGTTGGTTAGCTGAGCTGGCTGCTTTGGCATTTGATGCTAAAATTTATTTTTATGATTGTGTTGAAATGACTTTTTTGTAAAGTGCCTTAAGATGACATCTGTTGTGAATTGGTGCTATATAAACTAAATCTAATTAAATTAAAATCTATATTAAGATGGATGTTTTTCTGCTCATATGTCAGTAAATATAGAAATTTATATCTTAATCTGCTTCCAGATGTATCATTTAGCACCTTATAAGTCAAACTGTGACTAGAATAAATTTGGTAATAAAATGTGCTTTGATTTATTTCATACCCTTTATTTCTGTTCCTGTTTTACAGTGTTTAAAACCGCAGTTGTGTTTGTCTACAAAAACTGCTCCAAGCACAGGAGAAAAATTGTAAGTACGCTTAACTTTTCTGTGAACTGGTTTTAGATTGAGATTTTCCCCATTTCTATGATAAATTTAATGTCATTGTTTTAGGGGATTTATTCCATTTCTCATTAGGCAGCAAGGTCACTTAAAGAGAAGAGGTTATCAGTAAATAAATAAATTACTTTTTTAAAAGAGATAAATCACAGTATGTGTCAAAAATACTTTAAAGTGTTTTAATTAGAAAAGGGAAAACTTTATGTAGCTGTAAATATAATGTAAAAACTTGGTGTGTGGAAAGAGGTCTACTTTCATTTTCAAGTTTAGTATGATCATCCAATGTTATTTGAATGATTTAATACTAACAGAAAAAAATTACTGGGGCCTTCACATTGAAAATAATTAGGGCTATGGAAAATGTTGAATATATCAAGATAAAGATGACTTTCAATGTTAAAACTGGAATTGTTTAAGCCTATAAAGCATTCACACATGTTAGTGAAACACTCACGCATTCCACTTCTTCCAGTCACTGGACATCCAACCATTTCAGCAGTTTTTTTTTTGTTTTGCTTATTTAACCGTTTGAATATGAAAACATTCAGCACTTTTAGTACATGCTGGTTATCACTTCTGCTATTTATAACTTCTACACTAAATATTTAACTTGAAAAAAACACTTCAGTACTATAGAAAAATAGGGCAACCTTTCAAATCATATAAATACCTTGTACAATGAACCTTTTTGAAGGTTATAATTTTTAAAATTAATCCTTTTGTTTGGATTTTTAGAAAGAAATTATTTTTTCTAACATATTATAACATCACATATTTAACAGAGTTTGATAACTTGTTTATCAAACTTGGTTTAATATTCTGAAATTATTGGATGCTATTACATTAGTCTTTTAGACACTTCTTTTTGACTTCATTTGAGAAGTTATGGCAAACCCCTCAGAACTCAAAACTGTGTCAGCAGCTGAAAGAAAAAAAAACATCACCCAGCTCAGATTTTGATTGAATTGGTTATTTACTTATAGAAAAAAGAAGAAATGAACAATCTTTCACCAGTTTCACCATCTCCGCCCATCTTGAAAAAACCTTTAAAGAGTTACTATATAAATTCAAAAGAAAAGAAAATGGAAAAAAAAAGTTTTTATGCACATTATTCCAAGTTCTATTTACTTATTCAATAATGTACTGTGACAATTGCGGTTGTCAAGCAAAATCTATTTTGTCATGTAGTAGTTTTAATGTATTGTTGGTTCACTGAATACGTGCAAAACAAGCAGTGTTAATGCAGAATGCAATACTCAAAACTGGAGAGGATAAAAGCAAGATCAGTGGTGCTGAGGGTTGCTGGTGGAGCCCTAAACAAGATTGTGCTGAGAGCCTTTCTACGACCTTGGGCTGGCTTTGTGTACATTTACTGTGTTGTCTGATGCCTCATAGCAGGGCTTCAGAGTGGGTGGCTGTTAGAACTTTGTGTTGTTGCACTCTTATGCCACCTGCTGTCATATTGATGTACTGCAACAATGTTTGCTGTTTCTTAACTGCTTTGTTTATTTCAGGGGGGATCTCATCGTACGTCTGCGAATGAGGAAAGGGATCATTTTCGCTTTCGACACATGATTGCAACAGACTCCCTGCAAGTCCGGGCTGCCGCAAGTAGGTTTACAACTGCTTTTTTTGGGAGGGGAACAAGTATTCCTAAAAGGCAACTTAACTTGTCTTATGGAGAACCTATAGCTATGAATAATTTTCTCTAAAAAGGGTAATAGAAAGTTGTCATCAACCTTACAGACATGAATGAACCAATAAAAAAACTGGTGTTTTAATGTTACATTCAAATAAGCTTTGCATAAAATGTAAGAAAATTTGGTTTTCTTCGTTTCTTGCCAATGAATGTTACACCTTTGCAAAGCCTCTTTATTTACATTTATTTGGTGCCACATTTGTAAGGACAAATCATTTGTGGGTTGAGCAGCAGAGGCCAGGAAACATGGTTACAATAAATAATCAATCAATCAGAATTTTCCTCACAAACCTTTTTTTGCTTTTTGATTGAAACCATTTTTAAACACACTTACCCTAGAACAAAGCAAGTTCCAGTCCCAACAAAAGCAATGTCTTTGTCCAAAATCATTTGTTTTGATATAGAGAATAAGGTGTGCAACTTCACCAAATGCAAAAATACATAAAAGTGCATTCAAGTAAATTGTTTGTTGGCAAATGAAAAAAAGGACTTTAAATAAACCAATAGTGCGGTGGTAATATTGTTAGTTTGACATAGCTTTTCCATAATGTACAGTTCTGGCACAAGTTGTCATCCCTTTTTTGCCAACAGAGGGAGACGGTAGTAATATGTACAGGTCTACTCTGGAATTACCTGCATCTGTAGCAGTGTTGAGTATAGTTACTTTGGAAAGTAGTTAATTCGGTTACAGCGTTGCCATTAATTAAAAGTAATCAGTTACGTTACAGCGTTATCCATTCATAAAAGTAACATGTTAGAGTACTTATGCATTAGCAGGAATTAAAAACAGGTCACAGCACCTCGCACGTGCTGCAACTTAACTGACAGACACAGCCTCCTTTAAATGCACAGAGAAGTCGTGACGATGAAAAAGGTTAGTCAACCAACTAAATTAACTCTGCAGGATAACAACAGGAAAGACAGCCAGCAATAGGCTATTCCACATAGTGTTTTATTACGTATTTTTTTGATCACAGAACATATGAATCAAAACACTTATCCAGCCCGGGTAGCCTGATAGTGGTGCTTGGACACAAGATGTTTAAATTTTGAAGTGTAATTTTTTGCGGTTGACAGAAACTTTTCCCCAATGCAGAGTGTGCATTTTACCGTTATATTCCTTTATTTTTCATTGACAAAATCAAAATAATGTCCATACTTCCACGAAGCTGTGCTACTGCTCTCTGCCATCTTGCCAGAAGTTTGCACGCGCACACACACGCACACACACACACACACACACACGCACACACACACACACACACACACACACACACACACACACACACACACACACACACACAACAGAGAAGCAGGGCACAGATGAATCACAGCGCTTTGGCTCCGCTAATACAGCCGCAGGTGGCATAGTTCCTAGTCCTACTGTCTCACAATCCCGGCTGCAGTTGGGATTTTCCTTTCCTTATTGAGAGAAATTCTTAAAATAACGGATTACTTTTAAAAAAAAATAAAGTTACTGATTGCTGAATGCACAAAACTAATGCATTAAGTTACACATTTCACAGAAAATGTAATTAGAGTACTCTAACTCGTTACTTCTTAACGCATTACCCGCAACACTGATCTGTAGCAAATATCACAGAGGGTGGTGGTATAATCAGGTTTTCCTGTATCTCTTTCTTAAATGAAATGGGTGACTCTTAAAATGTAAACACTTATCTTCTCCCTTTCAGGCTCTGAAGCCACAGCAGTGTGTGAACTAGTTCACTTAAGGTCTGAATCTGAAGGAAGACCAGAAAGAAAATTTCAACTGTGCTGCAGGTATTTTCTAAAACAAATAATAAAATGTACTTAATTGCATCTCTTAGCTGAGTAAAAAAGATTTTAAAAAATTGATTTCATGTGTTCCTTGTATGATTTTCAGTTCTCCAGAAAGTAAAAAGGACTTCCTAAAAGCAGTCCAGTCTATTCTTAGGGAGAAGCAGCGGCGACAGCTTCTAAAGACAAAATCTATGCCGCAGAACCAGAAGTACGTCCCGTTCGGTGGCAAACGCCTGAGCGCCCTCAAAGGTGCACGGCCTGCAATGAACAGAGCATGTAAGTTTACAGAAAACTCTTAATACATCAAACAATACTTTACAGACGTCATAATTGGTTTTATTTGTATTTTTGTTGTTGATGTGTGTTCAGCATCTGCTCCATCGCGAACCCTGACTCGCAGAAGCTTGATGAGGAACCGCATTACTATTGATGCCGACCGGGTTTTACATAACAGTAGTGACGATCCCAACTTCTCCCACCAGTCACCCTGTTCTCCCTCAAATTCGCCACCCTCCCAGCACGAATCTCATCCTTCTCAAAAACATCAGGCAGAGGACACGGATCGCTGGGTGGAAGAGCAGTTCAACTTGGGCCGCTACGAAGGCCAGTGCAAAGACATCGATGACAGACAGGTGAAGGAGACGGACATCTTGAGCGATGACGATGAGTACTGCAAGTCTGTGCGATCCCCGTCAGCTGAACTGGATTCCCTGGAGGCAGAGGTGGAAGGACTGAACTTGCACAGCAAAGAGGTCAACTTGAATAGAAACATGGAGTCTAAAAGTGAGGGTGTGAAAATGGATCGAAGAAAGCAGATGGATGAATCAGACTCCTTCACATCTTGCAGCCTGTCTGTCTCCCATTGTTCAAAGCTTGCTCCTTTGAAGCAGCAGTGTGCTGTGGAGGGGGCCACAGGCGAAGACCACGGCATGATCTGGGTGCGGCGGGACGACTTTAATAAAGGGTGTAACAGTGATGTCTTTTGATGGGATACTGCAGAATGGCAAGAGAAAACGGAAGCGTCTTCCATTTAATACAGTACCCTGCAAAAGTGATCAATCCCCCTGAAGTTTTTAACATTCGCTCTACAACATACTCAATGAGATTTTCATGGGATTTCATGTGATGGATGAACAAAAAATGTGCATAAGTGGAAGGAAAATGATACATGTTTTCATTATTTTAAAAATTAAAATTCTGGAAAGTGGCATTTCTATTCAGCCACCTAAGTCAGTACTTTATAGACTTGACTCTATCTGGCTGTATGTATAAGGTAATTGTCCCGCTGGACTTCACAGGTCTTTTGCAGCCTCAAACAGATTTCTTCCAGTATTTTCCTTTATTTAGCTCCATTCATCTTCTTTTCATCTCAGATCAGCTTTCCTGTCCCTGCTAAAGAAAACCATCGCCACAGCAGAATTTTGCCTACACTAAGTTTTACTGTGGATGTGTATCCAGGGTGATGTTTAGTGTTTTTTACAACACATGTTGCATATTAGGTTAGGCAAACAAGTTTTGGTCTCATCTGACCAGAGAACCTTCAACATGTTTTTTCGTATCCTACATGGCAAACCTTAATAGGGCCCTTATGGCATCACCACAGCTTTACTGTTGCTGCTTTTCTATAAAGTCCAAGGTCCGTTTAGGTAGAGACCCTTGTCTTGGTAAGTTTGCAGCTGGTCCATCCTCTTTCCAATTTTGGATTATGATGAAAACTGTGCTCTGTGAGCTGTACAAAGGTTTGGATATTTTCTTATTACCTAATCGCCACAAATAATTGCACTGGATTTTAACCAAGATTTTCAGAGTAAAATGGCTTGAAATAAAATGTAATCCGTCTCAGGAATTTTTTTATTTTTATTGTATGGATCATTTTCCTTCCACTTTATAATTCAACTCTTCTTTGCATTGTTTCTATCACAGGGATTCCCATAAATATACATTGAAGTGTGTGGTTATAAAACTGTGAAAAAAGTTTAAGGGGTGTGAAAAATCTTTGCAAGGGATTAAATCAGGATTGCAAGAAAATGTGTGGAGAATCAGGTACAAGCTTTAAGATAAAGTATATAGTCTGCTGTTCTACTGAACGGTCTATTCAACACCACCCATTTTGACAGTCCTGTCCTGCATCATGCTCTGCTTCGCCTCGCACCCCTCAGATTCTAATTCAGAGCCGTTTTATGTAAAACTGCAACAGAGCTTTCACTGTACCCAGACATTTCAAATAGCTGCCATTTATCTGAAGATGAAACCATTGCATGTGCATGCATGTCAAACAAGAAGGTGTGTGTGTCTTCATACACTGAAACGCACATCGTATGTAGACACAGGCAGCTACTGTCTCATGACACACGCACACACACACACAGTGCACAGAAGAGACATCTCCACTGAACTATGAGTCATGGACCAAAATGTCTATTTTTCAACACAGGAATGTGGGTGTTATATATTTTTCTTACTCTAAAAGCTGTGTTTGTATTTACCCCCAACCTTAATCCTACCCCCCCAAGGGCTGTGTGTTATTTCTCTTCAGGGGATTTTGGCTAAATGGCTGCTGTATAAAAGATAATGAGGTCCGATTAGCTTTATTGTGCTTTTTAAAACAGTTTTGATTTAATATCAGCTGCACATCACTGTATAATTGGAAGTAATAATAGTGCTGTTCACCTGTTGTACAAAAAACGTTTTGAAGCTCTCTTTTTCAGTATCATCATTTTCAGAAATAGTTATGAACAGCATTTTTCATGTTTATTTAATATTGCCTTTTTGAAAAACTTTACTGTAACATTTTAATGTTTACAACACATTTATTTGCTCAGTGTTACAAACTACTTTGTATTTGGAGCCAGAAATGGACTTGACAAAGCTCTCATCTATGCCCTTTACGTGTTCCATTTTATTAGTAAAACAAAACCCCTCTATTTTGGATAATGTATTTTTAGCTCATTAGTAGGCCCTGCACTGGATTCTAGAATCCCTTCAAGCTTGATATCACTAAGCTACAGCCCAACCACTCTAGTCCTCTTTACTTGAATATTATTAGCTGCAACTTAATTCGCTTCCTTTATCAGATGCACACAACCTCTTACATTTAACTTATGAACATCCTGTCACTGCTTGCATCCACTTCACAGTCCTGTGATGCCTCTCCATTCCACCAGGTGGTACCGTTTTACTGTCAACACAGCAATGTGCTCATTGTGAGTCTTATGTACAGTACAAACACTTAACAAAGAACTGTGAAGGAGGAGGCTTAGTTGCTGGGGTTCATATGAATAAGGAAATGGGTGTTCTTAATCTCTTTACAATACTGATGTCTCAGATTACAGTTCACTTGTTCATAACATCCAGGAAGGACTACTAACTGTGAGGTACAATCACCAGGCCTTGGAGGCAAACTGTGAAAAGCCCTTTGACTCCCACCTTTGTATTTTTGAAACTGTTTGTACTTAAAACTGTGGAGCATTACGATTTTTATGTGAAAATAAACTTTCTCATACTTATTTTCCCCCTCTTTAAAAAAAAAAATTGTTCAATTGTTTTTCAGCATAGCAAAAATACACAAACATGAAACCCCCATTCCACCCTTCCCCAGATAATAAAAAACTGGAAGTGAATATAAGGAAGTTTTAAACAGATTCATCTGTTTCACTTGCTACCAGTTTCACATAGACCCTTTCCAAATCATTAGAATATCATGGAAAAGTTTATTTCCATAATTCCATTCAAAACAAACTTCCATAGATTATAGATTCAGGGCCCACAATTTAAACGATTTCAAGTATTTAGATGTTTATCTGTACATAATTTGGGCTTCCAGCTCAAAAACCCACGAAAACAGGAATATAAAAAATTTGAATACTGTGAAGAAATCAGCCCAAATTTTTCAGGGCATGAATGTTTTAAACTGAGTGTCACACACTACTCGTCTACTAAACTTAAAGCACCTGCACAGGTTTTCCCATGTGTCATTATATTGCTTCACATTGGTTTATTATCGCAGTTAGGTTCAATATGGGGAGGACTGCAGACTTGACAACTTGCCAGAAGACCATCATTGATACCCTCCATAGGATGGGTAAGCCAGACAATTTCATAGTCAAGGAGACTGGCTGTTCACAGAGTGCTGTGTCCAAGCATATCAATGGAAAGTCTAGTGGAAGGACAAAATCTGGCAGGAGAAGATGCACCAGGAGAATAACTGACTGTGGGCTTCAACCCAAGCTGCTTGAGGTCGAGTGTGAAATATGCACAGTCCAAAAAATAATTTGATTATATTTGATATTATTGAAAAGTTTATTTTTTTCTGTATCTCAATTTACTAAGGGACACGTAAATGAACTACAAAAAACAGTTTTAAAGTCTTTGTGTTGATCATGATGATTTTCCGCTTACAGTTAATGAAAACACAACTTTATGATTTACTTTGAGATTAGAATGTTGCATAAGAACAATAAAAAAGCTTGATACAGAAAAATGGGCTTAATGAAAAGTATGTACCTGCTTAAAAGTTATTTGTAAAAGGTACTTTTAATCTGACAAGTCTCATCACAACACGTTTTAAACTATTGAACAAGACTGCAGTTGGTCACGTATAGAAAAACATGTATTGGCTTGTTTTTCTATTTGGTGTGCTATTTTTACCACCATCAAGGAGGTTGTTTTCCTCAGGGTTTGTTTCCGTCTGTCTTCTAGCAACATAACTCAATAAGTTAGTTGTGGATTTTGATAATTCTGCAAAGGGCCCAGGAATAAATGATTAGAATTCATGGATGATCTGTTTCACCGTTGGGGGGTTCTGGACTGAGCTGCCTTGGCGGAGGTTTGCGCTCTCTGACTGCTTTTCAAGTGTAATATGTTATTTGTTCAAGATAACATTTATTCTCACAAAACACTGATTTAACATGTCTCTCGTGCAGCTCAGTTCTTTTGAGTATGTCTATTTGTATTTTTTTTGTTTTTCATCGTGTTTTTAATCAGATCAAGTCAACATTTTTCGTGTTTACTTGTGTTCTCTTTACTGCTTCTCACATATCAGCTTGAATATTGTGCTCCTTGTGATGTAATCAATCCATGCCACACAAAACTTTTTTTTTTTTTATTCTTTTTATTCAGCATTGTTTTTATTGTGCATTTTAATTTGATAGTGAAAAAAACACACCAATGGATAGTATCTTTAACAATAAACCAAAAGGTTTTTGTCACCATGCTAACAAAGGATTAAATCAAATGATCAGATGGCAGTTTTTCTGATAATTCTGAATTTTTCATACTTCAATAAAACAATTTCTGCTGCAATATATTTGTATTTAAATTAGACAATATAATTTATTGTCTTAAATTTGTGTAAAATATCCATCCATCCATCCATCTTCCGCTTATCTGGGGTTTGGGTCGCAGGGGCAGCAGCTTAAGCAGAGAGACCCAAGCTTTCCTCTCCCCAGCCACTTGTTCCAGCTCCTCGGGAGGAATCCCGAGGCGTTCCCAGGCCAGACAAGAAACATAGTCCCTCCAGTGTGTCCTAGGTCTTCCTCTGGGTCTCCTCCTAGTGGGACATGCCTGGAAAACCTCACCAGGAAGGCGTCCAGGAGGCATCCTGACTAGATGCCCGAGCCACCTCAACTGACTCCTCTGGATGTGGAGGAGCAGGGGCTCTACTCTGAGCCCCTCCTGGATGACTGAGCTTCTCATCCTATCTCTAAGGGAGAGCCCAGGCACCCTGGGGAGGAAACTCATTTCAGCCGCTTGTATCCGTGATCTTGTTGTTTTGGTCACTACCCAGAGTTCGTGACTATAGATGAGGGTAGGAACGTAGATCGACCAGTAAATCGAAAAGCCTCGCCTTTCAACTCAGCTTTTTCTTCACCACAACAGACCGGTACAGCGCCCGCATCTACCCTTTTCCGGCACAAGATCACGGATTTGGAAGTGCTGATCCTCGTCCCAGCCGCTTCACACTCGGCTGCGAACCGCTTCGGCGAAAGCTGCAGATCACGTTCCGATGTGGCCAACAGGACCACATCATCTGTAAAAAGCAGAGACCCAATCCTTAGGCCACCAAAACAGATCCCCTCATCATCTTGGCTGCGCCTAGAAATTCTGTCCATAAAAGTTAAGAACAGAATCTGTGACAAAGGGCGACCTTGTCGGAGTCCAACTCTCACCGGAAACGAGCCAGACTAATTGTCATGCGATGTCAATGCGAACCAAACTCTGACACCAGTTGTACAGAGACCATCCGCGCTACACTCCCCTTGGCCTGCTGGTAACCATCAGCTGCTTCAGGGGTCCAGCGGGCCAAAAAGACCCGATAGGACTCCTTCTTCAGCTTAAGAGCATCCCTCACCAGCGGATTCAAAGGTTGCCACCGTGACTTGCACCGACCACCTTGCGGCCACAGCTCCGGTCAGCCGCCTAGACAACGGAGGCATGGAACATGGCCCACTCGCACTCAATGTCCCCCGTCTCCCCCGGGACGTGTTCAAAGTTCTGTCAGAGGTGAATGTTGAAACTCTTTCTGACAGGAGGCTCTGCCAGACGTTCCCAGCAGACCCTCACAACACATTGGGCATCCCAGGTCTGTCCAGCATCCTCTCCCGGCCATCGGAGCCAACTCACTATCAGGTAGTGGTCAGCGGACAGCTCCGCCCTTTTCTTCATGGAAGTGTCCAAAACATGTGGCCTTAGATCAGATGAAGCGACAACCAAGTCGATCATCGAGCTGCAGCCTAAGGTGTCATGGTGCCAAGTGCACATATAGACACCCTTATGTTTGAACATGATGTTCGTTATGGACAATCCATGACGAGCACAGAAGTTCAATAATAAAACACCACTTGGGTTCAGATCGGGGGGGCCATCCCTCCCAAACACACCTTTCCAAGTCTCACTGTCATTGCCCACGTGAGCGCCGAAGTCCCCTAGTAAAACAAGGGAGTCCCCGAGAGGAGCACTCTCCAGCACTCCCCCCAAGGACTCCGGCAGGGGTGGATTGTCTGATCTACCATTCGGCACATAGGCACAAACAACATTCAGAACCCGTCCCCCCACCCGAAAGTGGAGGGAGGCCACCCTCTCGCTCACTGGGGTAAACCCCAACATATAGTTGCCGAGATGGGCAACTCCCGAGTGGAAAAGAGTCCAACCCCTCTCGAGGAGACGGGTTCCAGAGCCAGAGCCATGCGTCGAGGTGAGTCAGAGGATGTCCAGTCGGAACCTCTCAACCTCGCACACCAGCTCTGGCTCCTTCCCCACCAGAGAGGCAATGTTCCACATCCCAAGAGCCAGCTTCTGCAGCCGTGGATCGGACCGCCAAGGTCCCCAATAATTGGGTGAGTGAAGCGGAACAACCCTGATAGGTCACCAGTCCATCACAGGGCAGAAACACACAGCCCAGGCAACCATGGACACTCAAACTCACTCCTAAGGGCAATTTAGAGAGACCAGTTTACCCAACGTGTATATCATGGGACTGTGGGGGGAAATCCAATGAACAATAAATATTAAAGAAATTAATGAAATGTATTAATGGATTTTCAATCAAAGAATAAATGTACTAACCAAACAAATAAATAGCTTATATTCGTATAGCTTATATATATTATGTATTAATATATATAAAATATTATGCATTGTTCTTAGTGTTCCTTGTAGTGCCGTAGTTTGAATGTCTGTCACATATTCCAGGCTCCCCTCTCAAATCAGCTGATTTTTCCCATGCTTGACTTGAAGGTACTTGAAAAGACAAACTTACACACTATTAAACTATTTTAAAAATCCCAAGGAAAATCCAGATTCTTTTAAAATCATACCTAATTTTTAAGCTTTTCGACAGCATCAGTATACCTGAATATTTGCTTTTGGTGCTCTTCATATGTTTGGCCACCCACAAAGCTTACTGGAGATGTCCCTCACTTACAAAACAGGTAACATTTACATACCTATGTATACACACAAATAAAAATATGTCGATTACATACACTACCGTTCAAAAGTTTGGGGTCACCCAAACAATTTTGTGTTTTCCATGAAAAGTCACACTTATTCACCACCATAGGTTGTGAAATGAATAGAAAATAGAGTCAAGACATTGACAAGGTTAGAAATAATGATTTGTATTTGAAATAAGATTTTTTTTACATCAAACTTTGCTTTCGTCAAAGAATCCTCCATTTGCAGCAATTACAGCATTGCAGACCTTTGGCATTCTAGCTGTTAATTTGTTGAGGTAATCTGGAGAAATTGCACCCCACGCTTGTAGAAGCAGCTCCCACAATTTGGATTGGTTGGATGGGCACTTCTTGCGTACCATATGCTCAAGCTGCTCCCACAACAGCTCAATGGGTTTCAAATCTGGTGACTGCGCTGGCCACTCCATTACCGATAGAATACCAGCTGCCTGCTTCTTCTCTAAATAGTTCTTGCACAATTTGGAGGTGTGTTTTGGGTCATTGTCCTGTTGTAGGATGAAATTGGCTCCAATCAAGCGCTGTCCACTGGGTATGGCATGGCGTTGCAAAATGGAGTGATAGCCTTCCATATTCAGAATCCCTTTTACCCTGTACAAATCTCCCACCTTACCAGCACCAAAGCAACCCCAGACCATCACATTACCTCCACCATGCTTAACAGATGGCGTCAGGCATTCTTCCAGCATCTTTTCAGTTGTTCTGCGTCTCACAAACGTTCTTCTTTGTGATCCAAACACCTCAAACTTGGATTCATCCGTCCACAACACTTTTTTCCAGTCTTCCTCTGTCCAATATCTGTGTTCTTTTGCCCATCTTAATCTTTTTCTTTTATTGGCCAGTCTCAGATATGGCTTTTTCTTTGCCACTCTGCCCTGAAGCCCAGAATCCCGCAGCCGCCTCTTCACTGTAGATGTTGACACTGGTGTTTGCGGGTACTATTTAATGAAGATGCCAGTTGGGGACCTGTGAGGCGTCTGTTTCTCAAACTAGAGACTCTAATGTACTTATCTTCTTGCTCAGTTGTGCAATGCGGCCTCCCACTTCTTTTTCTACTCTGGTTAGAGCCTGTTTGTGCTGTCCTCTGAAGGGAGTAGTACACACCGTTGTAGGAAATCTTCAATTTCTTAGCAATTTCTCGCATGGAATAGCCTTCATTTCTAAGAACAAGAATAGACTGTCGAGTTTCAGATGAAAGTTCTCTTTTTCTGGCCATTTTGAGCGTTTAATTGACCCCACAAATGTGATGCTCCAGAAACTCAATCTGCTCAAAGGAAGGTCAGTTTTGTAGCTTCTGTACCGAGCTAAACTGTTTTCAGATGTGTGAACATGATTGCACAAGGGTTTTCTAATCATCAATTAGCCTTCTGAGCCGATGAGCAAACACATTGTACCATTAGAACACTGGAGTGATAGTGGCTGGAAATGGGCCTCTATACACCTATGTAGATATTGCACCAAAAACCAGACATTTGCAGCTAGAATAGTCATTTACCACATTAGCAATGTATAGAGTGTATTTCTTTAAAGTTAAGACTAGTTTAAAGTTATCTTCATTGAAAAGTGCAGTGCTTTTCCTTCAAAAATAAGGACATTTCAATGTGACCCCAAACTTTTGAACGGTAGTGTAAGGCAACCTTTCTCAACAGCGATCAGGGGGTATAAATAATTTCTCATAGCAGTTTTCCCATGTTAGTAAAACCAGATAGCAACTGAAACATTGAGCAAAAACGGTGTGAAGAATCAGTAGAAAACTAATTATCTTTCCTACACATATATCAATCATGTAATTTCTGGAATACGATCTATTTAGAGCCAATAGTGGGCTACTTGATCACATTATTAGATTTGTTTTGATGGTCACTGTCTTCAGCTGATAACTTTCTGAGGCAGTTCCACTAAGTGTTCACATGGTCAAGTAAAATGTGTTTACCTAAAGGCTGTTTTTTTTTTTTCAAGATGCTCTTGTCAAAAGTGTCACAAACATTGCGCTAAACAAAATGTCAGGTCTGACTTGAAGGTTTTGCTTGAGGAGAGTAAGCCCGGCTCTGGGAGTGCTTGGCTTTTTCAAATGTCACCATATTGAAAACTACTAAACACAAAAGTTTTTCATTGTAAAGGTAGTTAAATGTCATTCCGATAAATCAATACAAAAGAGAAAATTGATTTTTCATTCACTTTTTCATCAGTGGTTTCATTATTTCTAATAAATATGACATCATATAGCCTTATAACTGTGTAGAAGTAAAATGGGCACCTTGTTCTTCCAAATGACAAAAAAGTAAAGGGGGATTTGGTTGTCTGTAGAGAGAGAGGGGTGGGGGGGTGGGGGGAGGATAATCTGACATTTGCCCTGTAGCCTGAAGATTATTCATCTCTCATCTGCACCGGTGCAAAGAGATCCACTGCCAATCCATCTGCTGTGTAATCCAAGGAACTGCAGCCAAACTCCACACAGGGACAAACAGCATAAGGCACCACGAACCTTCAGAGTAAAAGCTGCTTCTGACAAGTTTTGAGAGTTCATTTTATTTAGAGTAAATTAGAAAAGCGATCTGTATTTTGTTTACAAATTATTAATCGAGATTTTTATTCTCGTCAGAATTTAGCTCAATAAAATGATGGATCTGAATTGTGTATAATGCTTTACTGATAACAAATGCTAATTACTAATTTTGAAAAAATTTAAAAAGTGAGACATAAACTCGGCACTAAAAGCAGGGGATTTATGGGGCCCCATGAGGATTGCTGTTTCCGTGTGTCTTATTTTGATGAATCGTACCGGACATTTAACATCCTTGCCCTTCACACATCAACTCCAGGGCTCATCTGACGCTGGCACCTCTTGGGATGCGCACAGTCCGGAGATTTGTTTTTGTTTCCCTTTTTCCTTCTGGCACTTTTTTTCATCTTGAAAATCAGTTTTATTTCAATTTTTTCACATTTTATTTTGGAATAAGCGTCTCAATGTAATTTTTCCAACGCATCTTGAGCTATGGATGCAGTGATTCGCAAAGGATCTGTTTGGGAATAAAACTTGGATCGTGCGTCGGCGTGACCCGTCCGTGGTGTCCTCGATTGGACAGAAGCCCTTTTGGTCTGTCATGGTCCCAAAACTCCCGGAGAGTTTGACTGGAAAACCATGGAGCACAGAAAGAGAGTCTTCTGTTACATTTTTATCGCAGCGGAGCTCTGTTTGGGGTCAGCCCAAGTCCTCAGAATTGGTAAGCGCAACAGCTGTTTACGCCCTGGACAGAACCAAGGTCACAACAAGTGTGTCAGAGTTTTCCTATTTACAATAAGAAAAAGTTTGTGATGCTGTTAGGTGTCTTTTACCGTCAGGAAACGGAAACCATTTCAGTTTCAGGTGTTTTTGTGCCTTACACTGCGAGACTGATCATGCGTTTGTTCTGGATATCACATAAGTCAGTGATGCAAATTAAAACAGGTGAAAATATGACCTACATGCACTGATCAAAACCGTTAAAGGAACGCACACTTTTTAGCAAGCCTAACCGCAGTTTTACGCAAAGATTTCAAAATTGATTACAAGAGAGTCCTGCCTATGTGGTTAACATGTGTTGCCAAATGGCATTTTGGATTTGGGCGATAAGGCTAACCGTCCAGGATTGCAGGGTCTTGGGCTAGCACAAGAAATAAAAGAAGAAAAGATTGTATGGCAGCTTTGCTTCTGTTAGTCTGCACCTAGATTTACCACCATCAGTAAGTGAATAGGTGGATGACTGAATGTAGTGTAAATCTTTGAAGTCCTCTGCTCTGGATTAGACAAAGTGCTATACAACTGTGCCACCAATAAAGTTGTGAACAAAACAATGGAATCATGATCCAATTTAAAGCTCTATGTTCAGTGATGAAGTAAAATGCTTATCCTGTGTTTTGTTAGGAATGTGGACTACATTTGATTATCCCTTTTCCGATTGTTTACTTTATGTTCCAGAGAGTTTCTTTATAAAAACAAATTGAGATTAACAAAATATCAGAAAGGATGGGGGGACTGGTGGGCAAAGAGAGGGAGGGACTCTCATGGGGAAACATCAAAATTAGAACCACTACTTCTTTCAACTTTATTCTTTCATTTTGTTTTAACACTTTCTTTACTTTTGTTGTAGTTTTCCAACAGTGGCCTGAAAGGTCTGTTTGAACATTTATGCTGTCAGAACATCCATAAACCTTTTGCAACAATGACAGCTGAAACTATAAGATTAACATTCAACACATATATTCTATTGCTTCATTATGCCCCCCTAATCCTCAATCCTGCTGTCATCATACCAACATAGGATGTAGGAACAATCAGAGATCTGCATGTAAATTGAATTAGACAGGAGAAGGTTGAAGAGCTCTTTGTTCATTATCCAAGCCACTCACTTTTATTGGCTTTCAGTCAGATCAGAGATTAATTATGTGTGAATCTAAGAGAGCTAATGATCTGAGACTTTGTGTAAACAGAGGAGGTTTAGTATAACCGAATGTCAAACAGTAGGAAAAGAATGGTTCTGTAACTTTCTATTCAGTGTTTTAAAATACATGGTTTCAACAGTATACAACTATACAAAACTATGTACAGTATGTATAATCTCAAAGAACTAATGCATCTAACCTACTGAAGAGAGTGAGACTGTGCATATAGTTACAGCATTTAAAACTAATGAGATGGAGCATAACTATTAGAAGCTTAAAACAACAACAGCAAGTGAATGGAAGCCAAAATGTGAGAAACATACTCTCTCTCTTGATTGTGTTAGTAAAAAGCCTAGCAGCTGCTTTTTGCACCTGCTGCAAACAAACAACAGAAGCCAGACTAATTCCAAAAATAAGTACTTTTCACTTATTACAAGGGAAATATTATAAAACTTTTGTCAAAGTAATATTGTCTCAATATTGCTTTTAGGCAAAATAAATTTAAGCTAAGAATAATTAATTAAGGTCACAATGAGAAAAATGTTGCAAAAATCATACGGCTTTTTTGATGTTGGAGTTACTTATTTCTAATATCTATGTAAGGCCAGATGATTCTTTATTATGATCTGATTAAGTCACAAAACCGTGAATTTTAGCAAGGCATACATTTGTTTTACTATGAACATATTTGCTCTAAATGTCTTTAGCTGACGTCGTAACAACTATGTCATACTCGCAGATCATGAAGACGTTTCTTTGTTGAAGTGAATTCAAAATAGCTAAAAGCCTCTATCTTTTAGTAAATCAATACCAATTTTAAGCATTTGAGGACATCTGGAAGAAAAGAAGTGATATCATACAAACTTGCTGCATTAGATCTCTTTTTGGCATGAACCGCCTTTATTCATTTGTGGCAAAGTCCAACTCCACTTGCAGAGGATTTATGTTGTGGGGTTTAGCTCTGGGTCTCACATTAATATTCAGAGCTGTTCTAGAGCAATCCGTTCGGCTGCAGCTATTCAGCTCAGCTATTTTGAACAACACAAGTCTAGAAGTTTCCAACTCCAAAAGATTTTCATGACACAACCAGTGTGTCAGTGCTTCAAAGTTTCTCTTGTCTTGTTTTCAACAGAATCAGTTTGCTTAAGATAAACAAGATATTTGACATACATTTGTTGCAAAGAAAGCTACCTGCTAATTTATTTTATTTTTTTTCTCAAGAAATTTAGGTGAGCTTTTAGGTAAACAAAGATCGCGTATTGCAACTTTTAAAACTTTTGTGCAGGATGTATACAGTGTTTTACTTCAGTGCTGCCCTCTTCAAAAATCAGATCATTCATAATGCTGGTAGTATTTATGGACTGTGAAAAAAGTGCTAAAATGTGCAAAGGAATTTCACATATGCCTCTATTTGTATTTAATAATCCTGCATGATGGGACATCACTAGTGATTTTCAGCAAGAGTTCAGAAGAAACAGCCAAATAAAGCTATTTTAATCTTGCATTATAGATACAATAATAAACCAGCCAGAGATTGGAATCGGCCAGTTTTCTCTTAAATGAGCAATTTTCAGTGATCCTCACATGAAGATTAAGCCGGTTTGAGAAAAGTTGTGGCATTGACTACGTGTAAAATTTGTACTGGAAGTACTACCATGCCATTCTTTTCAAAACAATAGTGGTGGACAAACTCAGTGCAGCGATCTTGTTTAAATGGCAGAAGACATGCTTCAAATCTAAATTAAATATCATATCGTTCTTACTTTTCTCATTTCGAAATTATTTTTGAGACTTGTTTACACTTTTAAATCCTGCAACCAGCTGCCTCTCAAATCATACATCATCACTCTATCATTTCCACAACCTGTAACACCAACTTGCCCATACACAATTCAGCTGATATAGCGCTGTGACTACCTTCAAGTCTGGGGTGAAAAAAATTTCATTATATTTTTGTTGTGCATGTCTAATTTGTGAGCCTATAGCCTGTTTTAGAATCTGCCAGGTGATTTAAAAAAAAAGAGGATTTTACTTTCACATTTTTTTTCATACAAAGGTGCTTCATATTATGAAACCTCTGCCTTTTTATTCTCATTCCAGTAGCAATAGAAAAAGTGTATTGAATTTTAATGTGTTCTAAATCTGTCAAACTCTACAGTGCTGACCAAATCAGTATGTTATATTCTTATCTCTCTTGGCAATGCAAGGCAAGCTTATTTGTATTGCACCATTCACACACAGGGTGATTTAAAGTGTCTTACAGGAAGAACAAAGGAACAGAGGTAAAAAACTAAAACAAAAAAGATCAACATTGCTTTTGAACTCTGAACCAAAAGCATTATGTGTTGATAATGAGCTTCCAATTAAGACCCAACTCAAATGCAAGACAAGAGGATAAAAAAATAGTGAACAATGTTTCCTGGTCCCCTTGGTCACTGCGTAATTATCACTTATTTATTTGTGTTTATGTCTCCCATTCTACGAGTTTCTGTATCCTGGAGGGGATTTTTCTTTCTTCAAGCCCCAAAGTAAAAAATCCTTTTATTTTTTTTCTAGGATGTATTTACTTCTTCCCTGTTGCTACTTAACCTGTGCGATCTGCAAGTAGATCCCTTTTTTAAGAGAGGCACTGATGTTAACAGTTTGCTAACCATATTTCACCCAATATGCAAATGTGAAGTCTGGAACCACCCTGTTAATTTTGTGATTTCCATGCACAGGCATAGTTGCCTCAGGAGATAAGTGGATAAACGTATAATCAGTGATGAGGTTACAAAGTAATGGATAAGAAAATACGACTTCTTGAATTTAAATGTAATTCTTACATCTGTACTAAAAAGCTGACTAATGTGTAGCCACACATTCTGTTCAGGGAGAACTTACTTTTTCATTTAATTAAAATGGGATAAGGGGCATGAAGTAACGCAAAAGCATCATACTACATGTTCTGTGTGTGTGTGTGTGTGTGGGGGGGGGGGGGTTACAACAAATTCACAAACTACTGTTTTTTTCAAGATTTGACTATGTCATATAAAGAGGATTTAGGCCAAAATGAGATTTCTTAATAAATTAACCTGACCCTAACCCTTTTATGCAGCTTTTCTACTTTAAATCTGACCTTTTATAACATGCTTGACACTTGAAGTACACTTGGAGGATTAAGAACTACAGAAAATGAATCAACAAGTTTTTCATGTCGTTGTTCTTATTGTATTGTCATTAACTTCATTATTGCCTTTTGTTTGGGAAATAACAAGGATATAGAAAAAAATAATATGTAAATTCTCATTCTGCATACATAACTGCACAAACACAACAGCCCAGACTGTAGATTCAATGACTAATTATTGTGGTATTGACAGTTTCTCCCAACTGGACTGTGCCTCTCCCCAGCTTCTCCAGTTACTATAGGCTTGTTGACTGCTTTTATGATTATTGCTCTCCTTGCCTGGCCTGTCTGTTTAGTTGGACGACCATGTCTTGGCAGGCTTTATTCAGATTTGTATCACCCTGTTTTAATCTTCACTCAAATGTATTCCTGATGTGTTTTGTGGGTTTATGGTCTTCATGAATACTTCTTACCTCTGTAACTCTACAAATGTTTAGTTACTTGTGAAACAAGGCTGAACAAGATCATGTGAGAGATAGCTTGGAGGGATATACTTTTGCAGTGCTGCTGGTTGATGCTTTTAAAATACCCCTTGTTGTATTAACGTCATCTACAATAAAAGCGGGACAGTCTTAAAATCAGATGTAATCAAAAGAACTACTCTGCTGAAAAAAAAAGAGCTTGCTGCTTCATCTGGTGCTCAGAGTGGTGATGTTTACCAAGAGAAAAATGAGAATGTGTTACACTTTTCGTAATCTCATTTTCTTTTTGTCAAGCTTTGAACACCAATTTGCTGTATAACAGTTGAACTGAAATGCATTGCTCAAAAGGTCTGTAGACAACAAAATGTTTCCTCTAAAGTGAGAAAATGTTTATTCTAAGTGAGGAAAAAAAGTTCTTGGCTGAAAAATTTGAAACTAAATGTATGCTCCCAACCAACCCTACAGGTCCTTCTAAAACAATTAGCATATTGTGATAAAGTTCATTCTTTTCCATAATGTACTGATAAACATTAGACTTTCATATATTTTAGATTCATTACACACAACTGAAGTAGTTCAAGCCTTTTATTGTTTTAATATTGATGATTTTGGCAAAAAAGTAAAGAAAAACCAAAAATCCAAAAAATTAGCATATTTCATCCGACCAATAAAAGAAAAGTGTAAAAAAAGTCAACCTTCAAATAATTATGTTCAGTTATGCACTCAATACTTGGTCGGAAATCCTTTTGCAGAAATGACTGTTTCAATGCGGCGTGGCATGGAGGCAATCAGCCTGTGGCACTGCTGAGGTGTTATGGAGGCCCAGGATGCTTCGATAGCGGCCTTAAGCTCATCCAGAGTGTTGGGTCTTGGATCTCTCAACTTCCTCTTCACAATATCCCACAGATTCTCTATGGGGTTCAGGTCAGGAGAGTTGGCAGGCCAATTGAGCACAGTAATACCATGGTCAGTAAACCATTTACCAGTGGTTTTGGCACTGTGAGCAGGTGCCAGGTCGTGCTGAAAAATGAAATCTTCATCTCCATAAAGCTTTTCAGCAGATGGAAGCATGAAGTGCTCCAAAATCTCCTGATAGCTAGCTTCATTGACCCTGCCCTTAATAAAACACAGTGGACCAACACCAGCAGCTGACATGGCACCCCAGACCATCACTGACTGTGGGTACTTGACACTGGACTTCAGGCATTTTGGCATTTCCTTCTCCCCAGTCTTCCTCCAGACTCTGGCACCTTGATTTCCGAATGACATGCAAAATTTGCTTTCATCCGAAAAAAGTACTTTGGACCACTGAGCAACAGTCCAGTGCTGCTTCTCTGTAGCCCAGGTCAGGCGCTTCTGCCGCTGTTTCTGGTTCAAAAGTGGCTTGACCTGGGGAATGCGGCACCTGTAGCCCAATTCCTGCACACGCCTGCGCATGGTGGCTCTGGATGTTTCTACTCCAGACTCAGTCCACTGCTTCCGCAGGTCCCCCAAGGTCTGGAATCGGTCCTTTTCCACAATCTTCCTCAGGGTCCGGTCACCTCTTCTCGTTGTGCAGCGTTTTCTGCCACACTTTTTCCTTCCCACAGACTTCCCACTGAGGTGCCTTGATACAGCACTCTGGGAACAGCCTATTCGTTCAGAAATTTCTTTCTGTGTCTTACCCTCTTGCTTGAGGGTGTCAGTGATGGCCTTCTGGGCAGCAGTCAGGTTGGCAGTCTTACCCATGATTGCGGTTTTGAGTAATGAACCAGGCTGGGAGTTTTTAAAAGCCTCAGGAATCTTTTGCAGGTGTTTAGAGTTAATTAGTTGATTCAGATGATTAGGTTAATAGCTCGTTTAGAGAACCTTTTCATGATATGCTAATTTTTTGAGATAGGGATTTTGGGTTTTCATGAGCTGTATGCCAAAATCATCAGTTTTAAAACAATAAAGACCTGAAATATTTCAGTTGGTGTGCAATGAATCTAAAATATATGAAAGTTTAATTTTTATCATTACATTATGGAAAAGAATGAACTTTATCACAATATGCTAATTTTTTGAGAAGGACCTGTATTTTGAATTATTAATGTTGAGACATAGTTTTAAAAATGTAAAAACTTAAAACAACCCAAAATTTTCTAATAGTGCCGTTTTTATTCACTTTTTTGCAGAGATATATAAATCACCTCTCTGGTGGGGAAGGAGCCGGAGCTGGTGTGCGAGGTTGAGAGGTTCCGACTGGACATCGTCGGACTCACGTCGGCGCACGGCTCTGGCTCTGGAACCCGTCTCCTCGAGAGGGGTTGGACTCTCTTCCACTCTGGGGTTGCCCCCGCTGAGAGGCGCCGAGCTGGGGTGGGCATACCTGTTGCCCCCCATCTCGGCGCCTGTACGTTGGGGTTTACCCCGGTGAACGAGAGGGTAGCCTCCCTCCGCCTTCGGGTGGGGGGACGGGTCCTGACTGTTGTTTGTGCTTACGCGCCAAACAGCAGATTAGATTACCCACCCTTCTTGGAGTCTTTGGAGGGGGTGCTGGAGAGTGCTCCTCCTGGGGACTCCCTTGTTCTGCTGGGGGACTTCAACGCTCACGTGGGCAATGACAGTGAGACCTGGAGGGGTGTGGTTGGGCGGAATGGCCCCCCCGGTCTAAACCCGAGTGGTGTCTTGTTATTGGACTTCTGTGCTCGTCATGGATTGTCCATAACAAACACCATGTTCAAGCATAAAGGTGTCCATATGTGCAGTTGGCACCAGGACACCTTAGGCAGCAGCTCAATGATCGACTTGGTTGTCGTCTCATCTGATCTGCGGCCGCATGTTTTGGACACTCGGGTGAAGAGAGGGGCAGAGCTGTCCACTGACCACTACCTGGTGGTGAGTCGGCTCCGATGGTGGGGGAGGACGCCGGACAGACCTGGAAGGCCCAAACGTGTTGTGAGGGTCTGCTGGGAACGTCTGGCAGAGTCTCCTGTCAGAAGGAGCTTTAACTCACACCTCCGGCAGAACTTTGAACACGTCCCGGGGGAGGCGGGGGACATCGAGTCAGAGTGGACCATGTTCCGCGCCTCCATTGCCGAGGTGGCTGACCGAAGCTGTGGCCGCAAGGTGGTCGGTGCCTGTCGCGGCGGCAACCCCCGAACCCGCTGGTGGACATCGGCGGTAAGGGATGCTGTCAGGCTGAAGAAGGAGTCCTACCGGGTCTTTTTGGCTTGTGGGACCCCTGAAGCAGCTGATAGGTACCGACAGGCCAAGCGGGATGTGGCTCGGATGGTTGCTGAGGCAAAAACTCGGGCGTGGGAGGAGTTTGGAGAGACCATGGAAAACGACTTCCGTACGGCTTCGAAGCGATTCTGGTCCACCATCCGGCGTCTCAGGGGGGGGAAGCGGTCTGCCACCAACACCGTTTACAGTGGGGATGGTGTGCTGCTGACCTCGACGCGGGACGTTTTGGGTCGGTGGATGGAATACTTCGAAGACCTCCTCAATCCCACCAGCACGCCTTCCAATCTGGAAGCAGGGTTTGGGGACTTGGGGTCGGGCTCTCCAATCTCTGGTGCTGAGGTCACCGAGGTCGTTAAAAAGCTCCTCGGTGGCAAGGCTCCGGGGGTGGATGAGATTCGGCCGGAGTTCCTCAAGGCTCTGGATGTTGTGGGGCTGTGTTGGTTAACGCGGCTCTGCAATATTGCATGGACATCGGGGGCAGTTCCCTTGGATTGGCAGACCGGGGTGGTGGTCCCCCTGTTTAAAAAGGGGGACCACCATGTGTTCCAACTACAGGGGGATCACACTTCTGAGCCTCCCTGGTAAGGTCTATTCAGGGGTTCTGGAGAGGAGGGTCCGACGGATAGTCGAACCTCGGATCCAGGAGGAACAATGCGGTTTTCGTCCTGGCCGTGGAACACTGGACCAGCTCTACACCCTCAGCAGGGTCCTGGAGGGTGCGTGGGAGTTCGCCCAACCGGTCTACATGTGTTTTGTGGACTTGGAGAAGGCGTTCGACCGTGTCCCTCGGGGGGCCCTGTGGGGGGTGCTCCGGGAGTATGGGGTACCGGGCCCCTTGATACGGGCTGTTAGGTCCCTGTACGACCGGTGCCAGAGTTTGGTTCGCATTGCCGGCAGTAAGTCGGGCTTGTTTCCAGTGAGAGTTGGACTCCGCCAAGGTTGCCCTTTGTCACCGATCCTGTTCCTAACTTTTATGGACAGGATCTCTAGGCGCAGCCATGGCGTTGAGGGGATCCGTTTTGGTGGCCTCAGGATCGGGTCTCTGCTTTTTGCTTTTTCCTCCGCAGAGTGTCTGGGCTCTCCCTTAGAGATAGGGTGAGAAGCTCAGTCATCCGGAGGGGGCTCAGAGTAGAGCCGCTGCTTCTCCACATCGAGAGGAGTCAGTTGAGGTGGCTCGGGCATCTGGTCAGGATGCCTCCTGGACGCCTCCCTGGTGAGGTGTTTCAGGCACGTCTCACCGGGAGGAGGCCCAGGGGAAGGCCCAGGACACGCTGGAGGGACTATGTTTCTCGGCTGGCCTGGGAGCGCCTTGGGGTTCCTCCCGAGGAGCTGGAACAAGTGGCTGGGGAGAGGGAAGTCTAGGTCTCTTTGCTTAGGCTTCTGCCCCCGCGACCCGACCCCGGATAAGCGGAAGAAAATGGATGGATGGATGGCATAGTTTTAAAAATGTAAAAACTTAAAACAATCCAAAATTTTCTAATAGTGCCTTTTTTATTCACTTTTTTGCAGAGATATATAAATTGTTGTTACAAATATA